>JADWQK010000857.1:600000-1141138 GCA_017933935.1 Sesamia nonagrioides
TTTTAAAGGATGTTCTATTCCGTTTGCAATTTTATGCGATTTAGTTTGTTTGAAATTTTCATTTTTGATGCTAGGTTTTTTTCTATAGTTCAGGATTATTCCTATGAACCAACATTGTTCGTGTTTTCATTTATTGTCGTTTTGTCAGCACCACTCTGTATATCACAATTACATCTTATTATAATTAACATTTCGTTTCAGAAATACACATAAAGCAAAGCCTGTAAAGTGTACTATATGCAAGAAGATGGTTAAAAAACCATCTTTGAAAGGTCACATGAAAAGACACCACGAAACGGTGAGACGACAAGTTTTTATTGACTAAATTAACTGATTAGCTTCAGAGGGTTTTGAAGATTGCGTTTGCGTGTGTGCGCGGGCGCTCTCCTGTGTGTGTGTGTGTTTGTTTTAAGTACCATTCGAGGACATCGGCATGAATACACAAGGCACATCTGAGGACATTTTCAATACGAGGACATTTTTGTGGGTCCTCGATTTGACTTGACTACTGTATCGTATTATTCACGCAATTTTGAACATTACTATATATATGATAAGGAAAACTCAAGAAATCCTCGGATTGGTGGTGATCATTCATGTACACATTTCGACCGTGTGTGACCACTAGACGGCGCCACTAGTGATTTTCACACACTCCATAAACACACGACTCTTGTTTATAATACTATCCGAGGACCTAGTGTAAATGTTACACTCAAGACCTCGGAATAGTACTTGAACTAGTCAGTGTGTTGAGGTCCTCCTTTCGGGTACAATTTCAGGTTGTATCTGAAATTACATCATCACTACATAATATTATAAAACAAAGTCACTTTTACTTCCCCTATGTCGCTTTGTATGATTCAAGCTTTAAAACTACGCAACGGATTTTGATAGGGTTTATTTTAAATAGATAAATTGATTCAAGAGGAAGGTTTCTATGTATATAACACGCATAATATATAACAGGAACACTGACAATTTTTGAGGTTTCTATCACATGTCGCAAAATAAACCCATTTTTTTGAGCTTACATTGCAAGCGCTGATTGAACCCTATTAGATAGATCAAAATAATTTATTACAGTATTGTAGACCTTAAAAATGCCTACAAAAAAGTCTCGACACCATATGTCTACCTACTACAGTGTCTTCAATATGACTACTTTTTTATGTTTGAAAAGTTAATTAAAATGCCAGTCGAAATCAGAACCCACTATTTGTTCCTTATTATTAATGTTTATCCAAATAAATTACGTCATTTCAAAGTAATTTTAGTAGCAGTCTCTAGTAGAGATCTCTTTTTGAATTATTGGAATTAGTTGTTTCATTCAGGAGATATCACGATTTATTCAAAACTAAACAAAACCAACAAAAACTAAACAAATACTAAGAAAAAATCTGCGTGCTGCTCGCGCCCCTGCCGGCCGCCTGCTACATGAGTGTTTCTCTGCGAAAACCGCGGAGTGAGTGGGCCGGAGCGTTGGACCATTATTTCAAACAAACTTGCTACCCCGGGTAGGCTTTCATTCAATTTGAAGGTGGTGGTACTGCCTATCCATGGACAATAAGGTTTTTTTTTATATATTATAAACTAGCGCTTGACCACAATCCTGCCTGATGGTAAGCAGTGACGCAGTCGTTGATGGTAAAGCGCACTAGTTTATTAAGAGCCATTTCACTCTAGCCTTGAAGACACTCAAATTGTAGTCCGACGAAAACACCGCCGCTGGCAAATTATTCCAGTCCCTCGATGTACGCGGTATAAAGGGGGTGGCGAAACGCTTCGTCCGAATCGTAGTAGTGTTAACAACGTAAGGGTGGAAACCAGCCGTACGACGGGTCGTCCGCTGGTGGAACGGAGATGGGGGAATTAAATCATGCAATTCCATCGCACACTCCCCGAAATGCATCCTATAGAACACCGAAAGGCTGGCTACTCTACGCCTGTGCTCTAGGCTTTGGGGACCAACTCGAGTTAGATCAGGGTCACCAATCAGCCTCTTTGCACGTCTCTCCACTGAATCCAAAGTCGCCAGGTGACACTTGGCAGCACCAGCCCAAATGTGGCTGCAATACTCCACACACGAACGGACCTGTGCTTTGTATAACATTAGAAGCTGCCCAGGTGTGAAGTACTGCCGGACCTTTGCAATAACGCCAAGTTTCCTGGCAGCCACCTTAGCCTTGGACTCAATGAACCGCCCAAAGTTAAGGTCCGAGGAAATCTCAACTCCCAAAAGCTGAAGGCGGTCGGAAAACTCCAAGGTCGATGTATCTTGCAGAGTCATATATTGGCTGATGGGCGAAACAGTAGACATCATTTTTATTGAAGGGCCAATGTTTCTTCAGGAAGGCTTAGGTACCTATAACATTTGTCCACGTGCGAAGCCGGGGCGGATCGCTAGTTTGTTATAAGAATAAGAAAACGTTGATTTTAAGTCCGATTGTGAATGAAATAGTTATCCAAAAAATCCACCAGAGAGTGTTTTGTGATGCTTGGTCGCAGAGGAAATATTATTTTCCTTGAGTTGACGCCCGACCGTACATTTTGTGACTATCTTTAGAGAGCGTGTGCATTGAGTCGTAAATACCTACTCTGGTTTTTATTACATACGTATCTCATTGATAATAATAATTATATATTACGAGCTGTTGCCAGCGACTCCGTCCGCGTATTGATATAAAATAAGCGCCTGATAAAATAATGAGAGCAATGTGTACGTCCGCGTTTGCCCCGTATTCGCAACTTTTTTGTTACTGCTCTGCTGCTATTGGTCATAACGGGATATCATATAGCCTATATCCTTTCTCAAACTCTAGACTATCTATCTACCAAATTTAATTACAATCGGTTCAGTAGTTTTGGCGTGCAAGCCGGACAGACAGACACAGACAGAGATACTTTCGCATTTATAATATTAGTATGGATAACGAGTTGTATTTTAAATAAGGTTACGAACCTTGTTTTAAGAACACAATCTAAACATAATTTAATTTTTAAATATTGCCGAATTTAGTTTTCCTTACATTTTAGTTTAATTTGTTTAAATAGTTTGGGTGCTTCGTGCATTGGTTTATGTTAAAATTTTTAATCAAATTACAATTTAAAATATAATGATCACGGAAAGACAATGTTGTATTGTCTGGCTTTGCGAGTCATGGTTTGCGGAGTCCGTTTGCTGTGATTTGTTATTGACAGCATATTGCTGACTTCATACTCAGCGATACAAACGAGTTGCAGTGCTAACCGTTGTTGCTTAGAAAGAGCTGTTGACACGGAATCACCACAATGTTGTTCAGGTACTATTTGCTACCGCGCCAACGCGCGATGGATTCGGGTACTTAGTTATTGAAGTGCATTAACTTATTACGAAGTAATAGCACCAGGTTTTTATACTTACCGATTTTCTTTGATGTCGAACCCTGTGTGTTGGTTGAACAACCTTTTTTTTTCCGGGGTGGAAATCCTCAAAGGATGTCCGCCGTCCTAGGGTGGGTGACGGGGTCTGTCAGACTTTTACCAACTAAAACCACCCCGGTGTCTCTTTTATCACGAGCGCGCGTGGGGCCGCGGGAGTCTAAATTCTTCCACGGCCCCACACCCTCGTGCTGGCCCGGTCTGTCCGAACCTCGTCCCCTGCACGGGGTAGAGGGGGGTTAAACTACCCCGTGCATAGCCTCAGAGGCGCGCGCCGACACTCGCGCGCGCCTCCGCCACGGGGTCCAACGAATAGGGGGCGACCGCCACGGGGTCCAACGAATAGGGGGCGATGACTTCCCCATATCGCCCCTGGACCCATTCATGGGGGCGGGAGAGGGCGTTATCCGCCCTTCCTCGGCGCCCGGTGCGTCTTCTGCGGTCCGGCAGTTTCGATCTCCCTCTCCCATTCCGCAGCTTCCTTCTGCGACATCACGTTCTCGCAGAAGGACACCACCGCGTCCCACGACTCTGCGCTACCGACCATCCTCCGCATTACTGCCGACGGCGTCAGATCGCCTCCTACTTCATTTGTGAGGACACGGAGCTGCTCCTCCCAAGCTACACACTCGGAGAGCGTGTGCTGCGCTGAGTCCTCCCCGCATTGGACGCAGTGGTGGCACCGAGCGTCCGGCTCTCTGCCTAAGCGACACAGGTACTTGCCGAAGCAGCTGTGCCCCCACAGTACCTGCGTCACCCTGAACGACAGGAAGCCGTGCCTTCTCCCGAGCCAGTCGTCGAGTACTGGCCGGATCGCCTCGACGGTAGCGAGGCCGGCGGTTTGGTTGAACAAACTGGCCCATCTAACAAAATTGTTAGATTAGGTATTCTTTTTTAATAAGTTTACTTTGTAAAGATCTAATGCGAAAAACCGTTAAAAAATGTCTTCAATTTAAAAAAAAACAATCTGATGTTGCATGTTACAGAAGAAAATCAAAAACAAAGTCCTCCATCCAGTCTTCCCATCCTCATTATTTAAATGAAAATCAGCGAAATTGTTCTCGAATAGTACTCAAAATACGAAATACGTATGCAGAAAGTGTATTAAAATTACTATAATATAAATATATCTGCTATTGTATGTAGAAAAAAGTTAGGTACACAAGAAGGTATAAGTCCTCGATTTAGACATTTGGGGCTGGGTAAAACGTCCTCAGATTGTTCCTGGAAAGTATAACACAAGGTCCTCGCACTGTATATGGCTAAAGTAAATATGTGTGAAAGTGAGTCCTCAGTTTGTCATGTCTAGTCAGGTAATTGGGTCCTCGGAAATTTCACACAAAAGTCCTCGGAAGGATATCGCTAGGAGCATGAGCTGTGTATATTAAGGTTCTCGCATTGGTCAAGAAGAGTTTATTAACAAAATGGTGCAATAGCAGAGCGGGAAGATAACTGTCAACCGTAATTTCAAATTTTGTCTCTTTATATCTTATTAAAAAAGCTGTACGATGTTGTTTTACATGATTTTTCTGAAGTCCTCGCATGGGTGACCTAAAATTAAAGTCCTCCAATAGGACTCCCTACAAACAGGGGTGTGTGTGTGTGTTGGTGTGAGGGTGAGGGTGTGTGTGAGTAGTGTATGTGTGTGTTTGTTTTAAGTACCATTCGAGGACATCGGCATGAATACACAAGGCACATCTGAGGACATTTTCAATCCGAGGACATTTTTGTGGGTCCTCGATTTGACTTGACTGCTTTATCGTATTATTCACGCAATTTTGAACATTACTGTATATATGACAAGGAAAACTCAAGAAATCCTCGGATTGGTGGTGATCATTCATGTACACATTTCGACCGTGTGTGACCACAAGACGGCGCCACTAGTGATTTTCACACACTCAATAAACACACGACTCATGTTTATAATACTATCCGAGGACCTAGTGTGTAAATGTTACACTCAAGACCTCGGAATAGTACTTGAACTAGTCAGTGTGTTGAAGTCCTCCTTTCGGGTACAATTTCAGGTTGTATCTGAAATTACATCATCACTACAAATTATTATAAAACAAAGTCACTTTTACTTTTCCTATGTCGCTTTGTATGATTTAATCTTTAAAACTACGCAACGGATTTTGATAGGGTTTATTTTAAATAGATAGAGTGATTCAAGAGGAAGGTGTCTATGTATATAACATGCATAATATATAAGAGGAACACTACCAATTTTTGAGGTTTCTAACGCATGTCGCAAAATAAACCCATTTTTTTGAGCTTACATTGCAAACGTTGATTGAACCCTATTAGATAGATCAAAATAATTTATTACAGTATTGTAGACCTTAAAAATGCCTACAAAAAAGTCTCGACACCATATGTCTACCTACTACAGTGTCTTCATTATGACTATTTTTTTATGTTTGAAAAGTTAATTAAAATGCCAGTCGAAATCAGAGCCCACTATTTGTTCCTTATTATTAATTTTTATCCAAATAAATTACGTCATATCAATGTAATTTTAGTAGCAGCAGATCTCTTTTTGAATTATTGGAATTGGTTGTTTCATTCAGGATATATCACGATTTATTCAAAACTAAACAAAACCAACAAAAACTAAGAAAAATTTTGCGTGCTGCTCAGGCCCCTGCCGGCCGCCTGCTACATGAGTGTTTCTCTGCTTAAACCGCGGAGTGAGTGGGCAGGAGCGGGGGACCATTATTTTAAACAAACTGGCTACCCCGGGTAGGCTTTCATTCAGTTTAAAGGTGGTGGTACTGGCTATCCATGGATAATAAGGTCGATGTATCTTGCAGAGTCATATATTGGCTGATGGGCGACACAGTAGACATTATTTTTATTGAAGGGCCACCGTTTCTTGAGGAAGGCTTACATACCTATATCATTTGTCCACGTGCGAAGCCGGGCCGGGTCGCTAGTTTGTTATAAGAATAAGAAAACGTTGATTTTAAGTCCGATTGTAAATGAAATAGTTATTCAAAAAATCCATCAGAGAGCGTTTTGTGGTGCTTGGTTGGTCGCAGAGGAAATATTATTTTCCTTCAGTTGACGCCCGACCGTACATTTTGTGACTATCTTTAGAGAGCGTGTGCATTAAGTCGTAAATATCTACTCTGGTTTTTCTAAATACGTATCTCATTGATAATAATAATTACATATTACGAGCTGTTGCATGCGACTCCGTCCGCGTATTGATATAAAATAAGCGCCTGTTAAAATAATGGGAGCAATATGTACGTCCGCGTTTGCCCCGTATTCGCAACTTTTTTGTTACTGTTCTGCTGCTATTGGTCATAACGGGATGTCATATAGCCTATGTCCTTTGTCAGGCTCTTAGACTATCTGTCCACCAAATTTAATTACAATCGGTTCAGTAGTATTGGCGTGAAAGCCGGACAGACAGACAGACAGACAGACAGATAGACAGACAGACAGAGATACTTTCGCATTTATAATATTAGTATGGATAACGAGTTGCATTTTAAGTAGAATGTTTACGAACCTTGTTTTAAGAACACAATCTATACATACTTTAACTTTTAAATATTGCTGAATTTAGTTTACCTTGCATTTTAGTTTAATTTATTAAAATAATTTGGATGCTTCGTGCATTGGTTTATGTTGAAATTTTTAAACAAATTATAATTTAAAAGCATAGCTTTTATTTATTTTTTTATTTTTTTATTTATATATTCTTTATTGTACACCAAACAAATATCGAACAAAAAAAAAAATCAACACAAAAAAGAAACATACAATGGGCGGCCTTATCGCTAATGCGATCTCTTCCAGGCAACCAAAGAATGGACAGATTCTTCCAAACCACAAATGGGACTGTCGTTGGTGCAAATATTATTACTACAACATACTAAGATAGATACACAAATACATACATATACATAAATAAATACATAGGTACTGAGCAGAACAAGTTAACAAATAAATTAGCGAAACAGTGTTTGTTGGACGAAGATCATAACGACAAGTAGTGTTCCTTCACAAGTCTCTTGAATTCTTGCAACGACTGCGCACGTTTTATTTCAATTGGCAATGCATTCCACAAACGAGGGGCCTGAACAGTGAAGGATTTATCAAGGAACGTTGTGGAAGCTAGCTCTGCGAGTCGCTAAATTTAAGTGGCAATGGGCAGGGCACATTGCTCGTAGAACCGATGGCCGATGAGGCAGTAAGGTTCTGGAGTGGCGGCCAATTACTGGAAGACGCAGCGTAGGGAGGCCCCCAACAAGGTGGACCGATGACCTGGTGAAGGTGGCGGGAAGCCGATGGATGCGGGCAACACAAGACCGGTCAGCGTGGAAAGTCTTGGGGGCGGCCTTTGTCCAGCAGTGGACATCTATAGGCTGAAGAAGAAGAAGATAATTTAAAATATAAAGATCACGGAAAGACAATGGTATATTGTCTGGCTTTGCGAGTCATGGTTTGCGGAGTGTCCGTGGCAATTGCTGTGGCTCTGGATTTTTTTTTTCGGGGTGGAAATCCTCCTAGGATGTCCGGCGCCCTAGGGTGGGCGACGGGGTCTGTCAGACTTTTACTGACTAAAACCACCCCGGTGTCTCTTCTATCACGAGCGCGCGTGGGACCGCGGGAGTCTAAATTCTTCCGCAGCCCCACACTCTAGGGACATGGGGAAGACCCATGAATGGGTCCAGACCCATTCATGGGGGGCGGAAGAGGGCGTTATCCGCCCTTCTTCGGCGCCCGGCGCGTCTTCTGCGGCCCGGGAAGGGAGTTGAGATCTCCCTCTCCCGTTCCGCGGCTTCCTTCTGCGACATCACGTCCTCGCAGAAGGACACCACCGCGTCCCACGACTCTGCGCTGCCGGCCATCCTCCGCACTACTGCCGGCAGCGTCAGGTCGCCTCCTACTTCATTTGTGAGGACACGGCGCCGCTCCTCCCAAGCTACACACTCGGAGAGCGTGTGCTGCGCCGTGTCCTCCCCGCATTGGACACAGTGGTGGCACCGAGGGTCCGGCTCCCTGCCTAGGCGACACAGGTACTTGCCGAAGCAGCCCTGCCCCGATAGCACCTGCGTCACCCTGAACGACAGGGAGCCGTGCCTTTTCCCGAGCCAGTCGTCGAGTACTGGCCGGATCGCCTCGACGGTAGCGAGGCCGGCGGTAGGGCTCATAAGACTCTGCCGCCAGTCCGCCACCAGGACCTGACGAAGCTCCCCTCGGCGCAGCTCGATCTGCCGCTGCGCCGGACTGGAGCCCCGTGTCCGCTCTTCCTCGCGCCATCGGTACGACGCGAGTACTTTCGCCTCTAGGTCCCAGGGCGGGGATCCGGCCAGGACGCAAGCCGCCTCGTAGGAAATCGTGCGATACCCGCGGACGACCTTGACGGTCATCGCCCTCTGCGGCTTGCGCAGAATGGCGAGTGTTCCGGCCGTCAGGTCCATCGCCCACACAGGGGCCCCATACAGGGCCATGGACCGCACGATTCCCACGTATAGCCGCCTACAGGCGGCGCTCGGGCCCCCCATGTTGGGAAGCAACGTTGACAGCGCGCCTGCTGCACCCATCAGCTTGGGCGCCAGCCGCCGGAAGTGGGGTCCGAATTCCCATCGGCTATCGAGCACCAATCCCAGATACTTCATGGTGGACTCGACAGCTATCCGGGCACCACTGACCACGATATGTGATCCCGGCGCCAAATACCGAAGCTATGGCAACCGTGGAAACCGTGGCTGTCCCGGTAGCCAGAGCAGCCGCAGAGGCCTACTACAGACTTCATGGCTGCCGCAGCATTCGCGGAGGTCATGTAGAGGCAGTGGTACAAAGTCGAGGATATCTGCCCGCACAAACAATGCGAGACTGACTTACTTAAATTTATTTAAATCTTTTCCGCAGAATATTGACAGCATATTGCTGACTTCATACTCAGTGGTTCAAACGAGTTGCAGTGCTAACCGTTGTTGCTTAGAAAGAGCTATTGACACGCAATCACCACAATGTTGTTCAGGTACTATTTGCTACCGCGACAACGCGAAATGGAATCGGGTAGTTATTGAAGTGCATTAACTTATTACGAAGTAGGTAATAGCATCAGGTTTTTATACTTACCGATTTTCTTTTTTAGCAATCTATCTCCGGATGACGAACCCTGTGTGTTGGTTGAACAACCTTTTTTTTCCGGGGTGGAAATCCTCAAAGGATGTCCGCCGCCCTGGGGTGGGTGACGGGGTCTGTCAGACTTTTACCGACTAAAACCACCCCGGTGTCTCTGCTATCACAAGCGCGCGTGGGGCCGCGGGAGTCTAAATTCTTCCACGGCCCCACACTCTCGTGCTGGCGCAGTCTGTCCGGGCCTCGTCCCCTGCACGGGGTAGAGGGGGGTTAAACTACCCCGTGCATCGAGCGTCCGGCTCTCTGCCTAAGCGACACAGGTACTTGCCGAAGCAGCCGTGCCCCCACAGTACCTGCGTCACCCTGAACGACAGGGAGCCGTTCCTTCTCCCGAGCCAGTCGTCGAGTACTGGCCGGATCGCCTCGACGGTAGCGAGGCCGGGCGGTTTGGTTGAACAACCTGGCCCATCTAACAAAATTGTTAGATTATGTATTTTTTTTAATAAGTTTACTTTGTAAAGATCTAATGCGTTTTTTTTTTAATGTCTACATTTTTTTTTTAATTAATCTGATGTTGCATGTTACAGAAGAAAATCAAAAACAAAATCCTCCATCCAGTCCTCCCATCCTTATTATTTAAATGAAAATCAGCGACATTGTCCTCAGATAGTACTCAAGATACGAAATGCGCATGCAGAAAGTGTTTTAAAATTACTATATAAATTTATCTGCTATTGTATGTAGAAAAAACTTAGGTACACTAGAAGGTATAAGTCCTCGATTTAGACATTTGGGGCTGGGTAAAACGTCCTCAGATTGTTCCTGAAAAGTATAACACAAGGTCCTCGCACTGTATATGGCTAAAGGAAATATGTGTGTAAGTGAGTCCTCAGTTTGTCATGTCTAGTCAGGTGATTGGGTCCTCGGAAAGTTCACACAAAAGTCCTCGGAAGGGTATCTCTAGGAGCATGAGCTGTGTATATTAAGGTTCTCGCATTGGTCAAGAAGAGTTTATTAACAAAATGGTGCAATAGCAGAGCGGGAAGATAACTGTTAACCGTAATTTCAAATTTTGTCTCTTTATATCGTATTAAAAAAGCTGTACGATGTTGTTTTACAAGTTTTTTCTGAAGTCCTCGCATAGGTGAACTAAAATTAAAGTCCTCCAATAGGACTCCCTACAAACAGGGGTGGGTGTGCGGGGGTGTGTGTGTGTATGGGGGCGTATTAGTGCGAGTGTGTGTGTTTATGTGGGCATGTGCGTGCGAGGGTGTGTGTGTATGCGGGGATGTGCGTGCGAGTATGTGTATGTGGGCGTGTGCGTGCGAGTGTGTGTGTGTATGTGAGCATCTGCGTGCGAGTGAGTGTGTATGTGCAGGCGGGCGTGTGCGTGCGAGTGTGTGTGTGTATGTGGGGGTGTGCGTGCGAGTGTGTGTATGTGGGCGTGTGCGTGCGAGTGTGTGTGTGCATGTGAGGCTGTGCGTGTGACTGTATGTGCATGTGAGCGAGTGCGTGTTTGTGTGTGCGTGTGCATGCGTGTCCGCGTGTGTGTTTGTCAATGTTTTTGTAATGTAATGGCTATTTTTCCATAGTTTTTAAAACTTATTTTGGTTTTTTTACGTTCATACAAGGCGGGCAAGTCCAGCCCCTTCGAGACAAATTTTTAGAGTGAGTAATCTTCGTGCGCTATAGTCGGACGAGGTTTTATGGCAATTAAACCTACATACATGTTGTCAGTGTCGACTACGTAGTTTATTGAAAAGACAGAGATAAATCCTTGTTATTACTTTAGGAGTTCATATATATTCTGCGAAATTTCCGGGGCTTGTGGGCTGTTGTGGGTGCGCCCATGACCTTTTTTCCTACCTTTTTTTTTTGCACCATACCCCGAAGGGCGTATGTGGGACTCGCCCACCCGAAGTCGGGAATACCCACTAAAACCACAGCGGCACATCGACATCGCCTTAGTGGCGGGGTCATGGGAAATCCCCCGCCGGCGATTCCCGCCTACACGGCGGACCCACAGTGGTCCCCCCATACGGAGGGGCCGGGCTCGGTACGTCTTCTTGTGCGAGAAGACGCAGCAGTCAAGGGTTTTTTTAGCGAGGTGTCCTTCCTGTTGGCCCCACTCGCTTGCACGCAGACAAGCGAGACCCCCAACTCCTCTCAGTGAGGAGCCCGGGTTGTCCGACGGTGACCCGGAGTTCGGGTCACGTCCGCCACCTAGAGTGGTGGCTGCCCCGCCGCACGTGTGACCGCAGGAGCGGTCCCTGCGTCTGGGTTTGGTCCGCGCCGGTAAACCGGTAACCCCCATATCTGGGGGCCGTTCCCCTATCCGCCACCTGGGGACGCGTCAGGCCAGAAACTGCAAACGGAGCCCATGACTACCTGCCTAAGTGCTTGGCCAAACTGAAAACGCGCGTGCGGGAGCGGTAACGCGCGCGATTTTTTTGTCTGCAGTCAAGCGCGGTGCCGACGCGCGCTGTCAGTACTGAATGCTTTGAGATCCCCGCTCACCGCGCGGCTTCTCACTTGCCGCCCGCGCACTCACTGCGGACACTTTCATGAACGAACTATGGTTTGAGTAGCACGCGTGCTCCTCGCGTTAAGTCGCCCGCGCGTCTCGCCGCGCCCGCGTGATCACTATGGACGCTTGTATTAAGTTTCATATGTTTGAGTACGACGCGCCGCGCCCGCCCCGCGCCCGCGTTTGTTGTCTGGCCAAGCACTTACTTTGACTACTTTTGACCTTTTTTTTTCTTTACAGTGTGAGCCGATCTACTGTGCAGACTGTGATACCACTTACAAGTCGAGGCTTTCGTACGAGTGTCATCTCAAAACTAGCCTTAAACATAACACGATTGAGAAACTTGGGTACGTTTTTTTTTTAATTTACAAATGTTTAAGATAAAGGCTAATACTTACCTCCATGCAATGTTAATCACCTATAAAAAAAAAACATCACTGTCAAGACTTGTCTATGGCGCGGAGCTGTTATTGTCTTTCGTTTTTTTTTTTGTATTCAATACAAATTCCTACTGTGCGGATTGTGCCTACTAATTAATGCTTTTGCCATAATCGCCCGTCGGGTTGCGGATCGCAGTAATTTGTTATTCCACAGGAGAAGCGCTGCTGCCCGCTTCTCTGATGAGAGTTCCCTTAGTCGCCTCTTACGACACCCATGGGAGGATATGGGATGGAACTATTCTAAGCCCGGTAGCACACGGTACGATACCTCTTGGTCAGACTGAACCCTGAACATAGGTTCAGGGTTCAGTCCGACCAAGAGGTATCATTGAAAAAAAAAATCGTAAAAAAGCTGTCAGTGCGACAATTGACCATAGGGTTAATTGTCGCACTGACAGCTTTTTTTTTTAAATATAAACTAGTGCTTGACTGCAAACCCGCTTGATGGTAAGGAGTGACGTAATCGAGCCTATTAAGAGCCTATTCACTCTAGTCTTGAAGACACACAAATTACAGTCCGACGGAAACACCGCCACTAGCAAATTGTTCCAATCCCTCAATGTACGCGGTATGAAAGAGGAAGCGAAACGCTTAGTCCGAATCGTAGTGGTGTTAACGACGTAAGAGGGTGGAAACTCGCCGTACGACGGGTCGTCCGATGGTGGAAAGGAGATGGGGGAACTAAATCATGCAATTCCCTTGCACACTCACCAAAATGAATCCTATGGAACACCGTAAGGCTGGCTATTTTAATTAACTATAAAAAAAAGCATCTTTTTTTAGTTATTGTCTTTCGTCTTTTGTTTTTTTTTTTTTGTATTCAATACATTTTCTATTGTGCCTTTTATTTATTGCTTTTGCCATAATCCCCACGCGTGTCCGTCGGGTTGGGGATCGCAGTAAATTGGTATTCCACAGGAGAAGCGCTGCATACAGACAGCCTCCGTGGCGTAACGGCAGCGAACGCGTAACGTATACAATATGTAAAGAACACCCTGTCCGATCCATAAAGGTATTGTTAGGAATCGATAACTGATTCTACTAATGCCTACAAAGCCGGGCTAAACTTAAAAAAAAGCTTCCTAAAAAAATAAATATGATTTAGAAAAAAGAGGCAACTTAAAACATGTGCGGTAGGCTATACAGGCGCGGGCGAAGAGGGGCAGGGCACGCGGCACGCGGTCGCATCGCTATTTGCTCAGAATTATACCGTCAAAAATAATATTGTCACTTTTTAAAAATTACCAAATTTTGGGGAATTTGGAATTAATTTGTGGGAAAAAAAAGATTATTTTATAATTCATTAGTATTGTTACTATGATGATTACGTAAAATTTTATATTATATTTGGTCATGTGTTTACCTAACCTTTATTATCCTTATGGGTCGGACAGGGTTTTCTTTACATATCGTATAAAAAAAATATTAGTTCCGCCGTTTGACATTGGGGAAGTAATAGACCCACACTCACAAATTATCGCCTTTGTAACAATAATTCGATTGTCCACAGCTTCAAATGTGATCATTGCGACAAATATTTCAAAAACATCTACTCTTTTAAGAATCATATTGAGGAAATTGGTGGAATTAAATATACCTGCGATATCTGTAAAAAGGTAAGGCCTCTATAGTAATTATAACATCGCGGAATTTTTTTGGATGGGAAATGATTGTTTCTGATGATGACTTGGACCTGGGCGGACTGGGAGGGCGTGTCGGACTTATACCCCTAGAGATGGCCGGATGGGTAAAAAATGGGAAGGTAAAAATTGGAAGGAAAGGGTAAAATAGGTAAAAAAGAAAAAATACCCTTTTTACCGGGTATAAAATGAGTTGTTATTTAATTGGCTTCGTCATCAATACTACGATCAGGTACTGGAGGGCTTTGGTTCCGTAGTGGCAGCCCGTGTAATTCAGATTATCTCGAATTTTTTGCAATTTATTGGTCAGTGTCAGGTTGTAACTTGATCAAAATATGATCTGCGATAATAATAAAGATGTAACTACGGATCTACCCTAAATTAAACTGATTATAATTTTTACCCGGTAAAAATTAAAATTGGGTACCTAGGTAAAATAGGTATAAATGGGAATTTACCCAAAGTTCGGTTTTTTACCGGGTAAATGCCCATCACTATATAACCCCTTTTATTTGATCCTTACATATGAAATTGGCGTTTTGTATGGGAAGAATAAAAGTATGTTTATTTTTTAATATAATATATTTATTTAATCAAAGTATGATCCATTGCTATCTATGCACTTCTGCCATCTCATATACATAGGTACTGATATAGGTATTCATATTGATAATAGGGCTCCTGCTTATTTGGTAAGAGATTTCTTCTAGGAGACCTACGAAAGGGCAAGTAAAACAGAAAGTTACAGATTAATTGACCATGGTAAAGTATATCCAGGCGGAAGGCTGAGATGGTCAGTTAAAACTGTCAGGGGGTTTAGACCTCTTCCTATATCACATCTTTTTTAAAAGAATAAAAATAATGTTTTCTGTGCAAACAACACAAAAACTAATTAAAAAAATGCCGTAGTCAAAAGCCTCTTATTCAAGCATATAAAATGTTGACAACTTTGTCCATTGCTTGATGTCAGGACCAGAGACCATAAACAAGATGGATTAATTGTTCAATCAAGCAATTAAGATTTTTTGGCGGGAAAGTCAAGCTAAGTGCCACGCTCATTTTTCAACTGGACTTGTAAAATTATTTATAGTGTTACTTACTAAATAAAAGCGCGTAATTTATGTCGTAAAAAGTGCATTCAGTAAATAATTTATAAAGAACATTGAAATATTGTAGCATAGTGGCCACATCATGACTTTACCCAAAACCACTCCTAGTCGGCCTCACGCGGGGAACGAAAGGAAGTAGGTTAGGTTAATGCGCAAAAGCATATATTGTATGGGTCCAGTCATCTATAATAAAGTACCCAAAAGTTGGAGAGAACTACCTCTATCAATGTATAAGAACAAACTTCGTACTTTTTTGACCGCCAGAGCATATTATAGTATTAATGAGTTCCTTAATGAAAAAATTTTTTTTTTACATAAATACTAATTGGATTCATTTTGACTGACTAATATAATAATAATATTGATTTAATTGATAATTTTATAATACATTAGTAAATAAGTACCTATGACAATTTTTAATATCGTGATAATATTTTTTTTTTTTAAATTGTATAACTCTATTATTTTGCACGTCATATAGTGACAAACATGTTGAGCTTAACATTATTTACTACCTTGTATGCACTTTTTATGTATGTACACACACATGTTTATGCAAATAAAATCTTATCTTAAGTTAACCGGCGCTCCGCAGGCGGCGTAGGGGCAGGAGAAGGCGGGATTTTGCCCGCTTTCTCCCCCCTTGAGGTGAGGCACGGGAAAGGTGCCGACGCCCGCCTTATATCGCTCACCACGCGGGAGCCACAGCCCCTCCGTGGGAGGGGCAATTGAGGGCCCGCCTTGCTAGGCGGGTTTCGCCGGCCGGGGAGAGGTAGCTCAGGCTGCGCTAGTTTCCCACTCCCCCGCCACTATGGCGATGCCGGAGTGCCGCTGTGGGTTTAGTGGGTATTCCCGGCTCCGGCCGGGCGAGTCCCACACACGCCCTTCGGGGTACGCTGCGTAAAGGCATTCCGACAGCGTAAAAAAAAAAAAAAGAGTTTCTGGCCTGCCATCGGACGCGTCCCCAGGTGGCGGATAGGGGAACGGCCCCCAAATATGGGGGTTACCATTTTACCGGCGCGGACCAAAACCAGAAGGGAGGACCGCTTCGGCGGTCACATGTGCGGCGGGTCGGCCACCACTCCAGGTGGCTGACGTGACCCGAACTCCGGGTCACCGTCGGGCAACCCGGTCTCCTCATTGAGAGGAGCTGGGGGCCCCGTTTGCCTCCGGGCAAACGAGTGGGGCTAAGAGGAAGGACACCTCGCTAAAAAACACTTGGCTGCTGCGTCTTCTCGCACTAGAAGACGTACCCAGTCCGGCCCCTCCTTATGGGGGGACCATTGTGGGCCCGCCTTTTGGCGGGAATCGCCGGCGGGGGATTTGTAGACAGGCTCTGCCATTTCCCATGACCCCGCCACTCAGGCGATGTGGTTGTGCCGCTGTGGGTTTAGTGGGTATTCCCGGCTTCGGCTGGGCGAGTCCCACACACGCCCTTCGGGGTACGGTGCGTAAATGCATTACCACAGCGTCAAAAAAAAAAAAAGGATAAGTTATAAAAGAAGACAAGATTAACGAAGAAATGGCTCAAAGAATAAATTCAAGACGAGGCTATCATGGTCTGAGATACCTTTGCCTGCTCAGTGTAATGCACTAGCAAATTGAACAAACAACAACCAATCAATTAATTACTATTTTTAATGTTTTCATTTAAGGATTCAAAATCGAAAAGGAGCCTGATTAGTCACATTCAATTCGTTCACGAGGGAAGGAAGCGGAAAACTACACTGAAAATATGTGATGTTTGTGGGAAATCATTTAAAGTAAGTAATTAATACAACGGAATGGAGTTAAAATAGAATTTCTATTTCTTTCTTTCCTATTTATATATATAAAGGTGATTAATATAATAATTATCCTTAGATATGGGGAACAGTAAAACTATAACCAGAATTGAGTTACTCTGAAAAGAGAAACAACATTTAAAGCTATCGTTTCACCATTTCTTCATTACATTATAATAATCCTGACACGTTTTTCTTAACCTCTTTATCATGTGTCATCGCTCCACAGATTAAAACAACTTCATAGATACAATACAACCTTACAGACTAAACAAGCGTCACACACTTTGTTTACATCTCCCCCCCCCCCTCGTTTTACTAACTGATGCCCGCGACTCCGTCCGCGTGAACTTCAGTTTATAAGCGCCTGTAAAAATAATGGGAGCAATGTGTATGTCCGCGTTCGCTCGCATTTTCGTAACATTTTTAGCGGGATGTTATATTTACAGTCTACTAGCTTTCTGCCCACGGCTTCGCCCGCGTAGAGTTCGGTTATATCGCGCTTTTTAGATTTCCCTCGGGAATATCAATTTTTTCCGGGATAAAAGGTAGCCTATGTTCTTTCTCAGGGTCTAAAGATAGTCTGTGCCAAATTTCATCAAAATCGGTTGAGAGGTTTAAGCGGAAAAGCGTAACAGACAGACAGACAGACAGACCGACAGACAGAGTTACTTTCGCATTTATAATATTAGTATGGATGTCCTTTCTCAGGCTCTAGATTATCTGTGTACTAAAGGAGACGGGCGAAAGTTCATACAAAGTTGGGCCTGATTGGACAGCCACGATTATTGCATTAAATCATTACAATATTATTACTATTTAAAAAATAAAACTTTATTTAGAATGGCAGAAGCGGAGAAAAAAGAAATAGGGTATTATTACCTTGCACAAAACTAACCTCATTTGCTTTTTTATAAGTTTTCTACAAGCTGTCAGCGCTCTTAAGGTAGGTATTAAATATACCTTAAGAGCGCTGACAGTACTTATTCAGACTTTTTTGTAGACTAGATTTCATCAGAATGTATTTTTATGACATTAACAAATCATGAGTGTGGTTTCCAAAGGGCTGGCGGCGCTTAACTGCATATTAAATGTTACAAAGGTTAAAAAGAATTAGGAAAACCATTTACAATCTAATTATAGAAAAGAGTAAGCAAGAATAAAAATCACATTTATCTTATATCGATTTATTAATCATCCAATTCATCATATACAATTAATGCTGGCAAAGGAAGCGAAGCTCGTGAGAGAGCAGGACTCCCAGCGCCCTCACGCCTCTAGCCGAAGCAAAAGACGCCCTGGTCGGAGACAATATCGAACTCCCGGCCATCATAGGCGCTGGTATGCGGGTTAAACAAAAAAAAAAAAGAATCAAAAAATAATTTATTCAAAATAGCCTGAGCATCAGCACTTTTTGAACATCGTTATTACATAAGACAGTCCCCCAAAACGCCCACCCATCGACACTTCCTAGTGCTTTCGCTGGACAGAAGCAGCGGAACAAACTCCCCAGCAACACAGCTGTCTGTTCATTTAAAAAAAAAAACTTGACTTTATACAATACTATGTAGGTATAGTAGTAATGAAGACAAGAAAACACAACAACAATGAAATTATTTATTATATACCAGTAGTTACGCCAAAATACCAATCCGTTTACCTTAGACCGAGAAATTACAGTAATATTGTTTTATAGCCTCTCTCCATTAAAAGAACTGTCAACTAAAATATAAGTAAAATATGTTTTTGAACTAACATGTCTTGATTTAATTCAACCTCTCAATAGCCAGCAAGAATGAGTGTATGTTGGCAGTTCTCTTAGTAGGTTACTGTCCATATTTCGACACACTTCTGTTTCAGATCTACCATCTTCTCGTATATGCTCAGTGAGCACACACACACGGCTAGGTCATATCATGGTGAGCACTGCTCACCATAATATAACCTAGGCTGTTTAATTTGGTAAATACCTAAAGATACTTTTATTAAATCACTGTGTGAGCTGTGGAAAATCATTTAAGTTGATATCATTTTGAACATTTATTCTTGAAAAATCAGCCCTACATCGGTTTATATTATTTTGAATGACATAATAACCTAAATCTTTTTCTCTGTTCATATTGTCATTGATTATTTGTAAAATATCTTCAGCATCAACACGATTTGTAATGGGAGACTGAAAAGCATTTAATAGTAAGGCTGCCTTAAAATCAGTCATTAATTGTTTTGAAGCAGTATTAAAATAATCTTGTCTAAATAATTTAAAAGCTCTCCTATGCCTTCTGTTCACCACTTCAACAACCCATACGCATATGGTGACGGTCCTTGATTTATTAGCTTCTAATCAGGAATGCTGCCATTCACCCTCCGGCAATGATGATGGTAGGTAAGTTCTATAACCTAGTATTATAAATGTATTTATCCTGGGGGTAAACTGTTGAGTGCCCTGTGACACAGCTACGTTGGTGGTAGACTGTGAAGTTGACTGCAAAGTTGTACCATCATATTCACTTGTGAAATCTACTGCTGCTGAAGATCCAGATGATCCAGTCATAAAATGATGAGCATTTCTATCAGCTGTCACCCAGCAATGATGACATATGAGAGCTCGAGCTCTTGAAATCTGGAAAAAAAATTATATCATGAGTCTCTTTCTAAAAAAAGTAATACATCACTCAGTAGTCGTAAGCAATTCTGTAAGACCTAACTTCTTTGCTAGATACTAATTTAAATGTCCGTGCTAGTAATAATTAATTATTGTTGATACACTGTTTGTTCCGTTCCTACAGACAAACCATGAAAACGGTTTTGTGCTTTTATCTCAATGTATTGTGCACTAGGTTAAGAAAATAAATAATAATAATAACGCAAATCTCTTCTAATCTACACCTTCGGGAAATACAGGCTGCAATATAATTAGTTGTGTTTTTTTACAATGCCTAGATATATTATACTAACTTTTCCATATAATTTTTTCTCATGAATGTGACACTAATTTACATTTCAGAGATTAGTGTGAAAAAAAAAAAAAAAAAAACTATTATACATAGATTACCCTGTGGTAGTATAAAATACAAAACAACTAAACCTAATAAAAACTTACAGTCCGAGGCAATATCCATTCAGAAATGACTGCATGAATTCTTCTTTCACGTTGAGTGTTAGTCACTTGGAGATGTCCAGTCATTGGAGATGGAAGTTGCTCATCTATGCCCAAGGCATTCACAGCTAAATCTCTGCATCCTTGGTAAATGTGATAAGATCTATTAACCTACAACAATATTAGATTATTATTTACAGCTTCCACAAATAATAATTACAGAATTATGATGCAGAACATTGTTTATATTCTTTGCACAAAATAGAAACAGTGATAAAACTGTATCTTTCAGAATTGCATCACTTCTTACTGAGATCATGCTGATACTAGGATTATAGTACTTATATTGATGTTTTCATATAAGGTCATTCAATTTTAGTATTGTTTCATTGATTTTGTTGAATTCTTACAAGCTATATATAAAGAACTATCTTCCGTAATTGATAATCAAACTGTAAATCTTACTTGGAATTCAAATAAATCAAGTGCATTATAGTGAGATATATATATTGAAATTGGAATATTATTATTGAAACTTACTTCACTAATATACATATCTAAAGGTATCCTTGTTAGACTCTACTCGAAAAATATCACAACGTGAAGTTTTAATTAAATACATACGTTTTAAATAAATACTTACCACTTGAGGTGCAATCCATTGCTCTTTATCTGAAAGAATGCTTTCCGCTTATAGTTGTCGTAACTCGTTATGATACAATGAAGACGGTCACTCATTGCATGTTGTTTCGAAATAAGTCGAGTAAGGAAGATATCAAAGTCCGTTGTGAGAAATGCGTGGATCATCCGACAAAATAATAACCGTCAGAATCCTAAATACGTTGCCAAAGACGCAAAATAATATAAAACTACACGAAAATACAACAAAATACAATAACCACTACGGCAAGTTCAAACCCGGAAGGGAATCATTTTTGACGTTTAACGTCACGTTGTCACGAGTTTTACTATGTTGCCTGTATAATAAAAAAGTATGATTGATCGATTATCAAATCGATCTGTTGATCGATTTGTTTTAAGATGTTTTTGTAATTAAGTTAATAATATATAATATAATTAAGACCTTATAATAAAAGATTTTCTAAACCGAATCTGTAGAAATGTACTGATTCACTTTTAATTTTTTTTTTTTTTTAATAATTTGATTTATCGATTATAACTTATAAATGATTCGCATTTCATCTGGTAACATTGTTGAAAAGTGAAAGTAAAGAAAGTCAGTATTATTTCATTAAATATTATCTTTTTTATTCTGACGAATCCAGAATTAGTAATAAATGATTGAAAACAAAAAAAATAAATGAAAATTATTGACAAATAATTCATTTGTGTACAGTTCAGGCCCAAATTCGCCCGTCTCCTTTCATTACTATCGATTCAGTAGTTTTGGCGTGAAAGCCGGACAGACAGACAGGAGCTACTTTCACATTTATAATATTAGGATGGGTTTTTCTCAAATACATTTAGAAATTGTTGCAGTGTGGTTACCGAGCGCTCCACACAGATTACGGTAGTACATAGTACTTGCCCGCGCAATAGCTGACGCCAAAGGGCAAAAAAAATAATGTTGTAGTTGACAGCCTACTACATATTGAGCTCTTCATCTATCCAATGATTATTAATTACTAGCTTTCCGCCCGCGGCTTCGCCCGCGTGGAGTTCGGTTACATCGCGCTTTTTATTTTAGATTTCCCTCGGGAACATCAATTTTTTCCGGGATAAAAGGTAGCCTATGTTCTTTCTCAGGGTCTAAAGATTGTCTGTGCCAAATTTCATCAAAATCGGTTGAGAGGTTTAGGCGGGAAAGCGTAACACACAGACAGACAGGCAGAGTTACTCTCGCATTTATAATATTAGTATGGATTGGTAAAAATGAAAACGACTTTTGAATAATATAAGAAGAATTAAAATATCGTACATTATTATAAGGAATGACGTAATTTGGAACAGCCCATATTCGAGCGCAGTCCGAGTGTTGCGTTCCAAGGGCACGCGGTTAGTTTTGGTGGGAAAGCTAAGATGAGTGTCACGCTCATTTTTCATTGGACTTTTAAATTATCTATAGTGTCGTTTACTAAATAAAAGCGCGTGTTTTATGTGGTAAAAAGTGCATTCAGTGAATAATCCATAAACAACACTGAGATATCGCAGCATAGTGGCCTCATTATGACTTTGCCTCAAACCTCCCTCGTAGACGGTTCACGCGGCCGTCTTTTTCGACTGTCATTGACGATATCCGCCATTGTGAAGAAAATTTTCAAAGAAATTCTATAATTTTACTTGAAATTGGCACAAAGTCATAACCAGTGCCACACTACAAAAAAAAGGCACGCGGAATGGAGCGGCGACATGTTTTACATTCACCCCTAGCTCAAAAAACAACTATCGAATTTAGAAAAAATAAGTTTTTTTTTTGTCCTAGTGATTAGTAGACATTGGATGGATGAAGTGAGTTCTCTATTTAGGACGACGACCAAAATTCCACTGTGTATATAAAAAAAAACTTGTATGCACTAGGGTATTTGACTAAAAAAAACTAATTAGTCCGTCAGTCAGATTTCCAAAAAATACTAGACACGTATATTTTGTTTTATCAAATAAATAAAAATTGACAAATATAAGAGGCATCAAAGATTAGTGGTGGCTGATGACGTCACTGGCCGCTAAAATGTGTAGCGTGCAGTGACGTCACACGAGTTTTCAACGCGCTGTGTCGTCTTCATTTTTCGTTTATATGAAAAAAGAAAAAATACATGTCTAGTATTTTTTGGAAATCTGACTGACGGACTAATTTGTTTTTTTTTTTTTTGTCAAATGCTCTATTCACATACGGTAGAAGTTGAAACTAGGATTGTAACGGAGCTTCGCCTCCGCTTTCGTTACTGCGGAAGTTCCGCAAGAAATCGTATCTTCGCTTCCGCCTCCGACTCCGCACAATTTTTGCGGAGTGACAACGGAGGTTTATTTAAGTATTTATAAAAACATAACGCGCAAGCTGCGACGCTCGACAACCGTCCGGCCGCGTTTAAGCGCGAAATGTTCAAGAATCAACTAGTGCGAGACGGTAATGCGGCAAATACAATTTGTTTCTCCTTAATATTCATTACTGGAACGTAATATTTTTTTTACTAAGTGTACTACTATTAATTTACAGGTAAGGGTCAAAAGTGCATTACCACTTTTGAACTTTATTGCACTGACAATAAGTGTCAAAAGTGGTACTCCGCTTTTGGCACTCCGCTAACAAGGCCTCTGTTACAACCCTAGTTGAAACCTTAATAAAACTTTGGTTTCTAGATAATGAGACGAATGTAAAATATTACTGCCATTCTTCGTTTCATCTCCTTTTTCTCAAATAACAAAAATGCAAAAAAAAAAAAACGAGTGAGTGGATAGGAAACCTTGTATCATCATCATTATCATCAACCTTTTTATCGTCCCACTGCTGGGCACAGGTCTCCTCTCATACGGAGAAGGATTGGGCGTGATCGCCACGCTTACCTAATGCGGGTTGGCGATTTCAGACTTAGTCTAGGTGGCTTAGTGGTTAAAACACCAGCCTCTCATCAAGTATGAGTGTGCGGGTTCGATTCTAGGTCAGGCCAATGTAACTTTCCTAAGTTATATGTACTTTCTAAGTATATCTTGGACACCAATGACTGATTACAAGGTGAAGGAAAACATTTGGAGGAAACCTGGACTTTAAAGTCTGAAACCCCTGTATAATGAATGCTTCCTATCTCATTCTCTCTCACGTTACACCTTATGAATTTGTATGTCTGTCTCTTTTTACTGTTGCTTTATCGTTTCATTGACTCTCAAATCACAATATAGCAAAAAAAACAACCGACTTCTAAAAACCACTACAAAGTGAAAAATAACTAATTTCGGAAGTCGGTGTCTTTGGTTTTGTGTATATTAGTTTTTGACACCGACTTCTGAAATTAGTTATTTTTCACTTTGTAGTGGTTTTTAGAAGTCGGTTGTTTTTTTGTAAAAAAGTTTTTATTTTACACTTTTTAGTTGTGAAAAGTAGGTACTATGTATTCTTATAGTATTTTTACGTATTACGTAATTTTGTTTACTTTAATTTTTACCCGTAATTCTGAAGAATTATCTCGACTGCATTATTTAAACCCAATGGGTGCAAAGTTCTCATCAATATAAATGAATTAAAACCAAACACAAAGTAGCTACTGTTAACCGTTGAGGAGTTCCCGGAACTGGTCTTTGTCTTCATCATCAGAGCTCTTATGACAGTCACAACCCATCTAGGTGTAAAGTTCTTATCAATACAAATTAATGAAGCCCAAACGCAACGTAGCTGCTGTGAATTGTTGTGGAGTTCCTTCGACTGTCTCCCGGTTCCATCATCAGATCTACTCCAGACCTTTATCAAATTGTAGTGCTTTAAAATACTTAATGAAAATACTAAGAAATGCACTAGTCACCCCTACGATTTTTGAAAGTTACCCTTGATTTCTCTGGTCTTCCATCATCAGACCCTGATTTCCTTATCATGGGACCACCTTGGGAATGCCTTCTTTCCAACAAAAAAAGAATGATCAAAATCGGTTCATAAACGACAAAGATATGCGCGAACAAACATAAAAAAAAAAAAAAAAGCATATATACGGTCGAATTGAGTAACCTCCTCCTTTTTGAAGTCGGTTAAAAATAACAGCAAGTTAAAATCAAAAGTCATTTATTCAAATTAGGCTGAGAATCAGCACTTTTTAAATGTCAACATTACATAAGACAGTCCCTCAAAACGCCCGCCCTTCGGCACTTCCTGGTGCTTTCGCTGGGAAGAAGAAGTGGCGGAATAAACTCCCGAGCAGCACAGCTGTCTGTTCATTTAACAAAACACATGACTTTATACAATACTAAGGAGTGGATAAGAAACACTGAATAATGTTCCTGTCTCATTCTTTCTCACGTTAAGTCTTATAAATTTATGTGCCTGTCTCTTTTTACTCTCGCTTTATCGTTTCGTCGACTTTCAAACGATAATAAAGGAGTTATCACTTAAATTTTTTTTTTCTTTTCTACATTAGTGACCCATTGTTAGCGACCACGCCTCGGTTCCTAACAATGGGCCTTATAAGAAAGCTCAAGGCCACTCAAAGGGCAATGGAAAGGGTTATGCTTGGGGTTTCACTGCATGATCAAATCAGAAATGAGGAGATCCGCAGAATAACGAGAATAACTGACATAGCCCGAAGAATTGCAACACTTAAGTGGCAGTGGGCCGGGCACATTGCTCTTAGGACCGATGTCCGATTGGGCCGACGGGTTTTCGACTGGCGACCACGCACCGGACGACACAGCGTGGGTAGGCCCCCGACAAGGCGGACCGACGACCTGGTGAAGGTCGCGGGAAATCGTTGGATGCAGGACCGGTCGTTGTGGAGATACTTGGAGGAAGCCTATGTCCAGCAGTGGACGTCATTCGGCTGAAATGATGATGACATTAGATGCTACTCTTTCTATTTTTCTTTTTTTAAATTTCAGATTCTTTTACTAACCCATATGAATGCTCATATAGCTTTTGGGGGAAGCCGCCCCACTGCTTGGTTGAGGCTTCCCCCACATCCTACCCGGAAATCTTTTCCCCCATTTTTAAAACTTAATTCTTTTAATTTTTCAGAATAAAAATATTCTACGGGAACATATGAACCGTCATCTAGGCATTCGCCCACATGTTTGTAAGGAATGCGGAGCTACATTCGCGTACTCAGCGGCTTTGTTTACCCATCGCAGGCTCAAACACAAAGTTAAAAGGAAAAAAGACATAATTGCAGAGTCTTCAGTCGCAAAATAAACAGAGTGACCAACTTTAGGTGTTTTTATTTTTACGCCCCGCAATTTCACTCGCCTAAAGTAAATAAAGTGAAAAAAATAAAGTGTCCTATAGTGAGATTTTTAATTCAAGTCTAACAAGACATTTCCAGTATTGCAGGTTTTTATCCTAAATATACAATACTAGCTATCTGATTGCGGCTTCGCCCGAGTGGAGTTCGGTTATATCGCGCCTTTTAGATTTCCCTCGGGAACATCAAATTTTTCCGGGATATAAGGTAGCCTATGTTCTTTCTCAGGGTCTAAAGATTGTCTGTGCCAAATTTCATCAAAATCGGTTGAGAAGTTTAGGCGGGAAAGCTTAACAGACAGACAGACAGACAGAGTTACTTTCGCATTTATAATATTAGTATGGATATAAAGAATACTCTGTCTGACCTATAAGGATAATAAAGGTTAGGTAAACACATGACCAAATATAATATATATTTTTTTTATCCTTTTTTCCCGCGAATTAATTCCAAATTCCCCGAAATTTGTTACTTTAAAAAAAGTGACAACACCATTTTGACGGTATTATTAAAAACGATGCGACCACGTGCAGCATGCCATGCCCCTCGCCCACGGAGGGTTTGCCTACCGCAAATGTATTAAGTTACCTCTTTTTGCGAAATAATATTTATTTTTTAGAGGTTTTTAAGTTTAGCCGGGCTTTGTATCCATTAGTAGAATCAGTTATCGATACCTAACAATCGGATCGGACAGGGTTTTCTTTAGCGTCCGGGCCATCAAAGTTGCCTAAAAAATTTTCCAGTTAAGCGTTCAGGCAACCATGGTGGCCTCACCGACCTGTACAATTTAAACGAGTTTTTTTATGATAGTGATGTGGTAAAATCGAGTTTTTACAATTAAAAGTTAGTCTATACTCCGATTTTTAATTCGAGTCAGAAAAATGACAATTCCAGTGTTGCAGGTTTTTTGTCCCAAATAAATAGTGATGTAGTAAACCAAGATTTTACAATTAAAAGTTAGTCGAGATTGCATTTTTTTTATTCAAATTCAAATTGCGTATATGTATATAAATAAAAATACAGGGTGGACCAAAAGTCCATTTATATTTGAAATAATGATAAAAAAAGTATTACAGTAGCTAGATAAAGTTTACATGTTTTTGTTGTGTTGTTTTGGATTTCTGTGTCAATACGATCCTTTAATACATCAACTGGGTCACGACGGGGTTACACGGGCTATACGTCAACTGGGTTAGTAACGAGAGTATTTTTTTTTTTTTTTAATATTTATAAACTAGCGCTTGACTGCAATCCCGCCTGATGGTAAGCAGTGATGCAATCGTTGATGGTAAAGCGCACTAGCTTATTAAGCCTATTCACTCAAAAAAACTGAGTGAATAGGAAGGAAGACAGCAGTTGAGCTAGGTGATGCTATGTTTAACCCAACAACACGACCAACGATGCTGCGCCAGAGGATGATCTGGAGACCCTCCACGACCAAACTCCCGACACAACAACATTAGGCATATCGTACTCGGCACACATCGCAACACAACTGCTCAGACCCGTCCACCGTACGGTATGTATGTGTAGGTATGCACAACAAGCGTCTAACTGCTCTGCCAATAAATGGGCGGACGGACCTAATGGTATGTGCTGTGCTTCAGGTAAAGTTTGTCTTTCTAACCTTCAGGAGCCGCCACAACCAATAAAAAATCTTCTAACTAATAACCATCCATTATCTGGTAATTTTTTTTAACAAATATACGTAAATACAAGTCTTTTCAAATGAATTCTTTAGGCGCAAAAAAAACTAGGGTAGGTAATTTTATGCCCACTTTTAAAATTGAAGGACAGGTGTCAATGAACAGAGATCAATGCTTGACTAACGTTCTGTAATACGGACCTAAGGTGCGTATTCCAGAAGGAAACTCAAGCATTGATCTGTGCTTAAACATTACTTAAAACTAGTTTCAACCAATCAAATGGCTTGAAACGAGACTTAAGTAGAGCTTGAGTTTTAAGTGACGTTCTGTAATACGTACCTTAGGTCCGTATTCCAGAAGGAAACTCAAGCATTGATCATTGTTTAAGCATTACTTAAAACGAACCTTAGGTCCGTATTACAGAACGTCACTCAAAACTCAAGCCCTGATTAAGTCTCGTTTGAAGCCATTTGATTGGTTGAAACTAGTTTTAAGTAATGCTTAAGCAGAGATCAATGCTTGAGTTTCCTTCTGGAATACGGACCTAAGTCTCTTGATTTCCGAAACTCACTATTGTATTCTATTCTATTTTTGTTTATGGTAATGGTGCCGATGTCGACAATTCTGCCAATGTCTAATGTGATATGAGAAAACGTGCGAAGGCAACTAAATAAAATAAAATATATATAAAAAAAACACTGTTCAATGTGAAACTTGTATACAACTGTCAGTAGGTACACTGTAACAAAAACAAAACATTTAAAAAAAAGTTAGATATATTATGGTTAGATATAATAAATATGAACATAGACAAGTACACAAAAAAAAAAACATAATTTGAGGTCATTAATACGGATAAAATCCATCAAAGCTCCAAATAGCTTTGGGGAAGAATGTGTTAGTAAAGATGGAAAGTTAGTTGGGACAGGGATATGTAACTTAGGAAGACGACTATATAGATCATGGGCTGGGTTATTATTGGAGCACTGGAAAAATATATGCTCCAATGTACCTTCATCCAGCCCACATTCAGAGAGCGATGTGTCTCTGACCCGGATTTTGTGGAGGAATACCGGGGAACAGCAATGGCCTATACGGAGACGAGAAATAGAAGATATTACCTTCTTTGAGGTTTTTTATATGGGTAAAACCAAGGTTTGGGTGTAACATTAGGCTGTATTTCGTGATAAAAGGTACCTTTCCGCTCACTTGTATTTTGCCACTGCACCTGCCATGTGGATAGCAAGTTCTTTTTGGGAAGGCTCAGCAAATCATAACCCTGGCATTTAAAATACTTGAGGTCGGCGTCTTGGGACGTGACAGCTTCCTTAGCAAGAGCATCGACACACTCGTTTCCTCTTATGCCACAGTGGCACAAGATAAAAGGGACTTTTTGATTTGGAGCATGATAGGGCTGTGCAGTTTGCTCTTGAAAGGACTTTGCTCCAAAGATTGCAGGCAACTAAGGGAGTCCGTGAAGATGACACCAAAATGTATGTTATGGGCTTCTATAAATAAACAAGCTTCCAATATGGCTACGCACTCACCCGTAAACACGGATGACTGTTTAGGGCATCTAAACTTTAAAACGATTTTCGAGTTTTGGTAGTATACCGCAGCACCAGTGCAGCTTGAATCTGAGAATTTAGAGGCATCCGTGAAGAATCTCTCAAAATTTCGCCAGCGCTCACCAACCGCCGCATTGAAAATAGAGTTGGCCGAAGGGGACTTTTTAGAAATGCTGATATTATAGAAAATTTCGGGTTTGAAACATATGGTTTCATAGTCAAAATTGTAAGCAGGGAGATTCGGAAACTGAGCGATAGGAGAATCTAAACTTTGGTACCAACGAAAAGAATTTATAAACAAAGGGACTTCTTTATGTTTCCAATAATTGGAATTTCGGCATGCGGTTCCAGGTCTTTCACTCTTTCAACAAGCGGGACGGGACGCTAGATACTGTCTTCTCAAGGCTAAAGGTGGTTCGGCGCACTCTACCTGCAATGCGTTAATTGGTGAGGATTTCATACAACCCAAAATGATCCTTAGACACTTAGCCTGAATACTATCCAACCTTGCCAAAGTACCTTTGTTGCAAGGAATTAAGAGGAAAGATCCATAGTCCAGAACACTCCGGACTAGAGCATTGTATACCAGTTTCATGGTGTAGGGATGAGCACCCCACCAGACACCGGCAAGAACTTTAAGTATGGGAATAGTTCTCTCGCACCTATTAGCTAAGTAATTGAGATGATGTAAACCAGTCAATTTGGAATCTAAAACAACGCCCAAAAATTTAGCCTTTGCGGAGACCGGGACACTAACCGAAACTTGAGGTATCAATCTCCTGCGAGAAAATACAACCACAGCACTTTTTGGGGCAGACAGATTCAGGCCGTGGAAATTTAGCCATTGGTTTAGAGACTCCAGAGATATGCAAAGAGATGTTGCAGCGTCGCTAACAGAGTGATTGGTGACATATAAAGCCAGGTCATCAGCATACTGAAGAATTTGACAGTCGTTGTTGAGGCATGAGTTTACGTCAGCTGTATACAGGTTGTACAGTAAAGGGCTAAGCACAGATCCTTGTGGTAGGCCCTTCCATGAAGTCCTGGCGTCAAATTCTTCCCCCGGGACTCTCAAAACCCTAGACTCTCAAAGACCTAGACATAATGATGCACTGTAGCATTCTTTCCGGTACTCTCAGCTGTTGCAGTTTTTGCCTGAGAATGGGAAGAGAAGGACATTATCGTATGCAGAGGAAATGTCTAAGAAGGTGGCGACTACAGATTCATTTTTGGAAAACGATGTGCAAATATCTGATACCAAAACTGCAACACTATCCATGGTACTGAGTCCCTTTCTAAAGCCAAATTGACACCTAGAGAGAGCCGACCCGCCATAGCCATCAGATCGGTCGCATCTGAGAATATTGAAGGAAGGTAAACGGAAACTAAGACTCGGAACAAGCCAAGTCTCAGCGAGAGATCAAGCTAAGGGTTTGAATTTGTTTAAAAGGAATGTGAGCTCGTGCTTCTTATGCAGCACGCTCCTCACATTCCATTGAAGAAACACTAGCTGAGGCATTGTTGTAAGATTGGAGAAAGTTGATAAGTGATGAGGCAACGTTGGACGGTAATTGAGTTTTATTAGAAGACATTAAAGTTAAAAGAAGTTTACTGAGAAGTTCAATTATTGAGGACAAATTTTCAGGAGATTGTGTGGGTTGAGTATTGAGAGCACAGCTATTAGGCTGAGAAGATAAAGGAGTGCTAGTAAGCTGCTGATGTACAGATTTATTATAGAAGGGGGAGAGAAGCTTGGGTCTTTGGCTTAAGAAACACAGTTTTGCGGTATGAGTGGGTTTGTGACTTCGTAATGTCAGCATAGCTACGAGTAGAATTAGGGACTATTTTACTTACTTCAGAGTACGAAATCACTTTCTCAGCCATAATGGTTTTAATAGTCCTCTGCCTGCCGTACTCCGGACAGGACTTGCTATTAGCAAAGTGACCCCCAGAGCACAACACGCAGAAGGCTTCACTCTCAGCAATGCTGCAACCAACACCAGGGTGATCATTGCCGCACTTACTGCAGCGGGGTTTGGAGCGACACAGGGATTCTACATGGCCAAATCGGCAGCACTTGCGGCATTGGATAGTAGGGTATATATATTGCTCAACGGTAAGGGATGTGTAAAAACAAAAAATGCGGTTAGGTAGAACTTGGCCATCAAATGTGATGACGCAAGTTTCTGTGGGCCTGTATTCTATTAAACCGTCTTTGTTAACCCTTCGGTTTATCCTCCTAACTTTAATTAGAGGTCCACAGCCAGCTGGTACTTTTAAATATGCCAGGACTTCATCCTCCGAGAAGTCTGTAGGGATACCACTGACAACACCCATGCGAGTTATGTTAAAAGATGGGATAGTTGCTTCGTAGTGATTTGAGCCCAAAACATTATTAGACAAGAAGGCGTTGGCGTCCTGAGGCGATTTAAATTCCACGGATACGCGGTTTCGGCCAACACGCTTGACGGCAATAATATTACTTCTTAAACAACATTATTTTTGTTTATGCGAAACCTGAATATAGTTTGTTCAGAATAAGCAAATTATTCGATTCCAATCAGTTTTACACCATTTTAATTTTTCCCAAATACATTTAGAGTGAGACCGTAGAGTGGCTACCGAGCGGTTACGATAGATCCCAGCTGACGCCAGAGGTCAACGCCCGCGCTAGCCCGCCCGCACGGACCTTTGACCATATTTTTGTTGGGACCACCAAGTAGAATAGCAAGCTCATAACTTGATGGTTTTTCATTATATCTTTTTGAAATTTTGTACATGGATTTTTTACTTAAAAATAATAAACATAAACAAAAAATAATGTTGCATATTTTATTATTCCTGGTTAAAAACAACATGTGTGCCAATGGTGAACGGCAGCTGGTGTACCCATAGACATATACTAATGGACATGCCATACGCGTATAATCTGCAGTATTTTTTTTTTTTGTTTGAAAAGAGTGAGAGGCATGGCCTATGTTTTCGGTCTAGCACTATTCTCTTTCCTCATTGATGATTTTGAGAGAGATAAATATAGACGGAAACTTCGTTTCCTCTCTTTCTTTCGAAGTGCTACAATTCTCATCTCTAAGGCATGTCCATTAGTATATGTCGATGGGTGTACTGTATACACCATGGAGCAAATATAGAGGTATACACTGACTTATAGTTACCACTTTATAGTTAGTTGTAATTATAGAGGTCAATGTTGGAACACGTAACTTTCTTTTAGGTTTTTTATAGCTGGGTATTTTAGCTTAAATTTATAATAATTACATTTTCAAAGATAAGAAAACTCATTCACATCAGAGTCATTTTAGACTGTGTTGTGTGTCCCCCTTTGCCCGCGCATGTATGCCTACCGTGTTGCCTACCGCGCTTTTCGATTTATTTTTAGGGGTTTTTTTTAGGGTTGTAACAGAGCTTCGCCTCCGCTTCCGTTACTGCGGAAGTTCCGCAAGGAATCGTATCTTCGCTTCCGCCTCCGCCTCCGCACAATTTTCGCGGAGTTATAACGGAGGTTTATTTACGTATTTATAAAATAAATAACGCGCAAGCTGCGACGCTCGACAACCGTCCGGCCGCGTTTGAGCGCGAAATGGTCAAGAATCAACTAGTGCGAGGCGGGAATGCGGCAAATACCATTTGTTTCTCCTTAATTTTCATTACAAGGTAATATTTTTTTACCAAGTATACTACTATTAATGTACGTATTTAAACTAAAAATTTTGTTTTAATTAACCATAAATTTCAATTTTTTCCGTATGTACTTTCACCTCCGCCTCCGTTAACCTCCGCATCCGCGGAGGTGAGACTCGTCGCCTCCGCATCCGCCTCCGCCTCCGCTAACAAGCCTACGTTACAACCCTAGTTTTTTTATGTTTAGCCCGGCTTTGTAGGCATTATTACAATTAGTTATCGATACCTAATAATACTTTCACGGATCGGACAGAGTTTTCTTTACATATTGTATAATGTATTCTCGGTGGAAGGCCATAACATCGGCTGCCGGCAGAAGTTACCACCCACCAGACAAAGTCTTGCCGCCAAGCGATTCGTTGTGTTCCGGCATGATGTCTGGTGAAGCCGTACGGAGGACGGGTTTGAGCAGTTGTGTTGCGATGTGTGCCGGGTACGATGCGCCAAATGTTGTTGTGTCGGGAGTTTGGTCGTGGAGAGTTTCCAGATCAATCTCCCTCTAGCGCAGCATCGTTTGGTCGTGTTGGTCTTGGGTTTAACATTGCACACCTCGCTCAACTGCCGTCATCCTTCCTGTTCCTAAGTTTTTTAAGTGAATAGCCTTAATAAACTAGCGCGCTTTACCATCAACGATTGCATCACTGCTTACCATCAGGCGGGATTGCAGTCAAGCGCTAGTTTATAATTATTTAAAAAAAAAATTAGATTTGCAGTTTTGGCTGACCTCACATTGTAGGTACCTTTAGGCTTTTCGTATAATCAGAAGCTAAAATAAAAGAACAACGTAGATAATACAATTAATGTTTTTGAACTGTACAAATGAAATCCTTTTGTGTTGCGATGTGTGCCGGCAAAGGGGTCCCATCTAGTACAGATTACTAGTTCTAGACTCTCAGTTCTTATCAAAAGATAATAGATGGCAGCATAGGTTGCGGTGCAAAAGTTAGCAACGATTTTAAACCTCTTACGTGCAGTTTATAGCCTTTTTAATATTTTTAAAAATTTGAATTATTTATTTAATGCTATTCCGTATATTTACACGTATAAATAACGTAATTAAATAAAACGGTAAAATGGGCTCAGTAGTGACAATGTTTTTTATTTTACACTCGGGACAATAGATGGCAGTGTACTCAATTAATCCTGTCATAACATATTTTTTTTAGGTAAGGATAAGATGTCTTCTAACCATTATATTGGTGTTATCTTCTTTTAGAATGCGTATTTCTCGATGCACGACGCATGGATGTATACAATATGTAAAGAAAACCCTGTCCGACCCATAAGGATAATAAAGGTTAGGTAAACACTTGACCAAATATAATATAAAATTTTACATAATCATCACAGTAACAATAATAATGAATTTTGAAATAATCTTTTTTTCCCGGGTATTAATTCCAATTTCCCCGAAATTTGGTAATTTTTAAAAAACTGACAACACCATTTGTGACGGAGCGAATAGCGATGCGACCACGTGCCGCATGGCCCCGCCCCCCTTCACCCGCGCATACATGCGCGGGTGAAGGGGGGCGGGGCTATCGGGTTGCCTACCGCACATGCATTAAATTACCTCGCTTTTTCGAAATAATATTTTTTTTTTTGGGGGATTTTTTTTTTAAGTTTAGCCCGGCTTTGTAGGCATTATTAGAATCAGTTAACGATACCTAACAATACCTTCACGGATCGGACAGGGTTTTCTTTACATATTGTATATGACAATGTAGACAAGACATTTATGGCGGTAGTGGCCGGCCTGTCAAGCGCTCCCTGGTGGCCCTCTAGTGATCTCTGTAAGAAACTTTTTTTGCTCGACCGTCTGCCCGAATTGAGCTGGACTCATTTTGTTGTTCACCTTTGGGTATCTGTATGTAGTATTCTGTAATCTGTGGTGCCGGTTACGATGCGCCAAATGTTGTTGTGTCGGAACTTTGGTCGTATCTCCCTCTGGCGCAGCATCGTTGGTCGTGTTGTTGGGTCTAACATTGCACCACCTCGCTCAACTGTCGTCTTCCATCCTAATCACCCAGTATTTTTGAGCGAATATGCTCTTAATTAACTAGCACGCTTTACCATCAACGATTGCATCACTACTTACCATCAGACGGGATAACGATCAAGCACTAGTTTATAATTATTAAAAAAAAGGCCTGCTGGTTACGTATTGCTTAGTATGTCGCCGTGAAAACTTTAATTATTTAAGTCCAGTTAAAAATCGTTTCCCTACATATTTCTTTCTAGTTCTTATTCTTATAATGCACATCATCACACTCTCTCAACTTCTGTGCAGCCTGTTCTGGTGTCAGATCTCGTTGTGACTGCGCCAACATTTCGTAGCCGACCATAAACTTCTTGACAGTTGATGATCTTAGTAGGGGAGGGAAGTACATCGCGTGGAGAAGCCAGTGCGGCGAGTCGCGGGGAGCCATGTTGGGACCTGTCGGCGCTCCTAGAAGGAAATAGTTATATTTTTACTTAAACTAGCTCTTCTTTTTCTTCTACAGCCAATAGACGTCCGTTGCTGGACAAAGGCCTCCCCCAAGGCTTTCCACGATGATCGGTCTTGTATTGCCTTGTTGGGGGCCTCCCTACGCTGCGTCTTCCGGTATGTGGCTGCCACTCCAGAACCTAACTGCCCCATCGGCCATCGGTTCTACGAGCAATATGTCCTTGCCACTGCCACTTAATTTTAGCGACTCGAAGAGCTATGTCGGTGACTTTTGTTCTTCTGCGGATCTTCTCATTTCTGATTCGATCACGCAGAGAAACTCCATGCATAGCTCTTTCCATTGCTCTTTGTGTGACTCTGAGCCTTCGTATGAGGCCCATTGTGAGCGACCACGTTTCAGTTCCGTAAACTAGCTCATGTGACATATATTAGCGTCTCTTCCCTTGCTCATAAGCTAAACTAAATTTAAGTTCAAGGGTTACCTTGACATTAAATTAAAAATTCAGCACAGACAATCATAACTACCCACTTTTTTTCCTATGCATCACAGTAAATAAACTAATCATCATCATCTGAGCGTTAATCCCAGTCGCATCCGAAGCCTTTTCAGCTTTGCAGTCTGGGGTCCGCTTTACCAGTCCAACTGCTGATATGGCTAAACTTCGACATTTTCCGCGAAGCGACTGCCGTCTGACCTCCACAACCCGAAGGCGACGTCGAAGCATTGCAGTTAGACCAATTGTTGGACTTTTGAGGGCTCCAACAACCCGTAACGGCTGCCACTAGATGTTCGTATGGCAACCGGGACCAACGGCTTAACGTGCTTTCCGAGGCACGACCAGACCAGTGCAAATATTCATATTCATACATACAAATACTTGCACTGTGCGGGGATCGAACGCGCGCCTCCTTGCGCAGCGGCCGCGTCCGCTACCGCTACGCCACCGAGGCTGACACAGCAAATAAACTAATATTGGCCCCAAATTAAACTAAATTTAATTTTGTGAGATTTTTATTTCTATTCATTAAGATAAGGCCAGAAAATACAATGGCCTCGATTCACTAGTTCACAAACTAAATTTAAGTTCAGTGCCTCTTTTTTTTTATATTTCAGTAAGAAAAGGACAGAAGATAAAATGTCAGTTTAGACCTGTCAAATTAGTGCGCTCCTGACGTAAACTGACGTATTTTTAGTCGCCATGTTTATAACGGAAAAAAATAGTTATTTGTTATACAAGAGTGCAAAGTTGCTTTTTAACCGCGTGTTCAATTTTGATGACCGAGCAAGCGAAGGATTCTAAAATTGAATCACGAGCGCAGCGAGTGATTCAAAATTAGAATCCTGAGCGTTAGCGAGGGAATCAAAAGGACACGAGGTGAAAAATCTTTGCACTCGAGTGCAACACGTAACTTTTCATTCCACCTCAGCGAGGAAATGACTAAATGCAATAAAAAAATGTTTACAATCACAAGATAGGTACACTTTTATTTCAGTTTAGGTATTAATTACTACATTATGACAGGTAAGTATTACAGAATAATCTTTAAACTATAATAAAATAATACTAAAGAATAATTAAGAAAATTTTAAAGTAACGTTGCAACAGTTATTTAAATTGAGTGTAATATTTTTGTTTGGTACTGTAATATTGGTGTTAGTCACTTGTGTACTGTTTTTCGGTAAACTGTCTGTCATACTTAATAGTTGTACCGATTCATCGGATTCCCTTGGCGTGAATGTTGGAGAGAGAGGGAGATGGTTAGGTGTTTCATAACGGCTTATTTTTGATGTAGAAGGGCCAGTCCAAGTTTCCGATTGAGGCTCTTTCAGTGTAATGGCTCCTACGATGCCTTCACATATTTTAGACTTATTTTGGATGGAATCCTCTATGTATCCCTCTACAACTGCATTGGTCTTCCAGCCTCCGTGGCGCTTAAGGGACAGGAGATCAGCTCCGGAATCAGCCAAAAGTGTGGCTGAAGTTCGTCGGAAACAATGACCCGTGTACAACAGGGGTTCTGGAAGTTCAAGAAATGTTGCTATTTCTCGTGGGATACTGCCAATTTTATAGTACCCATAGGCTGTCTAACACACTTTCCATTGCGATACTGTAGAAAAAAACGATTGATTGGAGTGTTAGGCGGCCGTAAGGCTTGATATTTCTCAACAATCGGGACGTATTCCTTGCGAATGACAAAGTTGCGGTCTCTTTTTGTATTTGTATTAGGTAAATTAATTAATAGTAAGTCATCTGAATGTTTCTCAATGTTTTTGACATTAAGTTGTGTTAGTTCATTAGTTCGACATGCTCCGTTTATTCCAATAATAAGAACAACCTGCAATGTAAAGAGTATTGTAGTAGATAAATGAATAAAATTTATATGAACGCATAATTATGCCTATCAACATTTACTAAGTATACTATTTAATTGAGATTAATATATGTACTTAAGTAGATACTGAATGTGCAACTGACTTACTTTTGCCGCCAAATATACGGAATCGGGTGCTTCGTTAAGAAACTTTTCAATATCAGATACTGTGAAAACCTTCGATTTTTTTGGATGATGACCAGATGAGGCTCTTTTTAAAAATGCTACTAATTTAGGATAGGTATCGATATGTATGTCTTTTTTCATCTTTATTGTTGCTTTTAGCATCGAATACGTACTCCATAGAGTGCTTGCTTTCTTGTTCTCGGATAATTCTATCAAATATGCCAGCAAAATGTTTTCTGAGAAAGTTTTGGCTCCTTTTGCTAGTCGCCACGTGTTGAACATATCGTACTGTTTTAAATACTTCTCGCGTGATTGTTGAGGTAGAAAGCCCATTTGAGCATTATTAACAGTTTCAGTCAATTCTGTTGGCGTCAAACAAACTTCCTCGTCGCTAGAATCACTCATTTTAGTTTTTCACTTGTTTTCAAGTTTCTTTTTTTTAATATAAGGTTTAACAATGACGTGAAAAAATGCCGCGTAAAGAACCGCGTACAAAGAAAATTGAAAAAGGAAGACCAAGAAGGTTCCGAGTCTGAGTTTTTAACAAATTAAAAAAAAGTTGTATGATATATTCGGCACCATAGAGGTAACAGTAAATAGGTTTAATGTTTTTTTTTTAATTTACAAACTTAGTGCACACGATGTTCTAAATTCAATTTACTTTATCCTCTAGAGAATAAAAACGGCTTTTCCAGTCAGATATTGAAGATTAAAAATACTCTTTTCGAGATGGTGGGATGAAAAAGTTATTTAAAAACGGTGAGTGCAGTTTTGTACAGTGACTGTGAGTTCTGCGATTAAAATAAGAGTAATAAATTATGTATTTCTATTAGTGTTACATATTAAAATAATTATCGAGACTTGTTCTTTCTGAATATGTATAAATACTTTGTAATAATGTCTGATAAGTTGACTTTACGAGTGTTATAGTAGAAGATTAAATTATTGCTCATTGTGTGCCAGATTTTCGTCAAGTTTTTGTTTCATATAATATCTTAAAATATGACAAAATAATCCCTGAAGGAAAAATTGTTCATAATAAGTAATTAAATAGACTTCTGCTAAAAAATAAAAAGAAAATAACGAGGATTTTACGAGCGCTCGGCGCGGCTACAACGCTTTCCTAGCTGTCAAATCGGGACGTTCAAGTGGATAATTGCGTCTAAACTGGCTATGGAATATCTTAAATTGAAAGGATTAAACTAAAATGTTATCTTCTATCCTTTTCTTAATGGAATACAAAGTAAAAGGCGCACTTAACTTGAAATTAGTTTAGTTCGTGAACATGAGAATCGGCGCCATTATTAGTCCTGTCAAATTAGTCAGCGCCTGACGTAAAATGTTAGATATATTTTTTTAATTTGAATTTTACATACCTATAGAATTACATTACTAAGCAAATCTCGCTAAGCGTAATTTGACCTTCTAGATACGTACAGACATTAGTAGGTACAGACGACAGCACATCAAAGTAATACAATCTTTCAGATTTCTTTATTCGGACGACTTTATGATTTCTTGACGACCTCCGTGGCGCAGCGATCAACACGCCTGCCTGCGACGTGGAGGCCCAGGTTCGATCCCCGGCCAGGTCATGATGGAAAACGATCTTTTCCTGATTGGCCTGGGTCTTGGATGTTTATCTATATATGTATATATTATAAATATGTATAGTATCGTTGAGTCAGTACCTACCTATTTCATAACACAAGTCTCGAACTTACTTTTGGGCTAGCTCAATCTGTGTGATTTGTCCGTATATATTTATTTATTAGTTTGTCCACTTTATCTATAAAGCATTAAGGCTTAAGGTTGATTGGAAATATCTGATAGTTTGGGGCAGCTTGAGCTGCTGTCGTCCGTACATCAAGATATTACAATATGTCAATTTTATTAATAAATTTTCTACTTTATCACTAAAGCTTTAAGATTCAAAGTTGATTAAAAAAATTGTCTTTCTATAAATTCAATAAAACTCACCATGAAATCCCATACTATACGTAAAGCTGCATTTAAACAGATTATCATATTTAATATTTAATTGTTTCATGATCTCTGCCAACCCCCTCTTCTGGTCGTCGTTCAAATCTGTCAACCTCTGCGGCTGCCCGTTGACAGGTAACAACATGGTCTCAAAAGGCCAGGTAGCCCAGTAAGGAACTACTGCTACCCATTCTGCGTTCTGGACTACGATGCGTTCCTTTAAATTACAAAATAATAATTATTTTTAATAATTAAATTTAAGTAATTAAATTATTATATTTATCGTAAAAATGTTAAAATCGCATCAGCACTGACCGACGCGGCGTAAAATTATAGCTTTTTTTTAATAATTATAAACTAGTGCTTGACTGCAATCCCGCCTCCTTATTTATTTATTTATTTATATATTCTTTATTGTACACCAAATATCAAACAAAACAATCAACACAAAAAAAAAAGAAACATACAATGGGCGGCCTTATCGCTAATGCGATCTCTTCCAGGCAACCAAGGAATGGACAGATTCTTCCGAACCACAAATGGGACTGTCATTGGTGCAAATATTATTATACTAAGATAGATACACAAATACATACATATACATAAACAAATACATAGATACTGAACAGAACAAGTTAACAAATAAATTAGCGAAAAAGTGTTTGTTGGACGAAGATCATAACGACAAGTAGTTCTCCTTCTTCTTTTTCTACCGCGCGGTGAAAATATAAGCCTGCTACTATTGTTTCATTTAAGTGGCACAGGGTGGTTACACGTGGCCTTGCGGGCGGTGAGCAGTTGACGTTCAAAAGGTGCCGATTCTCAGCCTAATTTGAATAAATGACTTTGAATTTTAATTTAAAAAACTTCTTAAGGTTTTTCTGAATGAAGATTTAAAAAAAAAAGAGCAGCTCGCCGCCCGGTAAGGACCAGGCCCGAGTCGACTGCGCGTTGTATTTCACGCACGCCTCAGAGAGATGTCAGCACATCGTGACGGGGTCCACGAAGACCGATGCCTCCTGGGTCAGGGTTGCGGGTTGGTTAAACAAGAAACCGTGGCCCTGGCCGTCACACAGACAAGTGAAGAAACACGGGTGGGTTTTAGTCAGTAACAGTCTGACACGTCCTCCCGCTTCGCCCAGAGCGGGAGAAGTCATTTGATGATTTCCCATCCCAACAATAAAAAGGGTGATTGCACGAGTGTGTGTGTGTGTGTGTGTGTAAAAGCCTGCTGCCTGCTTGTTACCTTTTTGATTAATTCTTGCTTCAAGTAATCTCCAAGTAGTGGGCGCTTGAATTTGATGAAATACTCCTTCTGTGTTCTGCGAATTGAGGAATAAAATATTGTAATAATTCTACTTCTTTTTTTTTTAGTAATTATAAACTGGTGCTTGACTGCAATCCCGCCTGATGGTAAGCAGTGATGCAATCGTTGATGGTAAAGCGCACTAGTTTATTAAGCCTATTCACTTAAAAAACTTAGGAATAGGAAGGGTGACGGCAGTTGAGCGAGGTGATGCAATGTTAAACCCAAGACCAACACGACCAAATGATGCTGCGCTAGAGGGAGATTGATCTGGCATCGTACCCGCCACACATCGCAACACAACTGCTCAGACCCGTCCTCCGTACCTACGGGTCTTCTTTTAATAAGAACATTGTAGTAAGGCTCGACCGAAAAATTTGGCTCGGTTCTCGGCTAATTATAGCCGAGATTCTCCGTCATGACCGAGACTCTAAGTGGTTTCAGAGAGACCCAAAACAACTGCTACCCCATGGAAATCTCACAGAACATGTATGAACTCCCCTAATTACTAAACAAAGTATGTATAAACGAGGACTTATCTCTAACTTTTAAATAATCCACGCAGTAGACCCTAACAAAATATACGGTATAATTGCCGAAAAACGGAAAAAATTTACCCACTCTAAATTTGACTTGCCCCCTAGGCTTGACTTGCCTCCAAGCCTGACTTGCCTTCCCCTAGGCCTGACTTTGGGGACGTGCATATATGTATAGTGTTGCTCTTTCATCAAAAATCTACTGGAAGGATTTGGATGACATTTAACACACTGGTGGTTTGTTAGGAACACATATAGAATACTTTCATCCCGATAGTCTTATGGGATCAAAACTTACACGAGTGACATCGCGGGGGCCAATCAACTGCATGTAAGAGGAACTGATAGACGTTGGTGATGACGTCAGAAAAGTAGCCGAATTCTGGGCTTAATAGTTATCGTTAAGAAGAGAAAAATCCTTTAAAATACTTGCACTGACCGTTCTTTAATCCTGGGTTCGTTGGGTAGGAAGCTTGAAGCCCAGATCTGACAATGAGGATGAGGGTTGGAGCACCCCATGATAGCTCCCTTGTTCTCGAAGATCTGGACCCAAGTGTAACGACGACCCAGTTCTTCTAACTGGTTTACCCATCTGCAAGAAACATTAGAGTTAGATAGTTAATTTAGATTAATTTATTATACAATATGTTAAGAAAACCCTGTCCGACCCGTAAGTATAATAAAGGTTAGGTAAACACATGACCAAATAAAATATGAAATTTTACATACTTAATCATCATAGTAACAATATTAATGAATTTTGAAATAATGTTTTTTTCCCGCGAATTAATTCCAACTTCCCCAAAATTGGGTAGTTTTTTAAAAGTGACAACATTATTTTTGTCGGTATAATTCTGAGCGAATAGCGATGCGGCCGCGAGCCGCGTGCCCTGCCCCTCTTCGCCCGCGCCTGTATGGCCTACCGCACATGTTTTAAGTTACCTCTTTTTGCGAAATAATATTTATTTTTTTAGGGGGATTTTTGTTTTAAGTTTAGCCCGTCTTTGTAGGCATTAGTAGAATCAGTTATCGATACCTAACAATACCTTCACGGATCCGACAGGGTTTTCTTTACATATTGTATAATGTGCTTTGACGGTTGAGAGTATGTCATGCCCACTTAATCATGATGATTGTGTCAAAATTCTGAAAAATAACCCATTTTTATCGCGATGTTCAGACGACTATTACACAAATGTTATAAGTTTTTGACAAAAAAGAAAATAACATGGGCATAAATACACTCATCCTTTAAATTTTGCTATAAAAATAATTGAGATCTGTCGTGTTTTGAAAAAGAAAACAGCGGAATACGAAACATGTTTTGGTCAACGTTTTTGTAGGTAAAATCAGCCTGAGTTGCAACTGTCCCTTTCGCACTTTACGGGGAAAGGTTGAAAGCGGCGCGACGGCAATAGTTTCTTCAAATACCTATTTCTCAAATTCCTCGGCACTAGAGTCCACTTTTAAGTCTTAGATTTCGTTTTATAATAAAAGAGTTTTCTATATAATTATGTATCGATCACTCAGCGTTAATCCCAGTCGCATCCGAAGCTTTTCCAGCTTTGTCTCAGTCTAGGAACCGCTTTACCAGTCCAACTGCTGATTTTTGGCTAAACTTCGATATTTTCCGTGAAGCGACCGCCGTCTGACCTCCACAACCCGAAGGCAATATCAAAGCATTGCAGCTAGACGAATTGATGGACTTTTTGAGGGATGCAACAACCCGGAGCGACTGCCATGTTCGTATGGCAACCAGGACCAACGGCTTAACGTGCTTTCCGAGGCACGACCAGACCAGTACAAATATTCATATCACAACACGCGCCTCCTTGTGCATCGGCCGCGTTCGCTACCGCTATGCTATGGAGGCTGTCATGCTCACTCTAATGTCTCGCTGATGGTGATGTGTGTTTGATCATTTAAATGCTATTCCAAACGGCGCTGTTCCATGCGTCATGTTCGTGAACGGGTGCCGTCAGTGGGGATTCGTCATCTCTTAGCTTCCATGACTTATATTAATTTCTAAATTGCTTTTATGTTTTTACAACGGAAGCTTTTCACGTGCACGTCTTTATGCGTTGGTCTCACATGAATGATGTAAACAAATCATCAAGATGGTAGTAGGTGGTAGGCCATAACATCGGCTGCCGGCAGAAGTTACCACCCACCAGACAAAGTCTTGCCGCCAAGCGATTCGTCGAGTTCCAGCATGATGTCTGGGGAAGCCGTACGGAGGACGGGTCTGAGCAGTTGTGTTGCGATGTGGGGCAGGTACGATGCGCCAAATGTTGTTGTGTCGGGAGTTTGGTCGTGGAGAGTCTCCAGATCAATCTCCCTCTAGCGCAGCATTGTTTGGTCGTGTTGGTCTTGGGTTTAACATTGCACCACCTCGCTCAACTTTCTTCCTATTCACTAAGGTTTTTTAAGTGAATGGGCTTAATAAATTAGCGCGCACCAGTTTATAATTATTTAACAAAAAAAAAGATGTTTTCCTTCAGCTTCAGTCATTGGTGTACAAGATGTACTTAGAAAGTACATATAACTTAGAAAAGTTACATTGGTACTTGCCTCACCAGGAATCGAAACCGCATACTCATAACTGAGAGACTGGTTTTTTAACCACTAAGCCACGACTTCAAATAATTTTATGATTTTAAAAGAGTTTCCGTGGAGTTTCTCACCCCTTCTTCTCCATAGAGACCTACGCTTAAGAATGGGCGACTAGCTTTTATCTTACTTACTAACCCAACCTTCCCACCCCTCTTCCTTTACTTCTCTATGCGCCAGGGATACAGTGACCCCGACTCCCGTATTCACTCATCATCATCATCATCTCAGCGTTAATCCCAGTCGCATCCGAAGCTTTTTCAGGGTCTGGGGTCCGCTTTACCAGTGTAACTGCTGATTTCGGCTAAACTTCGATATTTTCCGTGAAGCCACTGCCGTCTGACCTCCACAACCTGGAGGCGATATCGAAGCATTGCAGTTAGACCAATTGTTGGACTTTTGAGGGCTCCAACAACCTGTAACGCCTGCCGTGATTCCCTTATTCACTAACTAAATCACAAAACTAAACATGGCTGGAGGTTGGCCACTGCGTTGCCCAATTTCTCACAGGTCATGGCAACTTTAAAAGTAAACTGTATTCTTTTAAACTTGTTCCTTCGCCTTTGTGTCAGTGTTCTACATCGAACTGTGAATTTGAACAGTCCACACATCACATCTTGTGGGAGTGTATTCTTTGGCAGAATGAACGCAATATTATGTTGGATAGTGTACAAGTTACATCCGGAGTTGTTTATTATACGGACCTTGTAGAAACTAGAACTAATTTCCGTGCGTTCAGGCGCTTTTGCCATACATATTATTGGAATCAATTGTAACAGCACATACCTACTTAGGACCCATTAACTTAATCAAATTTTATTCCGTGGTGCTTGGCAATGTGAGCTTCTCCCAGTTGCAATAATGCCCCTTTGTGCCGATTGGCCTAGTTCTGTTCTGTCTCCTGCTTGTTTTGGAGGGAAGTGGAAAAAATATATTTTTTCTTACTCCTCCGCTATTCTTTTCTGATTAATTTCGTTGCGGGACCCAAGACAGTTGAATCGTTTCTCCGGGACTCGTCGAGCTTCATTGCTCGGCGTTTTTTTGGCAGTCTCCACTGTTGATTCTGGCTTTCAGGAGTTGCAGTGGGTTGGGAACAGTGTGGCGGGTTTTGTCCCATTATAAAAAAACTAAATCACAATGTTCACTAACTAATCACAATAAATAGTGCATCTATTTCATTAAGAAAAGGACAGAAGATAAAATGTTACTAAAGACCTGTCAAATTTTTAGAGTAAGTATTCTTCGTGCGCTATAGTCGGACACGGCTTTTTGGCAATTACCCCGCACAGTTTGTCAAGTGTCTACTGCGTGGTTTATTTAAAAGTTAGAGATAAGAAGAGAGCAGAAGTTACCACCCACCAGACAAAGTCTTGCCGCCAAGAAGAAAGAAAGAAAGAAAAAGCGTTTATTTGCAGTGAACATGACGCAAAAGTTTACAAAAACACCAAAAATAAGACATAATTGAGGGAAACATGCGTCACATTTCCCAAGCGATTCGTCGTGTTCCGGCATGATGTCTGGTGAAGTCGTACGGAGGACGGGTCTGAGCAATTGTGTTGCGATGTGTGCCGGGTACGATGCGCCAAATGTTGTTGTGTCGGGAGTTTGGTCGTGGAGGGTCTCCACATCAATCTCCCTCTGGCGCAGCATCGTTGGTCGTGTTATTGGGTCTAACATTGCACCACCTCGCTCAACTTTCTTCCTATTCACTAAGGTTTTTTAAGTGAATGGGCTTAATAAACTAGCGCGCTTTACCATCAACGATTGCATCACTGCTTACCATCAGGCAGGATTGCAGTCAAGCGCTAGTTTATAATTATTAAAAAAAATACTATATATAAATCAGTCCTCGTTTATACTTTTTTTAGTAATTAGGGGAGTTCACAGGGGCGTAGCTACCGCCGTATTTGCCGTACGGGGCCCCCAACTCGCAAAAACATTAAAAATTAATAAAAACTTCCCGACCTTTTTTTTATTTCACAAATGACAAAAGTAAAAAAAAAAAACGCCATTTTCTCTTTTTCCCGCGTAATGGTTTCTGCACACTGCGCGCGACGAACGAAGGGCGACGAGCGATATCCAATGAGAGATGTGCTTTTCCGAACGGTTCCGGGGGAAGCGAAGTTCTCATTGGATACCACTCGTCGCGCGCAGTGAGCAGAGGCTATAAGGCCAACAGTGAAAAGCAGCAGCAGTTTTGTGAATTCCCTGAAAGTTACTAGAAAAATACTATAATTACAGTAATTTTCCAGTAACTTTAAAAATTTTGGATAACGTGACAGAAAGATAATTATGATGAATAAATCATCATCATCATCTCAGCGTTAATCCCAGTCGTATCCACATCTTTTTTCAGCTTTGGAGTCTGGGGTCCACTTTAGCAGTCTAACTGCTGATTTTGGCTAAACTTTGACATTTTCCGTAAACCGACTGCCGTCTGACCTCCACAACCCGAAGGCGATATCGAAGCAGTGCAGTTAGACCAATTGTTAGACTTTTGAGGGCTCCAACAACCCGTAACGACTGCCACTAGATGTTCGTATGGCAACCGGGACCAACGGCTTAACGTGCTTTCCGAGGCACGACCAGCCCAGTGCAAATATGCATATTCATGCATACAAATATTTGCACTTTGCGGGGATCGAACCCGCGCCTCCTTGCGCAACGGCCGCGTTCGCTACCGCTACGCCACGGAGGCTGAATTATGATGAATAAATATTTCTATTAATTTCTTTTGTAAGAAATCTCTACCCTTCATAAGGGCCCCCAGACAAATTTTTATACGGGGCCCCGCTAAGGCTTGCTATGCTTCTGGGAGTTCATACACGTTCTGCGAGATTTCCAGATGAGGGTGGGGGGGGGGGGGAGGCGGGAGCTACGCCCCTGCATGTTACCCAGTAGCTGGATTGTAAAGGTAGGGAGTAATGCTCACGTGACAAGTGAGGTGTAGTGGGATTAGAGTATGCTGTCAAATAGTGTCAAACCTATATGAGTCATGGTGGCCTAGTGGTTAAAACACCAACCTCTCAAGTATGAGTGTGCAGGTTCGATTCCAGGTCAGGCAAGTACTAATGTAACATTTCTAAGTTATATGTACTTTCTAAGTATATCTTGAACACCAATGACTGAAGGTGAAGGAAAACATCTTGAGGAAACCTGGACTTTATGTCTGAAATCGCCAACCCGCATTGAGCTTGCGTGGTGATTACACTCAATCCTTCTCTGTACGAAAGGAGACCTGTGCCCAACAGTGGGACGATAAAAAGGTTGATGACGATGATGATGATGTTACATATAACTAGTTGAAGTTTTGCAAGAAGCAGTTTCAAAATTCGATTAAAATTAAATGTCATTCAAAAAAATTCATCGGTTTCTTTTTGAACAAAATGGTTCTATATCCAAAAACCGTTCGTTACATAGGTCTTTTAGAGTCTGTGCTAAAATGAAGTCTTTCTTTCGTTTCTTTAGAGTGAATACTACTTTAACTCTTCAATGGCCTCTGTGGTTAGATACCACAATTTTGCCAATAACACATGTAAGAAATTATAGAAATTCTTTAAAAAAAATATTTCACAATAATGGCGGATATCGCCAATGACAGTTGAAAAAACGGCCGCGTGGCCGACTACTAGGAGATTGGATGCAAAGCCATAATGTGGTCACTATGCTGCGATATTTCAATGTTCTTTATGAATTATTCACTGAATGCACTTTTTACTATATAAATCACGCACTTTTATTTAGTAAACGACACTATAAATAATTTTAAAAGTCCAATGAAAAATGCGCGTGACACTCATGTTAGTTTTCCTGTCAAAAACCTCTAAAATTTATTATGCGAGTAGGATCACTGATCACTTTGACACCTTAACCTAACCTAACAATACCTTCACGGATCCGACAGGGTTTTCTTTACATATTGTATAATGTGCTTTGACGGTTGAGAGTATGTCATGCCCACTTAATCATGATGATTGTGTCAAAATTCTGAAAAATAACCCATTTTTATCGCGATGTTCAGACGACTATTACACAAATGTTATAAGTTTTTGACAAAAAAGAAAATAACATGGGCATAAATACACTCATCCTTTAAATTTTGCTATAAAAATAATTGAGATCTGTCGTGTTTTGAAAAAGAAAACAGCGGAATACGAAACATGTTTTGGTCAACGTTTTTGTAGGTAAAATCAGCCTGAGTTGCAACTGTCCCTTTCGCACTTTACGGGGAAAGGTTGAAAGCGGCGCGACGGCAATAGTTTCTTCAAATACCTATTTCTCAAATTCCTCGGCACTAGAGTCCACTTTTAAGTCTTAGATTTCGTTTTATAATAAAAGAGTTTTCTATATAATTATGTATCGATCACTCAGCGTTAATCCCAGTCGCATCCGAAGCTTTTCCAGCTTTGTCTCAGTCTAGGAACCGCTTTACCAGTCCAACTGCTGATTTTTGGCTAAACTTCGATATTTTCCGTGAAGCGACCGCCGTCTGACCTCCACAACCCGAAGGCAATATCAAAGCATTGCAGCTAGACGAATTGATGGACTTTTTGAGGGATGCAACAACCCGGAGCGACTGCCATGTTCGTATGGCAACCAGGACCAACGGCTTAACGTGCTTTCCGAGGCACGACCAGACCAGTACAAATATTCATATCACAACACGCGCCTCCTTGTGCATCGGCCGCGTTCGCTACCGCTATGCTATGGAGGCTGTCATGCTCACTCTAATGTCTCGCTGATGGTGATGTGTGTTTGATCATTTAAATGCTATTCCAAACGGCGCTGTTCCATGCGTCATGTTCGTGAACGGGTGCCGTCAGTGGGGATTCGTCATCTCTTAGCTTCCATGACTTATATTAATTTCTAAATTGCTTTTATGTTTTTACAACGGAAGCTTTTCACGTGCACGTCTTTATGCGTTGGTCTCACATGAATGATGTAAACAAATCATCAAGATGGTAGTAGGTGGTAGGCCATAACATCGGCTGCCGGCAGAAGTTACCACCCACCAGACAAAGTCTTGCCGCCAAGCGATTCGTCGAGTTCCAGCATGATGTCTGGGGAAGCCGTACGGAGGACGGGTCTGAGCAGTTGTGTTGCGATGTGGGGCAGGTACGATGCGCCAAATGTTGTTGTGTCGGGAGTTTGGTCGTGGAGAGTCTCCAGATCAATCTCCCTCTAGCGCAGCATTGTTTGGTCGTGTTGGTCTTGGGTTTAACATTGCATCACCTCGCTCAACTGCCGTCATCCTAGGCTTAATAAACTAGTGCGCTTTACCAGCAACGATTGCATCACTGCTTACCATCAGGCGGGATTGCAGTCAAGCACCAGTTTATAATTATTTAACAAAAAAAAAGATGTTTTCCTTCAGCTTCAGTCATTGGTGTACAAGATGTACTTAGAAAGTACATATAACTTAGAAAAGTTACATTGGTACTTGCCTCACCAGGAATCGAAACCGCATACTCATAACTGAGAGACTGGTTTTTTAACCACTAAGCCACGACTTCAAATAATTTTATGATTTTAAAAGAGTTTCCGTGGAGTTTCTCACCCCTTCTTCTCCATAGAGACCTACGCTTAAGAATGGGCGACTAGCTTTTATCTTACTTACTAACCCAACCTTCCCACCCCTCTTCCTTTACTTCTCTATGCGCCAGGGATACAGTGACCCCGACTCCCGTATTCACTCATCATCATCATCATCTCAGCGTTAATCCCAGTCGCATCCGAAGCTTTTTCAGGGTCTGGGGTCCGCTTTACCAGTGTAACTGCTGATTTCGGCTAAACTTCGATATTTTCCGTGAAGCCACTGCCGTCTGACCTCCACAACCTGGAGGCGATATCGAAGCATTGCAGTTAGACCAATTGTTGGACTTTTGAGGGCTCCAACAACCTGTAACGCCTGCCGTGATTCCCTTATTCACTAACTAAATCACAAAACTAAACATGGCTGGAGGTTGGCCACTGCGTTGCCCAATTTCTCACAGGTCATGGCAACTTTAAAAGTAAACTGTATTCTTTTAAACTTGTTCCTTCGCCTTTGTGTCAGTGTTCTACATCGAACTGTGAATTTGAACAGTCCGCACATCACATCTTGTGGGAGTGTATTCTTTGGCAGAATGAACGCAATATTATGTTGGATAGTGTACAAGTTACATCCGGAGTTGTTTATTATACGGACCTTGTAGAAACTAGAACTAATTTCCGTGCGTTCAGGCGCTTTTGCCATACATATTATTGGAATCAATTGTAACAGCACATACCTACTTAGGACCCATTAACTTAATCAAATTTTATTCCGTGGTGCTTGGCAATGTGAGCTTCTCCCAGTTGCAATAATGCCCCTTTGTGCCGATTGGCCTAGTTCTGTTCTGTCTCCTGCTTGTTTTGGAGGGAAGTGGAAAAAATATATTTTTTCTTACTCCTCCGCTATTCTTTTCTGATTAATTTCGTTGCGGGACCCAAGACAGTTGAATCGTTTCTCCGGGACTCGTCGAGCTTCATTGCTCGGCGTTTTTTTGGCAGTCTCCACTGTTGATTCTGGCTTTCAGGAGTTGCAGTGGGTTGGGAACAGTGTGGCGGGTTTTGTCCCATTATAAAAAAACTAAATCACAATGTTCACTAACTAATCACAATAAATAGTGCATCTATTTCATTAAGAAAAGGACAGAAGATAAAATGTTACTAAAGACCTGTCAAATTTTTAGAGTAAGTATTCTTCGTGCGCTATAGTCGGACACGGCTTTTTGGCAATTACCCCGCACAGTTTGTCAAGTGTCTACTGCGTGGTTTATTTAAAAGTTAGAGATAAGAAGAGAGCAGAAGTTACCACCCACCAGACAAAGTCTTGCCGCCAAGAAGAAAGAAAGAAAGAAAAAGCGTTTATTTGCAGTGAACATGACGCAAAAGTTTACAAAAACACCAAAAATAAGACATAATTGAGGGAAACATGCGTCACATTTCCCAAGCGATTCGTCGTGTTCCGGCATGATGTCTGGTGAAGTCGTACGGAGGACGGGTCTGAGCAATTGTGTTGCGATGTGTGCCGGGTACGATGCGCCAAATGTTGTTGTGTCGGGAGTTTGGTCGTGGAGGGTCTCCACATCAATCTCCCTCTGGCGCAGCATCGTTGGTCGTGTTATTGGGTCTAACATTGCACCACCTCGCTCAACTTTCTTCCTATTCACTAAGGTTTTTTAAGTGAATGGGCTTAATAAACTAGCGCGCTTTACCATCAACGATTGCATCACTGCTTACCATCAGGCAGGATTGCAGTCAAGCGCTAGTTTATAATTATTAAAAAAAATACTATATATAAATCAGTCCTCGTTTATACTTTTTTTAGTAATTAGGGGAGTTCACAGGGGCGTAGCTACCGCCGTATTTGCCGTACGGGGCCCCCAACTCGCAAAAACATTAAAAATTAATAAAAACTTCCCGACCTTTTTTTTATTTCACAAATGACAAAAGTAAAAAAAAAAAACGCCATTTTCTCTTTTTCCCGCGTAATGGTTTCTGCACACTGCGCGCGACGAACGAAGGGCGACGAGCGATATCCAATGAGAGATGTGCTTTTCCGAACGGTTCCGGGGGAAGCGAAGTTCTCATTGGATACCACTCGTCGCGCGCAGTGAGCAGAGGCTATAAGGCCAACAGTGAAAAGCAGCAGCAGTTTTGTGAATTCCCTGAAAGTTACTAGAAAAATACTATAATTACAGTAATTTTCCAGTAACTTTAAAAATTTTGGATAACGTGACAGAAAGATAATTATGATGAATAAATCATCATCATCATCTCAGCGTTAATCCCAGTCGTATCCACATCTTTTTTCAGCTTTGGAGTCTGGGGTCCACTTTAGCAGTCTAACTGCTGATTTTGGCTAAACTTTGACATTTTCCGTAAACCGACTGCCGTCTGACCTCCACAACCCGAAGGCGATATCGAAGCAGTGCAGTTAGACCAATTGTTAGACTTTTGAGGGCTCCAACAACCCGTAACGACTGCCACTAGATGTTCGTATGGCAACCGGGACCAACGGCTTAACGTGCTTTCCGAGGCACGACCAGCCCAGTGCAAATATGCATATTCATGCATACAAATATTTGCACTTTGCGGGGATCGAACCCGCGCCTCCTTGCGCAACGGCCGCGTTCGCTACCGCTACGCCACGGAGGCTGAATTATGATGAATAAATATTTCTATTAATTTCTTTTGTAAGAAATCTCTACCCTTCATAAGGGCCCCCAGACAAATTTTTATACGGGGCCCCGCTAAGGCTTGCTATGCTTCTGGGAGTTCATACACGTTCTGCGAGATTTCCAGATGAGGGTGGGGGGGGGGGGGAGGCGGGAGCTACGCCCCTGCATGTTACCCAGTAGCTGGATTGTAAAGGTAGGGAGTAATGCTCACGTGACAAGTGAGGTGTAGTGGGATTAGAGTATGCTGTCAAATAGTGTCAAACCTATATGAGTCATGGTGGCCTAGTGGTTAAAACACCAACCTCTCAAGTATGAGTGTGCAGGTTCGATTCCAGGTCAGGCAAGTACTAATGTAACATTTCTAAGTTATATGTACTTTCTAAGTATATCTTGAACACCAATGACTGAAGGTGAAGGAAAACATCTTGAGGAAACCTGGACTTTATGTCTGAAATCGCCAACCCGCATTGAGCTTGCGTGGTGATTACACTCAATCCTTCTCTGTACGAAAGGAGACCTGTGCCCAACAGTGGGACGATAAAAAGGTTGATGACGATGATGATGATGTTACATATAACTAGTTGAAGTTTTGCAAGAAGCAGTTTCAAAATTCGATTAAAATTAAATGTCATTCAAAAAAATTCATCGGTTTCTTTTTGAACAAAATGGTTCTATATCCAAAAACCGTTCGTTACATAGGTCTTTTAGAGTCTGTGCTAAAATGAAGTCTTTCTTTCGTTTCTTTAGAGTGAATACTACTTTAACTCTTCAATGGCCTCTGTGGTTAGATACCACAATTTTGCCAATAACACATGTAAGAAATTATAGAAATTCTTTAAAAAAAATATTTCACAATAATGGCGGATATCGCCAATGACAGTTGAAAAAACGGCCGCGTGGCCGACTACTAGGAGATTGGATGCAAAGCCATAATGTGGTCACTATGCTGCGATATTTCAATGTTCTTTATGAATTATTCACTGAATGCACTTTTTACTATATAAATCACGCACTTTTATTTAGTAAACGACACTATAAATAATTTTAAAAGTCCAATGAAAAATGCGCGTGACACTCATGTTAGTTTTCCTGTCAAAAACCTCTAAAATTTATTATGCGAGTAGGATCACTGATCACTTTGACACGTTATATTTTTTTAAACTAGATGGAGCCGGCATTTCCTAACTGACTACCTCTGAGAAGAAAAGCCGAAACAAACTCAGGGCTCATCGTCTTTTTTCAAGTCCAGATATTAAAAATGAAAATGTTTACAATAATTTACGTGATTAAAAAAAAAAAAACTGTGATTAAAATGTAGCATAAATACCTACGGATATTGCTTAATGACATTGCTTTGCAGAGCGAGCAGCTCAATCCCAATACCCCTTTTTGCAAAGTTTGGTCTAAATTCTAACTAAGTTCATACTTACTCATTTACAACAGCCAGGATCTCGTCAATGGTCATCAGTGGTATAGTCATCGAGGAATTTGGATGGAAGCACATCACCCTGTAATATTAAAAGGGGGAATTATTACATTGTCTCGCGCGCGCGACTTAACTGTGCACTTTGCTCTGTGACGTCATTCAGACAGTATCGTTTGTACAAAATGAGAATTATGTTAAAAAAATATAAAATTAAATTTTTTTTATGTTAATACAAGGTCGTTTGGATGATAAAGCGTCGAATAATACTAGGTCATTTTAATCATGACGTTTTGCAATTAAATTGATACTTAATGTCTGCAATATAATGTTGGTGCAATCGACAGCCTTCACTAACGCGTCGAAAATGTAAAAAAACAAAAACAAACTTAATTAAAAAATAATTTAACTAATCAAAAACTCCACAGAAACAGTAATAACAACAGGGAATTTTAACTGCATTTAGACAATTGTAACACAGATGCTAACGCTACTCAGCGCTTACGGCGAATGGGGGCGCCGCGCGGGGAAACGGCAGACGGGTCGCATTCGCACGAGTTATAGCTTCAATTTACTGACTGACTGACCCCTTGACAATTCAAAAGTACCTGTAAATTGTTTATTTGAAATTAATTATCTGATTTGATTTGATGGTGACGATTAATACCTGCATGTCCCTTTTGCAGATGAGGACCGGAACAGCGGATTCTCTGATGGCGGGGGTTCAGGTACGCGCTCCAGTAGAGCTGGGAAGTCGTTAGGGAACACGTAGGTAGACGTGTAGACGGCATTGCGCTGGAAATATTTTTTATATCTTTATGATATACTAGCTTTCCGCCCGCGGCTTCACCCGCGTAGAGTTCGGATATATCGCGCTTTTTAGAGAGGAATATAAAAATTTTCCGGGATAAAAGGTAGCCTATGTTCTTTCTCAGGGTCTAAAGATTGTCTGTGCCAAATTTCATTAAAATCGGTTGAGAGGTTTAAGCGGGAAAGCGTAACAGACAGGCAGACAAATAGACAGACAGACAGACAGAGTTACTTTCGCATTTATAATATTAGTATGGATTATAATGTGTGGGTAGTTGTTTCACGAATGTCTGTCAGTCTGCGATCAGCCATTAAAAACTGAGCAATGAAAAAAAATGTAAATTATAAATGTTAAGACTTAGTTTTTAAGAGTTATATGTTTGAATTATTGGTGGAGGGATTATGATATATTATAATGTGTGAGTAGTTGTCTCACCAATATCTATCAGTCTGCGATCAGCCATTAAAAACTGTGCAACTAACGCTCCTTGTTTATTCAACAGTATCGAAGAATACTACAATCTTTAACCAAAACGGTATAAAAACTAATTACACAAATTAAAAACAAATACAGTACATAAAAGAGAAAATATAAAAGCATCAAGTTCGTCGGACGTCGGCCTTTCGGTGTCCTATAGGAAGCATTTTGGTGAGTGTGCGAGGGAATTGCATGATTTAATCCCCATATCCGTTCCATCATCGGACGACCCGTTTGACAGCGGCGGCATAGAATAAAGAGAGGGAAGTAGGTTATCTCCGACCCAATCCGCGATTTAATTGCCTACTGTCTTAGGGTTGTCACGTTTAGCTAAATTTTAATTCAGTCTCTATAAATTGGCAAAGGTCTAAAAGTTGACGACTGTTCGCGCTTCGTCGGATTCGGTTGTCACCGAAACCGCTAACAAATATTTATAGACTAAGAGCTTATATTTAAATTATTTGCTTAGTATTTAGTATAGGTACATATAGTCATATACTGGTCAGTTTTTTTTCATCATTTATTTAGTGATTTATTAGTAGTTTTGTACACATAAAGGACCATATTTATTTTTATTTTTAATACATCTACCTACTAAGTTTCAACAGTGTAGTCCTAATAGTTTCGGAATAAAATGGCTGTGACACACGGACAGACAGTCAGACAGATAGACAGACAGACAGACAAACGAACAGACAGACAGACGGACGGACGGACAGACAGACAGACAGACAGAACGAATTTATAAGGGTTCCGTTTCTTGCTGTTTAGCTTCGGAACCCTAAAAATCGTAAAACAACATAAAAATACTAACAACTGCCTCTTTGACTAATCATTTCTGTTGTTAAGATCTGAAATCTTTATTTATCTGATTCACAAATAGTCAATTAGGTACTTACTTATTTTTAATAACGATTTTATAACTGTAAGTAGGTAGTTACTATACCTACCTACAATAGGTACTGAGAAATCGGCATAACTAAATGTAAACAAAGCAGTAGCGCTAGCGGCAAATCAACTGACAGATCAAAAGTACCTTTAATCATTGATTTGTGTGAATAATAAATTCTAGTACGAAAACAGGCCTACCTACTTCCCCTATCTGATAGAAAACTAATACTTACAACAAGAAATAAGTAAGTTCCTAGGTAGATACCTATCTCATCATCAAGTAAAAATTATAATGCTAAAATAATAAGTGACTTGCTTACCTTTCCTGCTCAGTAGGTAATCTGAACAGAGACAATTCTGAAATCGATGAATTATTAAGACACCCAAACAAACAACAATACGTTCTCCTGCAATAATCACACATTGTTCTTTAATTTAGCTACGTAATATTCTGTAATCTGTGATTTAGCGAATGTGCCGAAAAGCCGTGACGCGCGAACCTCGTTCGGTGCTAGCCGCGACTAGCGCAGTGATAGGCACTCTAATATTGTGTTTAGGTGTGCGTGCGGCGACGCATAGATACGATGGCGCACACATACAAGCCGCGCGCGGTCCGTTTGTATGAAGATAACCTACTTCCCTCTCTTTATTCTATGGCGGCGGTGTTGTCGTCGGACTACAATTTATGTGTCTTCAAGGCTAGAGTGAATAGGTTCTTAATAAACTAGCGAACTTTACCATCAACGATTGCATCACTTTTTAATTAGGCGGGATTGCGGTGAGGCACTACTTAGTTTATCCATACTAATATTATAAATGCGAAAGTATCTCTGTCTGTCTGTCCGGCTTTCACGCCAAAACTACTGAACCGATTGTAATGAAATTTGGTACACAGATAGTCTAGAGCCTGAGAAAGGACATAGGCTATATAACATCTCGCTATGACCAATAGGAGCAGAGCAGTAACAAAAAGGACACCACCGCGTCCCACGACACTGCGCTACCGACCATCCTCCGCACTACTGCCGGCAGCGACAGGTCGCCTCCTACTTCATTTGTGAGGACACGGCGCTGCTCCTCCCAAGCTACACACTCGAAGAGCGTGTGCTTCGCCGTGTCCTCCCCGCATTGGACGCAATGGTGGCACCGAGCGTCCGGCTCCCTGCCTAAGCGACGCAGGTACTTGCCGAAGCAGCCGTGCCCCGACAGTACCTGCGTCACCCTGAACGACAGGGAGCCGTGCCTTCTCCCGAGCCAGTCGTCGAGTACTGGCCGGATCGCCTCGATGGTAGCGAGGCCGGCGGTAGGGCGCATGAGCCTCTGCCGCCAGTCCGCCACCAGGACCTGACGGAGCTCCTCTCGGCGCAGCTCGATCTGCCGCTGCGCCAGACTGAAGCCCCGTGTCCGCTCTTCCTCGCGCCATCGGTACAATGACTCGAACTGTTGGGCCCGTAGCACAAGCAAATGAAGGGACATGGGAGGATTTACTATTAAACTTACTTTAATATTAAACTAGCGCTTGACCGCAATCCCGCCTGATGGGAAGCAGTGATGCGATCATTGATGGTAAAGCGCGCTAGTTTATTAAGAGCCTATTCACTCTAGCCTTGAAGACACCCAAATTGTAATGTGACGGAAACACCGTCGCTGGCAAATTGTTCCAGTCCCTCGATGTACGCGGTATAAAAGAGAAAGCGTCCGGGTCGCAGTGGTGTCATCAACGTAAGGGTGGAAACTCGCCGTATGACGGGTCGTCCGGTGGTGGAACGGAGATGGGGGAATTAAATCATGCAATTCCCTTGCACACTCACTAGAATGCAACCTATAGAAGACCGAAAGGCTGGATACTCTACGCCTGTGCTCCAGGCTTGATAATCAGTCTATAATGTTCCCACCGTTGGGACACCTGGGCCTCCCCTCGGTGAGAGAGAGTGGACTGTAATGCGATCTCTTCCAGGCAACCAAAGGATGGATAGATTTTCCCGAAACACAAATGGGACTGTCGTTGGTGCAAATTTTATAGGTACAATATACTAAAATAGGTACACAAATCATGATCATCGTCAACCTTTTTTTTTTATCGTCCCACTGCTGGGTACAGGTCTCCTCTCATACAGAGAAGGATTGAGAGTAATCATCACGCTTGCTCAATGCGGGTTGGCGATTTCAGACTTAAAGTCCAGGTTTCCTCAAGATGTTTTCCTTCACCTTCAGTCATTGGTGTCCAAGATATACTTAGAAAGTACCTCCGGACTTTAGAAAGACTTTAGAAAAGTTACACAAATACATATACATAAATAAATACATAGATACTGAACATAACAGGTAAGCAAGTAAATTAGGCAAAAAGTGATTGTTGAACAGGATCATAACGACAAGTAGTGTTCATTCACAAGTCTCCTGAATTCCTGCAACGACTGCGCGTGACGTATTATTTCAATTGGCAATGCATTCCACAAACGAGGGTCGAAGGGTCTGAATTAGTGTTGTAACGGAGCTTCGCCTCCGCTTCCGTTATTGCGGAAGTTCCGCAAGAAATCGTGTCTTCGCTACCGCCTCCGCTTCCGCATAATTTTTGCGGAGTTATAACGGAGGTTTTTTTTTTTTTCATTACTAGAAGGTAATATTTTTTTACTAAATGTACTACTATTAATGTCCGTACTTAATTTTTTTTTTTTGTATTAGTTAACCATAAATTTCAGTTTTTTCTATATGTACAGTAGGGGGTCAAAAGTGCATTACCACTTTTGAACTTTATTGCAATAATAATAAGTGTCAAAAGTGGTACTACACTTTTGACCCTTTACTGTACTTTCACCTCCACCTCCGCCTTCGTTAACCTCCGCGTTCGCGGAGGTGAGACTCGTCACCTCCGCATCCGCTCCGCCTCCGCTAACAAGGCCTCCGTTACAACCCTACTGAATCATAGATGTAGGATTTCATTGCTAAGCAAATCTGAATAGTAAAAGATTTGGCCGTAATTTACCACGCTGGTCCAGTGCGGGTTGGTTGGCTCTGTCCATTTGTTCATAAATCTGCGAACGGTTTTAAAATGACGAGAATTTCCATCAGTAGTGTAATTAAGGAACATACTATTGGTAGCAATGGGTTTCAATTTGACAGTTCAACCATATTCATTGCGCTATTTACGTTGTTGAGCAGACACTTGGTTCATTCAAACATATGAAGCATTGAATTAGCAATGCGCTTCAAAATGATTCCAACTGATAGTAATTTCATAAGCAATTATAGTTCTGGTTGTGACTGTGTCAATTTATTCAAAATCAAGATCAATCAAACGTCATTTATTCAAATTAGGCTAAGAATCAGCACTTATTGAACGTCAATATTACGACAGTCCTCCAAACCGCCCACCCATCGCCACTTCCTAGTGCTTTCGCTGGGACGAAGGAGTGGGGGAGGAAACTCCCCTGCAGCACAGCTGTCTGTTCAGTAATACAAGGCCATGTCTGGGTAGTCAGCAGGGGGGGCACACTTAACACTTCATCAATTTTTACAGTCGACAGCGACACCTGGCGTCTGGGGAGTGAACAACTTGGCAGCCATCTTATCCCAAGGGTCAAATAAAGGTCAATGACAATGTCATATTTTTTAGTTTCAATTTTCATGAAAGAAGTGAGATGGCGGATAGAGAATCAAACAATTTTATTTTATTTAGACTTGTGTTGAATTAATGTTCAAGTGCACGTGTTATTGCCAAAATTGTGGTGTCTCTTCATGACGACAGGATGCAGATGGATAATAATTACCATGGTTATGTGTTGTTACAAAATAATATACATATAAGTAATTTGTGACACTTTCGGCTAATTTGTAATATTATTTCTGTGTACTTTCATAATTCGCGCAATGTTTTATCTAACGATTTTGTTTATATACAGTCAGCTGTGAAGTTTCCACTCATAAAATAAATGAATTACTGAATACTTTTTTTTAATCATCTGAAAACCCAGACCTATACATAGCTATACATATACATAGCTACGTACGCATAGGTAAGTAGCTATAATATACATAGCTACATATGCATAGGTACGTAGCTATAAATACATAGCTACATACGCATAGCTACGTATATCACTCACTAGTAGTTGTTCACTCCCCCAACGCAACGGGGCAGCACTTTCCATACATGCAAATTTTACCACAGAGTTGTCACTCTTTAAATATAATTATACTTACTATACTCTTTGGTAGTCAGATTGGTTTAATAATTTACCTGCCCACTAGACCTGGTTGCTCCAGGCAGGAGAGGATTCTGAGGGTCTGGTGGCTGGTCCTCTGACTCCGCCTCGGTCTGCCCGCTCCAGGGTCGAAGGCAACGGTGCGGGGAGACCAGGACCCATTCGTCTTTGAGGGGATTGTAGCGAACGTGTTGGTGCTCTGAGGAATGTGGTAATGAAATTATTAGTGAAGGAAATAGGTGTCTGAAGTAATTTTTAACTTGATTTTCAGTCAAAGATTTTGACTGTAGTGATTTGAAAGTCGACGAAACGAAAAAGCGATAGTAAAAGAGACAGACATATAAGTTCATAAGATTTCACGTAGGAGAGAATGAGATAGGAAGCATTATACAGTGCTTCTTATCCACTCGCTCTTATTTTCTTTATTATTTCAAACTTAATTAATAATAGCTAATTAATTATACTTAATTTTTCGATAAATGATACAAGAGAAGCCTTGTAGGTATATATTGCATCACCTCGCTCAACTGCCGTCTTCCTTCCTATTCACTCAGGTTTTTGGAGTGAATACGCTCTTAATAAACTTGCGCGCTTTACCACCAACGATTGCATCACTGCTTTTAATCAGGCGGGATTGCAATCAAGCACTAGTTTATAATTATATTAAAAAAAAAAAACCTACCTTCATCCGAAATTTCACATGCGTCTCATTGTCTTAAAGGCAAAATTTTTGAAGCTTTCAGTTCAATCACGTGTGTAAAAGTGAAACACAAGCTTTTCTAACATCAGACGCAAAATTTCTACAATGCGAGGCTAATCTATACTCTATACTAAGATTAGTATAGAGCAGCGGTCGGCAACCTTTTGGCATTTACGGGCCACATGGCGACAAAATGAGGTAGAGGCGGGCCGCGCTTTTACATAATTTTGATAACAGGTCTGTCAATTAATATTCTTCATTGCACACACAATAATGTATTTCCACATACTTTTCAAATGAGTGAAAAGAACTCTCACCCTGAACACTACTTAATTAAACTAAATGATATAATAAAAAGGCTTTCAAGTGCTCATCCGTAAGTCGGGAAGCATTTTAATTTTTCTATTATTAAGAATAGAAAATGTTTGCACGCATAGGTAAGTATGTACTGGCAAAAATTGTCATAAACTTTTGAATAAACCTTTTCAAATAGTCAAACTCTGTTGGCAAGCTGCCATAGAACTTAACACGATCATTGATCTAATAAAATGAGCTTTTGAGAATGTCATTAGATTGAAGATCAATCACGTTAATTTGTAAATAACTCGGTACATCCTCAATGTCACACGAAAACGGATTTGCAAAAATCTTCATTCCACAAGAAACCTTTTCAAAGTCGTCAAATCTATCACTGAACTGATTTTGCAGTAATCTCAGGAAGTACTGGTCCGATTTGAAAAAATCTTTTTGCGTTGGATAGCCGAATCCCATTAATCCAGGAAGGCTTTAGGCTATACAATATGTAAAGAAAACCCTGTCCGATCCGTGAAGGTATTTTTAGGTATCGATAACTGATTCTACTAATACCCATAAAGACAGGCTAAACTTAAAAAAAAAATCCCCCTAAAAAAATAAATATTATTTCGCAAAAAGAGGTAACTTAATACATGTGTGGTAAGAAACCCCTTCCGCAGGCGGCGGGGGCAAAGCACGCGGCACCGTCCTGTGACGTGGTCGCATCGCTATTCGCTTATAAAAATACCGGTGTTGTCACTTTTTTAAAAATTAGCAAATTTCCGGGAAATTGGAATTAATTCCCGGGAAAAAAGGATTATTTCAAAATTCATTAGTATTGTTACTATGATGATTATGTCAAATTTTATATTATATTTGGTCAAGTGTTTACCTAACCTTTATTATCCTTATGGGTCGGACAGGGTTTTCTTTACATATTGTATAATATCACGCTGAGGCCAATAGGAGCGGAGCATATAAAAAAAATACTGAAACCTACGCCGGTGAAATCGCGGCGCGCAGCTAGTCTTTGATAAAACTCTTCCGGGATTAAAGTCTTACTTTACTCCGATTGAACCAAATCAGATAATATCGAAGACCTTTGATAAACTATAAACAAACATTGTGCACACGACAGGTCAAGTTACATGAAACTATCAAACATTTAAACATAACCTTGCGCCTTAATGCTTTTGCGATTAAGTTGAAAATCTAATAAAGAAATTTGACGGATTGTAGTAGCTTGATGTGACATCTGTAACATCGATAAAGAAAAAGATGAACTTAGTTACTAGTTTATTTTGTAAACAAATCTATACTTAATATATAAAGCTGAAGAGTTTGTTTGTTTGAACGCGCTAATCTCGGGAACTACTGGTCCGATTTGAAAAATTTATTTTTGCGTTGGATAGCCCATTAATCCAGGAAGGCTTTAGGCTATATAACATCACGCTGCGACCAATAGGAGCGGAGCATAACTAACTCCACGCGAACGAAGTCGCTGGCGGCTGCTAGTCCATACTAATATTATAAATGCGAAAGTAACTCTGTCTGTCTGTCTGTTACGCTTTCCCGCTTAAACCTCTCAACCGATTTTGATGAAATTTGGCACAGACAATCTTTAGACCCCGAGAAAGAACATAGGCTACATTTATCCCGGAAAAATTTGATATTCCCGAGGGAATACTAAAAAGCGCGATATAACCGAACTCCACGCGGGCGAAGCCGCGGGCGGAAAGCTAGTTACTAATATACATATAAAGCTGAAGAGTTTGTTTGTTTGTTCACGCTAATCTCGGAAACTGCTGGTCCGATTTGAAAAATTCTTTTTGCGTTGGATAGCCCATTAATCCAGGAAGGCTTTAGGCTATATACCATCACGCTGCGACCAATAAGAGCGGAGCATAACTAACTTCACGCGAACGAAGTCGCTGGCGGCCGCTAGTAATCAATATTCGCAATGCTAACTGAAACAATGGCTTTTTTCCGAATTGGTTGCACTAGCGGCGCCCCTTTTTTAGGGTTCCGTACCTAAAAGGTAAAGCGGAACCCTATTCATAAGACTTCGCTGTCCGTCCGTCCGTCTGTCACCAGGCTGTAGGTATCTCATGAACCGTAATTGCTAGACAGTTGAAATTTTCAGAGATTATATATTTCGGTTGCAGCTATACTTACCAACAAATACTAAAAAAAAAAATTAAGGGGGGCTTCCATACAACAAACGTCATTTTTTTACCGTTTGTTGCTCCCATGGAGCAAATATAGAGAGGAGGTGTTGTAATTAGATTTCTGTAAGAAACGACGCGTGACAATTTGCGGGATGAGGGGTACAAAAAGTGGGCGGGATGTTGTTAGATCCTGCCCCCTTTTTTGTTTTCCATCTACCGGTCAAAAGCAAAACTGCTTGCTTCTGTCTGAATTTGATGTTACTACGTAGTTTAACTACCTCACACTAGATGTCATAACATCTACTACTACAGGGACGTACTCAGAATTTTCGTACCATTACCTATTATGTAAACAAGTAATACTTTCCTAAATCAAAAGTAGCATGATGCGAATGAAGCTTCATTACTTGACTATACACACACACAGCTGTGTGTGTGTATGGTCAAGTAATGTTAATTTCAGAGGCAGAACAAATAATAAACGAATTATATCGAACAAAATTTTTTTGACAAACACTATTATGTAGGAATATACTACAGATGGCGCGTGCAGTGCTATTTACACGGAGCGCCGTGTAGCAAAAACATGGAATCCTCACACCCCAACTGTGACGGAACCTATCTCATATAAATATGTAGGTAGATAGTTGAAGCTATACAACTATAAATTCCATTTACATTTCCCGTGAGCGTTTAAATTTTATACCAGTACTTATTTGATTTACCTAAATCAAAATGTTGTGTTGTGTATAGATTCATAAAGTTTATTTTTAACTAGTTATAAGAATGCAGATTATTGACTAATGCAGTAGCCTGATCGTTAACTGTATTTAGTTTTATGAATGATATTAAAGGACTAAGTTAGATTATGGTTCGATTAGACTCAGATTATTGATATTGTTGCGGAGATTTTACTTATGTATAACAATGTTTTTTCAATGTTACTTATTTTTATCAATGTTTTCTGTTCTTTTAAGTTTTCGTACTGGACACTTACGCAGGCTCTCGTTACAAAAAAACAATAATTACGAAGTTGTTCTATGTCTTGCTTTAACTTTTACTTTCTAGGCGAATCATGAAATATCAGAAATTCATTTAAATCACTTGTAGGTTTTGGTGATGATATTGTGGGCTCTGGTAATTTTCTTTTAAGCTATAATATAAAGAATAAAACAAAAAAATAAAATCTTTGTATATTTTCTCGGAGTCCAGTCTTATCTATTAATTTTAGTGACTTTCATTAATGTAGATTAAATAGAGAATGGTGTATTAATTTTAAAGGAGGTTTATTTTCATTTCCTGAGTATTAAATACTTTATTAAAAGTACTTTCCATGGCCGTGGAATACTCTGTAAAATAATTGGATTCTAATTACGACCCTGTCATTTTCTTAAATTCAAGGGATGACGATAGATGGCGGGCATGTTTAAAAATGTTTATAAAAACTGTAAAAAATGTATTTTGGCGGATAAAAAGTCTTTAGGGATATCAGTAGAACAAATTTCAGTACGTATAATTATTAAAGTATATAAATACTGCTCTAATTACCTATTTATTTTAATTTCTATGACATAGTGTCGCCATCTATGGTCAAGTAGAATAAGTATAATTGAAGACGCCCACAAGATATGAGATTTTTCTAGAACTATTCTATTAAATTATGAATTAAATTACTAACACATGAAATATGATGCCTTTCGTAGCACCAGAATGTCTGTCCGAGTAATTTTTACAAGATAAAACACAACATTTTATCCTTTTTTACTTAATAATATGAAAATAACACGAAAAACCTCCGTTGTGCACAGAACTGACGACGACAGTACACTGAATAAAGGCCACGCCCACTATGATGACGTCAGGGCCTACTGAGAATCACAGTGCACAGTTGCTTAGGCCGCCTCCTCTCTATATTTGCTCCATGGTTGCTCCATATTAATAACGGAAATAGGTAGCCGGTTTTTTCTTTCTCTTATGGCTTCGCACGGTTTGTGCATTTAGACAATGTCACGTAATGAATTATTCATGTCGAAAAAGACGGCCGCGCGAACCGAACACTAGGAGGAAGGTTTGGTACAAAGCCATGATGTGGCCACTATGCTACAATATTTCACTGTTCTTTATGAATTATTCACTGAATGCACTTTTTACTACATAAATCACGCGTTTTTATTTAGCAAACGACACTATAAATAATTTAAAAGTCCAATGAAAAATGAGCGTGGCAGTCATCATAGCACAGAATGTACGGAACCCTTCGTGCGCGACTCCGTGAGTCAGACTCGCGCCGGTTTTTTTTATCTTCTGAATGAGAAATCATCAAAACCTCTCCCGCTCTAGGCGGAGTGGAAGGGCCAGTCAGACTTTTACTGACTAAAACCCACCCATGTTCCTTCACTTGCCTGTGCGCCAGGGTCACGGTTTCTACTAGCGGCGCCCTGCGATTTCACTCGCATAAGTTTCGAGCCCTTTGGAATCATCATCATCATTTCAGTCGAAAGATGTCCACTACTGGATAGGCCTCCCCCAAGGATCTCCACGACGACCGGTCCTGCGCATCCCTCATCCAGCGGGAACATCGGGATAAAGTATTACGGTACCCTATATGTCAATCCAGCACCCTAATTACGTAACAGACTATTAATCGGAATCTGCGTCATTTTGAAGCAAATTTCCAAACCATTGCTTCATAAGTTCGAAAAATTTGTCTTTTTTTTATGGGACAAAACCCGCCACACTGTTCCCAACCCACTGCAACTCCTGAAACCCAGAATCAACAGTGGAGACCGCCAGAAAAACGCCGAGCAATGAAGCTCGACGAGTCCCGGAGAAACGATTCAACTGTCTTGGGTCCCGCAACGAAATTAATCAGAAAAGAATAGCGGAGGAGTAAGAAAAAGATATTTTTTCCACTTCCCTCCATAACAAGCAGGAGACAGAACAGAACTAGGCCAATCGGCACAAAGGGACATTATTGCAACTGGGAGAAGCTCAGATTGCCAAGCACCACGGAATAAAATTTGATTAAGTTAATGGGTCCTAAGTAGGTATGTGCTGTTACAATTGATTCCAATAATAGGTATGGCAAAAGCGCCTGAACGCACGGAAATTAGTTCCAGTTTCTACAAGGTCCGTATAACAAACAACTCCGGATGTAACTTTTACACTATCCAACATAATATTGCGTTCATTCTGCCAAAGAATACACTCCCACAAGAATTTGTCTATACAACACATAAATAACGCAATTAATGTTGTTAACCTGTCAAATTTATACCGATTGCGATTGATAATGTGTTACGCAATTGCCCCCCTGGTTCTGCCTGTTCTTCAATCCATACTATCCATACTACTATTATGAATGCGAAAGTATCTCTGTCTGTCTGTCCACAGTACAGTACATAAAAGAGAAAATATAAAAGCATCAAGTTCGTCGGAGGTCGGCCTTTCGGTGTCCTACAGGATGCATTTTGGTGAGTGTGCGAGGGAATTGCATGATTTAATCCCCATCTCCGTTCCATCATCGGACGACCCGTTTGCCAGCGGCGGTGTTGTCGTCGGACTACAATTTAAGTGTCTTCAAGGCTAGAGTGAATAGGCTCATAATAAACTAGCGCGCTTTACCATCAACGATTGCATGACTTTTTAATTATGCGGGATTGCGGTGAGGCACTACTTAGTTTCTCCATACTAATATTATAAATGCGAAAGTATCTCTGTCTGTCTGTCCGTCCGGCTTTCACGCCAAAACTACTAAACCGATTGTAATGAAATTTTACACAGATAATCTATAGCCTGAGACATAGGCTTTTTTAATCATAGGATTTTTTAATAATTTTAAAGGGTTTTTTAATCCTATCTCTTTATGTTAGGAAGTTATGAGGAAAAACACCGCCTGTGATAGGCTACTATCATACTAGTCGCACAGAGATATTGAAGACATTTATCGGATTTTGGCAAGTAATGTGACGGGTAACGAGTAGTTATTAACGTATGTAGTGTGCTGCCACGTTTGTCATGATTTGATTTTAAGAAACACACGACACCGAAAATTTGGTACCAATTTTTTGAGTATTTTATTTTGAGTTGAAACCCTTCCGATATCGTTTGATATCATCTAAAGGTGCCATGCCCTTGGTATGTATATACCCTTTTTGTTACACGTTGTATAACATCCCGCTATGACCAATAGAAGCAGAGCAGTAACAAAAAATGTTGAGAAAATGGGAGCGAACACGGATGTACATATTGCTCCCATTATTTTAACAGGCGCTTATTTTATATCAATTGAGCTCCGCGCGCTGTAAACTGAAGTCCAAGCGGACGCAGTCGCGGGCAACAGCTAGTCTGATTATAAATCATCTGTGTTAAGTTTGAGCGTGAAGAAGCTACATACATTCAAATACACACACATTCACAATTAACTTTATAAATAAACCCCTTAAGTGCTATGGTGTTTATTCATAAACGATGATTAAAGTTAATTGACAGCCTCCATGGCGTAACGGTAGCGAACGCGGCCGTTGCGCAAGGAGGCGCGGGTTCGATCCCCGCACAGTGCAAGTATTTGTATGCATGAATATGAATATTTGCACTGGTCTGGTCGTGCCTCGGAAAGCACGTTAAGCCGTTGGTCCCGGCTGCCATACGAACAACTAGTGGCAGTCGTTACGGGTTGTTGGAGCCATCAAAAGTCTAACAAGTGGTCTAACTGCAATGTAAGCATTGCAGTTAGACCACTTGTTAGACTTTAGATATCTAAGGATATCGCCTTCGGGTTGTGGAGGTCAGACGGCAGTCGCTTCACGGAAGAATATCGAAGTTTGGCCAAATTCAGCAGTTAGACTGGTAAAGCGGACCCCAAACTCCAAAGCTGAAAAAGCTGCGACTGGGATTAACGCTGAGATGATGATTAAAGTTAATTGACGTTAAAACGTCAAAACTGTATGGTGTGCTTTAAGCATCGATTATGAATAGAGGAGATAATGTTCACCCATCTAAATAAAAACCGAGGTAAGATCTACTGAGACCACAGTGCTATGAACCATCGTTAGTTAGAAGACTGAAAGTGTTATCAATCAGATTTTTACACAGTTTATCATAACAATAACAATATAACTAACTTTAAGATCGCTTAGAACATAACAACATAGACAATTAAAAAACAAAAAGCAAATCAACTAACACAGAACACTTCTACCAATCTTTCCACAACAACATTTAAAAAAAGAACTGTATTATTATACTTAAACCAATTTTACTTACCAGTGGGTTTGAATTCTTGCATTTTTGCTGAATATAAAGTTGATAATTGTAGGCAACAGTGCACACGTCCATCCGCCGCAAATTCAAGGGCGCAACTAGCGCTCACGTGGTGTTTATTGTAGTGATAACAGTTGTTCGCTCTGCGTCAGTGAGTTAATAAACAGAACGGTAGTTAGGCATAATTCCACTAATATTTTAAATGTTCCTACCAATCGCAGTAACGTTGGGAAAAAGCACATAGTACCTACTGCAGTTACAATAACTGTAACATGGTTGGTATATACATAATATTTATATTGTTACGAATGCACCTTATGTCGATGGCATAAGGTTCAATATCGCGTGACATGCAGTGCGTATCTTTTAAGCCCTATAACTCGAAATCTAGACATCACAGAGGAACAATATAAAAACGCATTACTAGACCTGGGGTGACCTATCGAATGGTACAGGTCTCAACAATTTTGTCAGCAAAGTGACGACATCGAAATTTCTAGAAACCCGTTTCCGGGAATTACCGTAGGTACCTACTAAATGTACTCGAAGTTATGCGCTATTATTATTACGTCTAGACGAATCTGGAATGTTCGATCAGCTGATCTATACAATATGTTAAGAAAACCCTGTCCGACCCGTAAGGATAATAAAGGTTAGGTAAACACATGACCAAATAAAATATGAAATTTTACATAATCATCATATAACAATATTAATGAATTTTGAAATAATGTTTTTTTCCCGCGAATTAATTCCAACTTCCCCAAAATTGGGTAGTTTTTTAAAAGTGACAACATTATTTTTGTCGGTATAATTCTGAGCGAATAGCGATGCGGCCGCGAGCCGCGTGCCCTGCCCCTCTTCGCCCGCGCCTGTATGGCATACTGCGCATGTTTTAAGTTACCTCTTTTTGCGAAATAATATTTATTTTTTTAAGGGGATCTTTTTTAAGTTTAGCCCGGCTTTGAAGGCATTAGTAGAATCAGTTATCGCTACCTAACAATACCTTCACGGATCGGACAGGGTTTTCTTTACATATAGTATAAAGGCCCGTGACGCCAGCCCGCAGTCAGTCTGCATTCGACTAGCGATACGAAAACAAGCGACAGATAAGAAGCGATCCTTGAGAATACCTACTGTGACAACTGTAACGAGAACTTTGAGTACTACGTGAAGTAACATCTGTAGTGTTATTGTGTGTTTAGTACACGGACTTCGTGGACGTAAGAGAAGACTTCGGTGCGACATCAGCTACGTTCTACTTACCTATCATTGCCTACGATCGACTGTACCTTCGTCGCCAATAAACTTCGCAACCCTAACCGGCGTTTTAGTACCCCCAACCCGTAACAATTGGTGTCAGAAGCGGAATGCCGGCCACGCCAAGGGAAGACGAAAGAGTTCGCACGCGACGACAAGCAGCGATGGATTTGGCGCGTCAAGAGGAAGAATCGCCTGGTGACCTTGCACCCGTAGTAGAAGCGGTCGTCGTAACACCTATAAGTGCGCCTACTACCATCACTATTTCCGGAAGCGATGGCTGCAATTTATCAGCGTTACTGGCTAACTTGACGGCGCAAATAAAAGGTATAGCAGAATCCCAGACAGAAATCCAGGTAAAAATAGATTAATCCCAGGCAGAAACCCAGGCATAAATAGATAAATCCCAGGTAGAAACCCAGGCTCAAATAAAACAATCCCAGGCAGCAACCCAGTCACAAATAAAGGAATCCCAGCAATTGGTATTAGAATTAAATGAAAAGTGGAAAAACACCGAAGAAGAGGTCAAGGAACTTAGAATGGACCAGCAAGATAACAAGATGCGCGTATGGAGAAATTAAACAGTACCATCATGGAGTTTGGGAAGGAAGTAGAATTATTGCATGAGAAGGTACAAAAAGGAGTTAACCGGCGTTTTAGTACCCCTAGCCCGTAACAATATAAACAATATATTTCACCGTGCAAATATTTGTATGCATGAATGGGACTATTTGCACTGGTTTTGGTCGTGAAGCACGTTAAGCCGTTGGTCCCGGTTGCCATACGAACATCTAATGGCAGTCGTTACGGTTTGTTGGAGCCTTCAAAAGTTCAACTATTGGTCTAACTGCAATGCTTCGATATCGCCTACGGGTTGTGGAGGTCAGACGGTAATCAGCAGTCAGACTGATAAAGCGGACCCCAGACTCCAAAGCTGAAAAAAGATTCGGATACGGATTAATGCTGAGATCATGATGATGATGATAATCATCTGCTCAGCTCTGCTCCTCCCCGCTCGTGCTATTTCCATTAAAGCGGAGCGGAGACTTCGAACATAGTGATTGGTCAATTCGTGCACCACTAAGCTTTTTCTCCACGTTAGTGGAAACCCGGCCTAAGGAGCAATTTCACAAGTGTCCCTTCTGCATATTTTTTTTAATCTATGCGTCTAATATAGTGGCAGTGTATGAACTTTACAACATGTTGTAAAGCGCTCAATATTATCTGTTAGACGTCGAAACGATATTCACTGATCAATAGAAATTAAGCGATTTTAGCTTAACGTCTTGCGACTGATATTTCAAACAAGTTAGAGACAGTGGCCCGGATGCACTAGTTCATAAACTAAACTAAATTTGAGTTTAGTGAGTCTTTTTCTGTTTATTCCATTAAGATAAGGACGAAGATAAAATGTTAGTTTAGTCCTGTCAAATTAATCCGCTCCTGACGTAAATTGACGTATTTTTGGTCGCCATGTCTATAATCGCGTCTAAACTGTGTGTGAAGCACAGATTACAGTGTACTCCATACAGATATTTTAAGGGGAACAACAAAATGAGTCCAGCTGAATTCGGGCAGACGGTCGAGCAAAAAAAGTTTCATAAAGAGATCACTAGATGGCCACCAGGGAGCGCTTGACCGGCCGGCCACTACTACACTACACTATATATCTTGTCTACATTGTCATATATACATCCATGCGTCGTGCATCGAGAAATACGCATTCTAAACGAAGATAACAGCAATATAATGGTTAGAAGACATCTTATCTTAACCTAAAAAAAATATGTTATGACAGGATTAATTGAGTACACTGCCATCTATTGTCCCGAGTGTAAAATAAAAATCTGTGTCACTACTGAGTCCATTTTACCGTTTTGTTTAATTACGTTATTTATACGTGTAAATATACGAAGTAGCATTAAATTGAAATTGGTAAAAAAATGAAAAAGGCTATAAACTGCACGCAAGAGATTTAAAATCGTTGCTAAGTTTTAAACCGCAACCTATGCTGCCATCTATTATCTTTTGATAACAACTGAGAGTATGTTGTACTAGATGGGACCCCTTGGTGTGAAGTATCTTAATTTGACACGATTAAATTAATTTTTGGTCGCCATGTTTATCGATTATAAACATGGCCACCAAAAATACGCCAGTTAGTGATGGCGAATTATAGATAGAGGTATAGTGATAGTTTTCACTTCTATTGGTTAATTCCACGACTAGGTACCTTATTATTTAATCATGTGTCATCACACCACTAAGTAGTTTTCGATGGTGCCATCTTGAATTCCAATAATTAGATGCTTTTTTTTAATAATACGTGAAAAGGGTCACTCTTGGACCGTCCCCGCACGCATTTTGACTAAGCGTCAATTCATACGTACCGCAATCACACCAAGTCTCAGCGACAAACTGTGGTCAAGCTGTGGTTACGTGTGAATAGTGTCGCAGCGGCATTTTGCAGTTGCGTTGTGGTAGCGACAAAATGTCGATGTGGTTGCGATGTCGCTGTGGTCATGTGCAGGGCGCGCGCTGTTGAGGACGTCATGTCGGGGCGATGTGGCCGCGGTGCCGCCGCCGGTGGTGACGTTATCGTCGCGATGTGGTTGCGATGTAGTTGTATTACACAGGTGGTCGATAACAACGGCAAAATGTGGTACGTGTGAATGGTAATATTCATTTTCAATATGAAATACACGCTGGAATTTTAATGGTTTTTTTCCCGCGGCAGAACTATTTGCTTTAAGGAGTACTTTCGATCAATAGAGTAAAAGACAAATATAAAAATGTTTGTGTTATAAAATAATCCATACTAATATTATAAACGTGAAAGTATCTCTGTCTGTCTGCCTGTCCGGCTTTTACGCCAAAGCTACTGAACCGATTGTAATGTAATTTAGTACAGATAGTCTAGAGCCAGAGAAAGCACATAGGCTATAAAATATCCCGCTATGACCAACAGGAGCAGAGCAGGAACAAAAATTGTTGCAGAAACGGGAGCAAACGCGGTCGTACTACATTTTGTTCCCATTATTTTAACAGGCGCTTATTTTATATCAACTGAGCTCATTTGGCTAGAAGCTTACGCGGGCGAAACCGCGGGGCACAGCTAGCAAAAAATAATTAAAAAAAAAAAAAAAGTGAGAAAAGTTAGTTACGCTAGATACAACTTGTAGGTACTACCCGTACTAATCGGTATGTACATGAAACCGCCTCAAAGGAAAGCAATGCATTTAATGTTCAAACCATAATAAGCTCCCGCGCGTAGTAATCTGTGGTTTTGCTATACACAGAGATCGCTCGGTGCCCTGCGAGTCCAATACAACAACGGTTTCAGGATGTTGCTGGGGTTGCCCCGTTTCTGCAGTGCATCTGGCATGTTCGCGGAAGCCCGTGTTGATGGGTTTCTTTTTTTTTTGTTACGTAGAGTACGGGGTAGCACTAGCAACATTTTGAAAGTATTCGCTGGTAGGATGGACTCCAAAATAATGGAGTGTTTCATGCAAGTTCTAGTTAGACAGTAAGGAGTGTCTGGCTGAGCTCGCAAATAATTTAAAATTGTCTTACTTTTTATTATTACTAACATAGGCTTAAGATTTTTGTAGTACTAACCGAATATGGATACCTACTGTCCGAAATAAATGATTATTATTATTATAAAACAGCTTGTAGGCAATAATCCAAAAAATTCACCGCCATGCCGACAAAAGAAAAAATGTTCAAACCAAAAAAATCTGTCATGTGCGTTAATACGGTATTTGGAGGTACACTCGTAAATAAAAGTCGTGGATACCGGAAAAACAGTTTAAGGTCGTACCCTCACCAAATGACCTCGAACATTTGCTCCCTCTTCACCGCGCCCCACCTCTACAATACTTCGCAAAATATTACTAGCGCCGTCTGGCGTACGAAGTACTTACAAATACGAGTTCAATTCATAGACCACAGAAGTAACAGACATGGCACTTTTATTTTTGTTTATTGGTGCACCCAAATACTTTTGGTTATTATAGACTGAAACAAATGTTGACGATACTTCATAATAAAAATTTTGTGTATTTTATTTTTTAACCGACTTCCCAAAAGTGTGGTTCTCAATTCGATTTATGTGTGCTCGCTGATAACTTTATCGTTAATGAACCGATTTTGACCATTCTTTTTTTATATGAAAGAGTATGCTGCCTATGTAATCTCATTGTTACCACGTCAGTGTCGATAATGGAAATTCTAAGAAATTTAGGCCAATTATCGAAAATTGTAGGCATGCTTCGGGTGAAAACTTGATACTCGTATTTATATCGGATGATACTATAAAACCGTGAAGATTTGGGCCTGACCTGATGATGGAGATGACAGAGAATCAAGGGAATCTACATCGGAAGCAACTGTAATGTGTTTGGGCTTACTTAATTTGTATTGATTAGAGCTTTACAACTAAATATGTTATGACTGTAACTTCAGGGTTGGAAGTTAGTTTTGTAGATTTAAAGTTAGCTAAGTCAGATGGTCAAAGGGATAGAAAAATAATATATTATAGGTTAATTTGTCATTATTTATTATCTTAAGGGACAACGTAATTAGTGTCAAATAAATTTCTGCAGACAGGAAATCTACATAAAAAAAAGATTTGATGTTTTTTTTTTTGGGCTCAGGCAAGACTGATATTATATTATTATTCTGGTTTAATAAAACAAATACGTAAATTGTAAAAAACAAAGCTATCGTATAAAAAAATGCCGGCCAAGTGCGAGTCGGACTTCCACACCGAGGGTTCCGCCGTACAAACGTAGCGGTCTCCAAAGCCTGGAGCACAGGCGTAGAGTAGCCAGCCTTTTGGTCTTCTATAGGATGCATTCTGGTGAGTGTGCAAAGGAATTGCATGATTTAATTCCCCCATCTCCGTTCCACCATCGTACGACCCGTCGTACGGCGAGTTTCCACCCTTACGTTGTTGACACCACTGCGATCCGGACGAAGCGTTTCGCTTCCTCTTTTATACCGCCTACATCGAGGGACTAGAACAATTTGCCAGCGATGGTGTTTCCATCACATTACAATTTGAGTGTCTTCAAGGCTAGAGTGAATAGGCTCTCAATAAACTAGCGCGCTTTACCATTAACGATCGCATCACTGCTTACCATCAGGCGGGATTGCGGTCAAGCGCTAGTTTATAACTTATAAAAAAAGCGGTTTATTGATAAACAAAGTAGAAGTAAACAAAATCAACGAGAAATTGTCGCAAATTTTACTAATTTCGGTACACGTGCGAACAGCATCTAAGCGCTCGTGCGTATGGCGCACGGCTGCCGCTCGCTGTGCCGCGATACTCCTTCCCTTGACCAACCGCCTGCCTTCACGCCAGCGGGCGGCTAGTTCTTGCGCGTTCTTTCGTTACTACTTACTCCCCCCGTCCCGCTTCGCCAGTAGGAAGCAAGCTGTCTGATAATCATTGACAACAATAGGAAATTACAATTCATGTCTTTGAATATATTTATAAGTACAAAGTATAACGCAGCAGTTAGGACACATTTAGGTTATATACAGAACTACATTCACCAAAATATTTAGATTGAATGACGATTGTGTTGGTCTTTCTTTTGGTTTAACTAGTTACTGTGCCTAAAAATTTTAAAAGGTTTCGGGTTTTTCTGTTAGGTTACCTTAAGCTATTGTTTCATACCAAAATTCAATATTCAATGTCAGCGGGAAGTAGTCTATGTTTTGATTCCGTTGCGAGTAGTGGCGAATTTCAAAATATGCGGTATAATTATAGGTAGGTACCTCAGCATTTTGAATTTTTGCGTTGATTTAGAATTTTTCACATTTTAGAGGTAATTAGATTTAAGAAGTGTTTCTCTTGAAGAATTGAGAATTTCAACTTTAATATCTCTACGCGTTCATGTGAAAAAGGGTAGGTAGTAAGTTTATAATTATTAAAAAAATATTTTATGTCATGTAAGCAAAAAATGTGTATGGGTGGATTAAGTTGTGAAAGAGGTTCATGCTTGGACGCGGCTTCCTTTTCGGAGATGGGTCTTGCACGGAATTGAAAACTTTGAGACAAACATTTAAATCAAAGTTGAAGTGGTGTCAGGACAATGAAACCCAGATTAAAATGGACATCATTGCAACCCTTCACGAAGATATAAATTCAGTTCTTTTTGGAAGCAAACCAATTCTTTGAATCCCAGACCGAGTATACCATCAAACGTTGATGACTTGTTACAGAACAGTGATATAGCCGGCATGTTCATGAACCACTTTAGAGTTGTTCCGCATTTTGTAAGTACGTCGATGCGAGGCACTCAAGCCCCGTGTGAGGGCGATTCTCATTTAAGGTTCAGCGTGAAAGACGTAAAAGACGCGTTGAAAAGTATGAAGCGAGGTAGGTCGCCTGGGCACGATGGTTTGAGTGTTGAGCATTTAAGGTCCGCTGGTGTACATTTGCCTAGGCTACTCGCTATGTTCTTCAATTTTTGTATGGGTCACTCTTATCTGCCTGACGATCTCGTACGAACTGTTGTGATTCCTATTGTTAAAAAGAAGACCGGTAATTTGATAATGGGCTAGAATGTGGGGTAACGCAGGGGGGGTTGACCTCGCCCAGCCTTTTTAACTTGTACATAGATCGGCTGGTTGGTGAGCTGAGTAGCACTCTGGTTGAATGTTCTGTTGATGGCAAAATGATTAACAACATAAGCTATGCTGATGACATGGTGCTGCTCAGCCCATCAATCTGTGGACTAAGGAAGTGGCTGTGTGTGAAAGGTATGCGGGGGCCCATGGCTTGAGGTGTAATGCCACTAAAAGTGATATTATGGTATTTAAAGTTCGTAATAATACATCCACGAATATACCACCAGTGATGTTACAAGGAACACCATTAAAAGTGGTCTCTCAATTTAAATACCTCGGTCATGTGGTGACGGATTCTCTCACAGATGACCAGGATATAGATAGGGAGCACTGAGCAGGTAAAACTGACGCTCTTTAGAGCTTACTGCCAGTCGTTTTACTCGTGCAGCTTGTGGGTTAGGTATACGCAAAAGGTTTACAACGCTCTGCGCATCCAGTATAACAATGGGCTGACGATGTTGTTGGGGCTGCCTCGGTTTTGCAGTGCATCAGGCATGTTCGCGGAAGCGCGAATTGATGACTTTTATGCTATCATTCGCAAACGGTGTGCTTCGATGTTGCGGCGATTTCGGGGCAGCCCGAACAGTATCCTAGCTACACTGGCGGACAAGGTCGACGGACCTTTTATTAGGCTCTGGGCGGACAGACATGTGCGTGCACTTATTCATGTCGCCAACTGATCCTCTTTTATTCTGGTTCGGTTTCACTAACATAGGATAAGTTTTTTACTAACAACATATGGGCCCTGCCTGAAATAAAATGTTTGAATTTGAATTTGAAAAACAATATTTTAATATTTTATGTAACTTCAAATTTATCATTTTCGCAATTTTTCCTTTATCTGTCTGTTATAACGTTGCTTCGTGCCGAATTTCAAGATTCTGAGTTGACGGGAAGTACCTTGTAGGTTTTGATTTCCTAGCGTATGACGGAAATTCGTCTAAGGTGTCGGTATAAACTGCTGTATCTTTAGATCGCGTTAACTTAGAAGTTTGATTTTTTCACTGCTTAAAGGGACAATAGACCTAGGTATTTGGTATAAATTTCAATTTGATACCTTTATTCGTTCGTGAGAAATAAGGTAGTAAGTTTAATTTTATTAAAATATTTTCATTATATTATATAACTAAAAAAAATGTGATTTTCACAATATTTCCTATATTTGCATTCTAAGACAATGCTTCGTGCCAAATTTCAAGATTCTAAGTTTACGGGAAGTATCCTGTAGGTTTTGATTCCCTAGCGGTGACGGAAATTCGTCTAAGGTGTCGGTATAAACTGCTGTATCTTTTGATCGCGTTAACTTAGAAGTTTGATTTTTCACTGCTTAAAGGGACAATAGACCTAGGTATTTGGCATAAATTTCAATTTGATACCTTTATTCGTTCGTGAGAAATAAGGTAGTAAGTTTCATTTTATTAAAATATTTTCATTATATTATATAACTAAAAAAATGTCATTTTCGCAATTTTTTCTATATTTGCATTATATGACAATGCTTCATGCCAAATTTCAAGATTCTGAGTTTACGGGAAGTATCCTGTAGGTTTTGATTCCTTTGCGAGTGTCGAAAATTTGTTGAAAATATCGACATAATCGGCTGTATCTGTTGATTGGCTTGGCTTAGAAGTTTGATATTTTCACAGCTTAAAGGGACAATAGACCTGAGTATTTCATGTGAATTTCAGCTTGATACGTCCACGCTTTCTTGAGATAAAGGGTCTTGACAGACAGACAGACAGACAGACAGACAGACGGACAACAAAGTGATCCTATAAGGGTTCCGTTTTTTCCTTTTTAGGTACGGAACCCTAAAAACAAATACCTACATATACTATAATATTATTTACACAAAGCTTCCTTTTGCAGAAAAATAATATGCATCTGACTAATACAATATCCGGTCAGACTGGACGCTGAAGGCAGCATATTTGCGTGGCCTATAAGACCACAATGAAAGTATGAGCATTTCTAGAAATAACGCAATGAAATAACACAACTTAAATTCAGTCTCTTGATTTTAATTGATTTTTGCATAAGCATGACGAGTAGGTAGTGTTTGTACTATGTTAAAGTAAAGTGTTGTAAATTGTTGAGGAATTCCCTCGACTGTCTATGGGCTTCATCATCAGATCTATTGTAGACCTTCATTTAAACCTATATGTGTGTAAAGTTTTCATCAATATAAATGAATTAAGTCCAAACACAAGGTAACTATTGTAAACCTTTGAGGAGTTCCCTTAACTGGCCTTTGTCTTCATCATCAGAGCTTTAATGACAATCACATCTCATTTAGGTGTAAAGTTCTTATCAATATAAATTTATTAAGCACAAACACGAGGCAGCTGATGTGAATCGTTAAGGAGATCCCTCGGCTGTCTACCGGCTCCATCATCAAGTCCGAACTTTACTAAATTGTAGTGCGTTAAAACACTTAATGAAAAAACATAGAAATGCCCTAGGCGCCCCTATGATTTTTTAAATTTCTCCTAGGTTTCCTTAGTCTTCCATCATCAGACCCTAATTTCCTTAACATGAGACTACCTTGAAGATATAATCTTTCTAATTTAAAAAAAAAAAAATATGTGGCACTCGGGAACTGCCGCGGTAAAGCTATTGCATAGCATTTTTTATCAACTTATGCAATAGGGTATTTGACTAAAAAAACCTAATTAGTCCGTCAGTCAGATTTCGAAAAAATACTCATCATCATCATTTCAGCCGAAAGACGTCCACTGCTGGATATAGGCCTCCCCCAAGGTTCTCCACGACGACCGGTCCTGCGCCTCCCGCATCCAGCGGTTTCCCGCGACCTTCACTAGGTCGTCGGTCCACCTTGTCGGGGGCCTACCCAAAAAATACTAGACACATATTTTTTTCTTTTTTCATATAAACAAAAATGAATACGACACAGTGCTTTGAAAACTCGTGTGACATCACTGCACGCTACACTTTTTAGAGGCCAGTGACGTCACCAGCCATCACTCCTGATCTTTGATGCCTATTATATTTTTCAATTTTTATTGATTTGATAAAACAAAATATACGAAATGTAAAACGTATATAATAAACCTATCCAATATTTTTCTAAAATCTGAATGACGGACTAATTAGTTTTTTTAGTCAAATACCCTATTATTTATATTATAGTAAAGTTATCCGCAAACAAACATAAAAAAAACATATAACCTCCTCTCTTTTGAAATCGGTTAAAAAAACGAACACCAAAATGAACATCAATAACAGAGACACTATTATACTCTATGCGACATGCGGTGCGTGAGCGAGCAAGCAGATGCTTTCTCGCTCACGCGCCGACCGCTATGCTAGCGGACCGCGCGATGACGAACGACACGGGTTCCCCCTTCGAGAGCTTGTGGCATACTGAACAGGGGGGGCACACTTAGTACTTCATCAATTTTTACAGTCGACAGCGACACCTGAACTCTTGCAAGTGAACAACTTGGCAGCCATTTTGTCCCAAGTGTCAAAATGAAAATTGACACTGTCATATTTTTTAATTTCAATTTTCATGAAAGAAGTAAGATGGCGGATAAGGAATCAAACAATTTTATTTTTATTAATTTAGACTTGTATTGAATTAATGTAACAAGTGCACGTGTTATTGCCAAAATTGTGGTGCCTCTTCCACAAGAGCCATTAATCAAGAGTTGAAGTTCAATATTCATGATTATTTGTTATCATGTTTCAACTCCCAAGAAAATATTGTATTTTTGGCTGTGATGCTTTAAGTAAGTGTTTATTACTGTACAGTACCGTATAAGCCCCGCACGATGATATTGCGATTGGCGGCCATCTTGGTGACGTAGTCGAACTCGCACCGTCGGTACCGTTCGCAAGTTCAGTCCGCGCTTACCCACTTACGCACATCGAATATTTTTGTTAGCTTTTTGTTTTTGTTATCCTGTTTTATTGTTGTTCTTGAGTTTTGTTGTTTAGTTTTGTTAACTGTTACTCGTTAAAATGAGTAAGAAATTAATTAATAGTCGTGCTCGTGAAATTATAATTAAAATGGACAATTATTTTGTTAAAGAGAAAGAGGATTGTAAGTTAGTTCTTGAAAGTATAAACCGTGCTTTAAAAAGTGCTTCGGACATTTTAATACCGAAGCAACTGCTTACTTATTAAAAATATTTTGCAAAATTCTATCAAAGTCACGGAGTGTGTGGCATGTGCCACAGGCGTTGCAAAAAATACTGTGACGAAATTGAGACGAGAGCATGAGTCAGCAACAGCCAGTGGCAGCAAAATGAGAACTCCTACTAAAGGAAAAAGACAAAAAAAGAAATATTTCGACGGGTTTTCCTTAACAGCTTTAAGAAATATTATAGATTCAATGTGTACGGTGAGGAGAGAAATACCCACAATCCGCAAAATTTTGGCGGCTTCAAAAGTAGACCTTAATTATACTGGTAGTGAAACTACATTAAGAAAAATAATTAAATGTGATTTAGGCTACCAATTTAAACGATGCTACCAAAAAAGACTGGCCCTAATTCAAAGACCCCAAATTCAAGCGTGGAGGGCTAAATATTTACGACGTATGAAAGAAAATGACTCGCTTGTTAATAACAAAATATCCGTTATTTATCTCGACGAAACGTGGATACATGCACACTACACGGTAGAAAAATGTTGGCAAACAGCAACCGACGGAGTGAGACGGAACGACAGCCCCGGCCGCCGATGGATAATAGTTCACGCGGGAAGTTAAAGCGGTTTTGTTGACAATGCCCTTTTAATGTTTAAAGCAGATACCAAAACGGGGGATTACTATGATCAAATGAATGCTGAGAATTTCACCAAGTGGCTTACAGAAAAAATAGTACCCAACATACCACGCAACTCCAAAATAGTGACGGACAACGCCCCTTATCCCTTATCACATTATAGGGATGAGAATAGGCCACCAAGTACGAACAATAAAAAACAGTTGATTGTTGAGACCTTCCCAACGACAGTACAAAACCTGAACTGTATTTATTAATTAAACGGCACAGACCGCCGAAAAATTATAAAATTGACAATTTATTAGCTGGCAATGGCCATGAAGTCGTTAGGACGTTAGATTACCACCTTACAACTGCGACCTCAACCCCATTGAGTACATCTGGAACCTGGTAAAGATGAGGGTCTCAGAAAAGAATGTGGAGCAGTTGGAAAGTCACATTGAAGCTCTGACGTTGGAGTCGTTGGCGTCAATAACTCCAGATGACTGGCGAAAGGAAGTCAATCATGTTAAACGGCTTGAAGAGGAATACCTATTGGAATAAAGATCGAATAATTGACGAGTTATTTGTCATAAATACGGCGACGACAGTGAATCGGAAACGACAGACACAGAAAACAGTTATGATTCGGAAGACTAGGTATATACATTTTTTTACATATTATCCTGGTTTTATTTATAAACTGATAGATGTAGGAAGTAATTAAAACATGACTACTACACAGTGGACTCTGGTTCAATTCCCGCTCGCAAATTAACAGAAATGTAGTTAGAAAAACATAGTATACATGTAAGAAAGATATACGAATAAGTATATTTTTCTTACGTCTACAAAAATTATTTCCTTGAAATTTTTAATAATGAAAGTTTATTTGTCAGAATATGGGTGAGTAGGTATACCTAACAAAGAATGTTAATTATTTAATTAATATTAATTTTATTATACATACACTCTTTATAAAGGGTGTAATAAAATTATAAAATACAAATAAACCCTTAACCCTAATATTAATTTATACATACACTCTTTATAAAGAGTGTAATAAAATTATAAAATACAAATAAACCCTTAACCCTAATATTAATTTTGCATTTAACATTCTTTTGCTAGCTGTCCTTTTGTGTGACAGATGACGTCACAACGCTGTTATTGTGACAAGGTTCCATCGCAATATCATCGTGCGGGGCTAGTATGTAAGAAAGTTTTTATGTTCTATAATTTCACTTTTTTTTCGCCAAATTCTGTTAAGTAATTCACTAATTTCATTCCAATTTCAGTTGCACACCGTGGTGGATTTGTTCGCTACTTGGATAGCCGCTGTTGGCAGCAAAGATATAGAAAGTGATCATATGAAGATTCCTTAAAATAAAAGAATATATGATCACCATTTTGATCCACATTCAAGACAGCTGGAGGTCGTCTTATTTATTCAGCAACACCAGCAGTCAACAGTTAATTTGAATCGTAAGTAAAATTAAGTTAGCTCAATATTTGTGTGAACATAACATTTATTACCATACCAAATTGATTCATATTAGCAATCAATTGAGGAGTGACTTTTCAAAAGGACTTATGTTCTGTATGACATCTACAGAGAAATATGCTTATTGCTGTATCAGAACTCTGAAAGAGAAATACAGTCCGTATTGCTGTATCAGAACTCTGAAAGAGAAATACAGTCCGTTTGGAAAAGTGTCTCCTCAATTGGGTTTTGCTAATCAGTAACTTAAAAGTACCTATTCTGAAAATTGTAGAAGAAGGATTATTATTTCCGTATTTGCATAACATGAACGCAACTATTTGTGTTCGCTATAAGCGTTTTGCTTCCCCTTTTAAAATAGAACATCTTAGTTATTTGACTTTACACAAACTTAATTTTGCTTCAAAGCACTATATTTATTCTCTATTTTCTAAGAGCCATATTGTTTTCATCAAACTGCAGATGAACAATTTACCATCATTATGTGTTGTTACAAAATACCTGCAGACTCTTTTAGTAAGGACAAAAGTTATTTAACTGGTAATGACTTTTGTTTGGTGAGCGGAAGTGCATGTCTGGTTTTTACCGACTAAAACCCATCCGTGTTTCTTCACTTGCCTGTGCGACGGCCAGGGCCACAGTTTCTTTTTTAACCAACCCGCAACCCTTACCCAAGAGGCATTGGTCTTTGTGGACCCTGTCATGATGTGAACTGGTAATGACCTTGAAATGTATGTTACAGGTATTCAACAAATAATCAGTACAATTTACCAGCTTGGTTTCAGATTTCCTCTGAGAAATTTCTTTAAAGATATTGGTATTCTCACCGTTGCTTCACAATTTCTCTTAGCCAACATCTTATATGTTAGGCAAAATATTCATGTGTACACCAAAAACTGTGACATTCATAATAACCAGAAATAAGGACAAACTGCGAGCCTCTTTTCACTGACTTCATAACTCTTTTGTTGGGCTTGGTATAAGGCTTGGTTTTTATAACAAGATTCTCTCTGCTTTGCTAGACTTGCCTTACAATGCATTTGAAGCGCAAATCAAATCCAAGCTTTGTTCAAAGGCATATTATTCTGTAAATGACTTTATAATTTAAATGATGAGAATAGCTGGTTGCTCTGATTAACCCAAGACAATGTTTGTGTTCCTACTCCAGAATTAGCTTACTGACACATTATATGAGTTAATAAAATTTACTTTTTTACAATGCATAAATATGTGAGTTGTCACACCCTTTATGCCTGTGGTTTTTATTTAAATAATAAGTTTTTAGTTATTTACATTTTAATTTAAATATATATATATATATTATTTTGCTTAACTGGTATTTTGGCGTGGCAGCTGGCATATGGTAAATAATTTCATTGTTGTTCTATTTTCTTGTGTTCATAACTATACATAGTATTGTATAAAGTCATGTGTTTTTTAAATCAACAGACAGCTGTACTGCTGTGGAGTTTCTTCCGCCATTTCTTCTACCAAGCTAAAGCATTAGGAAGTGTCAATGGGTGGGCGTTTTGGAGGACTGTCTTATATAATATTGACGTTCAATAAGAGCCGATTCTCAGTCTAATTTGAATTGGACTGGGATTCAAAGTCAAAAGTAATTTCTTTTGATTTTGAATCCCAGTCGCATCCAAAGATTTTTCAGCTTTGCCAATCTAACTGCTGATTTTGGCTAAACTTCGACTTCCACAACCCTAGGGCGATATCGAAGCAGTGTAGTTAGACCAATTGTTGGACTTTTGAGAGCTCCAACTTCCCGTAACAACTGCCATTAGATGTTCGTATGGTAACCGGAACGTGCCGGGACCAATGGCTTAACGTCTTTTCATAGGTATGACCAGATCAACAAATATTCATATTCATGCATATAAATATTTGTACTGCTCGGGGATCGAACCTGCGCCTCTTTGCGCAGCGGCCGCGTTCGCTGCACGCTACGCCACGGAGGCTGGCAACAGACATAATAACTTATTTATATGAAAAAATGTATGTTACAGGTATTCAACAAACAATTGGTACCTTTGTGGAGACAGACCATAACTACAGTTGGCCTGTAAGACAATCTGGTCATGTCAGATCTATGACTGATATCACCAACTTGCCAGGCTTAACAGTTCAGATTAGACAACTGCCTCGTGCAACCAGAACCATACCTTCATCTGCTGTTGAATATTCTGAAGAGCGGGATCAGGCAGATCCTGTTTGATATCAAGTGAAAAGTTTGATATCAATCAACATTTGACGAAGGTACTTTTTTTTATTACTTCCTACAGTCAAATAAAAAGTAGGCTATCAATATGGATGGCTCATTGGATTTAGATGAATCTTGGGGGTAATATAGCTTACACATTGGAATATATTACTGCCAAGTTTCATCTATATCCAATGAGCCGTTTGCTCATGAAGTAATCCATACAAAGTTTCAACCCCTTATTTGAGCCCTTGTGGTGAGAATTCTAATAAGCCGTGAAATTTATCACAGTTGTATCCAGCTTTACATGAAAGATTACAACAAAATAGACCATTTTTACCACCACAGTCGCATCCGCAGCTTTTTCAGCTTTGGAGTGTGGGGTCCGTTTTACCAGTCTAACTGCTGAGTTTTCCTAAACTTCGATATTTTCCGTGAAGCGACTGCCGTCTTACCTCCACAACCCGAAGGCGATATCTAAGCATTTCAGTTAGACCAATTGTTACACTTTTGAGGGCTCCAACAACCCGTAACGACTGCCACTAGATGTTCGTATGGCAACCGGGACCAACGGCTTAACGTGCTTTCCAAGGCACGACCAGACCAGTGCAAATATTCATATTTATGCATACAAATATTTGCACTGTGCGGGTATCGAACCCGCGCTTCCTTGCGCAACGGCCGCGTTCGCTACTGCTACGCCACAGAGGCTGTCAAATAGACCATTTTTTATATGGCAACAAATGTTTATCTTGTACAGAAAAAAAAATATAGCACATCAAATTTGGCAAAAACGTTAGCTAAATATCTTTTCTTCTGTATGAGATCAAGGATTGCTGATATATAAAAAGTTGTCCATGTTGATGTAATCTTTAACATGATATACGATATAAGTTGAGTTAGGTTATGTATTTTTTTATATCTTCCTCGTCGTTATCACTCATCAGTCAAACAATGTCCTCAACAAAAGTTGATACCCACTATAGGATGAATGCATGCATACACGAAGCCTCAGGAGGTCTGGCAGATGCTGCCTGTCGCTCTATTACATATGTGGACTGGTAGAAATTTTATCTATACTCCATTTAAGTAGGCACTTAACTAGAGGTAAACAGTCTTGATGGGAGTTTTACACAAATAAACTACTGCTTAAAATAATGATTCAATTAAGTAATTGTTATTATTGTGTTAACATTGATTCTAGCCCCATTTTATTTTAAAATTGAGTTTTTAAATCATATAGAAAATTTAATATCTAGCACTAAAAGTACTTGAACATCTTAAGTATACATGAAATCGTTTTTAAACTGATGAATGACAATAGGGTATTACAGTCTAATTCAAAAAGTGTTTTAATTTAATCTGTTATTGATAAAATACCACAAAAAAATATAAATACATTTTTTTTATTCCAATTATTTCATAAAAACGTGTTTTAATTTTACAATTCAAATTTGGGCGCGAAAACGCCAATTCTCAGGCCGCCATGTCTGTGACGTCACGGGCATTGTCAACATTACCATAGAATAAAGAGAAGGAAGTACGTTATCTTCATACAAACGGACCGCGCGCGGCTTGTATGTGTGCGCCATAGTATCTATGCGTCGCCGCACGCACACCTAAACACAATAATAGAGTGCCTATGACTGCGCTAGTCGCGGTTAGTATGGAACGAGGTTCGCGCGTTATGGCTTTTCGGTATATTAGCTTTTAAAAAATGATCACATAAACTGCAAAGTTGGTATGTCTATTTATGAACAAATAAAAGACTTATATTTTTCAAATTATATTTCTAAAAGTTATTTACAAGGATACGGATATATTACACATTAAAGTTTAATAACAACGCGTTTCGTAATAGTCGAAACCGAAGAAAGTAGGTATTTTTCTGTAGCTAATTTGTAATTTTGTATTAAATGTGTGATTCAATAGATGTTATGTTTGTATTAATTAAAAATAAAAATAAATATGGTTCTTTATGTGTACAAAACTAAAAATAAAAATTACAAAAAAAAAACTGACTAGTATACGTAAACTAAATACTAAGCAAATAATTTAAACATAAGCTCTTACTTAGTCTATAAATATTTGTTAGCGGTTTGGGCGACAACCGTAACCGACGAAGCGCGGACAGTCGTCAACCCTAAGACAGTAGGCAATTAAATCGCGGATTGGGTCGCAGATAACCTACTTCCCCTCTTTATTCTATGACATTACGCTTCGCTGAAAGAAATAAACATATTTTCGAAATAAATAATGAGTTCTAGTGGCTATAGTCCTTATCATTGGTGTCTTGTGTCTGAATGTAAGAATACAAGTGTTAAAACACCGGAAAAGTTATGGATACAAGTGCCAACAGATCTAAAAATGAAAAATACGTGGTTGAAATTAGCACGAAGAGATCCAAAGTCATTGTCCACAAAAACGAAATACTATTTTTGTGAGGATCATTTCGATGTAAGTATGCAGTTTAATAGCTCATAAAAACATGTGAAAATAAATTCTTGTCATTACAAAACTAATATTTTATAGTGTTTCATGTAATTTATTTCATGTTGTAGCTGGAAAATGACATGGAGAACTATACACAATTGAAAATAATGGGCTCGGTCAAACGAATTCGCATGAGACCGAATTGTATTCCATCGAGATTCGATTGTCAGCCAGGGAGAAAACGAACCTTCACTGAAAGTGAACCTCGCGCTGCCTTTATGAAACGGCAAAGACTATCTATAATTAAGGAGATTGAAGAGACCACTATTAATGAGACATGTGATACACCATTGTCGTCGTCCAGTGGCCAAGGTGAGTTATTTTAACTGGTCTCCTATACTTACCAGTCTCTTGAATGTTGATCAATAGGAAGCTCAGACCAAAAACACAAAGTTTTGCCTAACTGGGAGAAGTAAACATCTTAGATAAAAATAGATAGCTGTATTATGTACACACATAGCTGATCAGTTTAAAAATTAAATTGGTAGAAATCATTATTAATACCATTTTATTATAATTTCAGATATTCTGACTATTGAACATAAGTGTGGTAATGATAAAGCGATCCAAGTAATACCACCACAGGAACATAAGGCAATTCAAGTTAGTCATGTGGCACACTACCGAAGTAAATTTGTACAAATTAGTACAAGAAGAAAAAATAGCACAACATCCCCTTTCAAGACAACAGTGTGCACGGCAACTTCACCATTCAAAATGAATATATCCCAAGCAAGCACAAGCAAACTATCAGCAAAAAGAAAACTGAACTTTTTTGAAGAAGAGAGTGATGACTCTTTTACACCAGCAACAGAAGGTTCTACAGTTGATTATGAGTCTTCTCCATACAAAATAAGTAGTCAATCGAAGACTACTTCTGATGGGAGTACTTCTCAAGAAGAATTTATAAAACAAAAAATTAACCTGGTAGCTACTTTAGCTAAAGTGAAAAATAAGCCACGATCTTATATTGGAGTACCAAAGGACCTGTATTTTTTAATAGATTTGATTAAAAAACATACCAATATTTCTGAACAAAATATTATATTATGTTTAATGAGAATAAAATTAAACAGAACATTTTCTCAATTGGCTGACGATTTTGATCTATCTGTGACTCAAGCAAGCAGTTTATTTTTTAACAAGATGCCAAGAATTGTAGAGGTGCTCTCACCATTCATTCAACAATTTCCAACAAAAAGTATTAAGCAAAATCTTCCCATTGCTTTTAGACATAAATTTAATAAAGTCACTTGCATAATAGATTGCTTGGAAATTGAAATCCAAAAACCGAAAAAGGCTATGTATCAAGCACTAACCTGGTCTGAGTATAAAAAAACAAATACAATTAAATACTTGATAGCTTGTACCCCAGACGGTGTGGTAAGTTTTATATCAAAAGGATATGCAGGAAGGATAAGCGATGTTAACATAGTTGAGAATAGCAAGTTCTTAGATAGCTTGCCACCTAATGCTTGCATTTTAGCTGATAGAGGGTTCAAAAATATTGCACATTACTTGTCATTGAAAGGGTTTACTTTGATGAGGCCTCCTAGTGTTAGCAGTGGTTGTAAATTATCTAAAGCAGAAGCTCGGTTAACAAAACAAATAGCCAGTCTTCGTATTCATGGATGGTGATCCGAAGAGTTAGAGAGTTTGGTATGCTGAAGATGCATTCAGTCGTCAACTCTAATCTTATTGGTATGTTGGTTCTTTGTATCACTACAGCTTGTGCTCTTATTAATTTACAAGATTCTTTGATCAAATAATTAATTATTAAACATTAGTGGTAATTTCATCAATAAAAAAGCTAGTATTCAAAATGCTATATTTGAGTTTCTAACTGCAGCCAGCTGTGTACTAAATGTCATAAAAGGTATAATATTCTAACACTACCGCCTTTCCCTATATGATGGAAAAAGCATCATTTAGTAAAAAATAATTCTTATTTATTTTCTAATTCATCTGATTTATTAACAAGAAATAGACAAATATACATTTATTGCAATAACTTGTCTGTATTCATCCTAAACAGTGATACTGCATTAAAGTGTAGTATGTATGGCACAAAAAATATATAAATTTGCCTTTTTTAACAAAACAGTTACTTATTATCCTATGTATCTTATTATTATCAGTAACTAATTTTCTAAGTTTAGAAAATAAGTTTAGATTTTTCTTACTTATAGGATTATTGACTGATATTTTATGTACATACTAAGGATGTAAATAGTCATTTGTAGTAGTATCCATACTAATATTATAAATGCGAAAGTAACTCTGTCTGTCTGTCTGTTACGCTTTCCCGCTTAAACCTCTCAACCGATTGTGATGAAATTTGGCACAGATAATCTTAAGACCCCGAGAAAGAACATAGGCTACCTTTTATCCCGGAAAAATCTGATGTTCCCGAGGGAAATCTAAAAAGCGCGATATAACCGAACTCCACGCGGGCGAAGCCGCGGGCGGAAAGCTAGTATATAATACTTAGAATATAGAAGATTGTATAGTAATATGATTTGATAGATGTTCAAGTAATTTGCACACTGCACATTTGTGATGATAATCAAGATGTGACAAAACGTGTACTTAAATATCTTGTATGTAACATTTTTTTTATGTAAATGGACAAATTTTAACTTCAAGATTGGTAATTTGCTAAATAAAACACTTTTGAATCAACATGGTTATTTTTATTACAACACACACAGCATTTAACATATAAATAAATAAAGTTGAATCCCTGTAAAGGGTCTCCCATATGGATTTTTTTAAGAATCCAACATCACACTTTTATGTAAAATTGGAAATATATTATTTTTCCAAAAAGAAACTACATTATCCAATAACTCGGTAACATAATCATGATCGTAATCAATGTTTATTATAGAGACTTCATTATTTTTTTCAAAATCACTGCTTGCTACACAAAAATAACATTTATTTCTATTGGCACAATACATTTGTATCTGGACTTGTGCATAATATCGAGCTGTAATTACACCATCCTTATCAATATAGTTTAAATGGGTTTTTTCTGTTGACGGGCATTTTATTTCAAATGTGGTCTTATCATTAATACCGTCTGGGGAGCCAGCAATCATTGGAAATTGCTCTGAAATGTATAGACCACATATGTCTATTTTATTTCCTATAATCTTTTCAACTGTTTTTCTAACTTTATCTTCCAGTTTTTTCCCCCTCAATATGGCTGAAGTTTCAGGAATTCTTGCACCCAGTATTATGGCTATCAAAGTCCCATCCACAGTTTTACACCGACTAACTTCATAGCATTTTGATGCTGTGATCCTGCCATATCTTAGTTCGTGCCACATGCTACTTTTATCTTGGCCTCGTGTTTGTTTTTCCATGGCTGAGATATTGTTTTTATTGAAAAATATTGATATATTTTTCAGGAAATCGTCACAGTTTTCATACCCATTATTCATCATAAGGTGGTGAAGGGATAAAATTGCATTGTGATTAAAGTCCTGCTCATGTCTCAAGAACTGGCATGTTTTAATTTTTCTTTTTTTACAAACTTGCACAAATTCCTTTAACACACTATTATCCGGGATGATGTTCCTCACTTTTCTCTTGGAAATTTCACTTGCTGTGAGTACTTTTATAGAAGATCCTACTTTAGCAAGATTTGATTTACGCCAGTAACATTCCACTGAAGTACATGATGGATCTTCAGTTCGACGATGTAACCACATCAAAAATGCGACACCGTGCTTGCAGCCACCTTCGGATGCGGGGCAGTCATGGCACTGAACACTGGTTACACTCTCTTCTGCTTCGTTAACAACAACACTCACTGCATATGGTTTAGAGCGCACTTTGTGTTCAGGGCATATAGTGCACTTGACAATGCAAGTATTTTGATCCCTCTTGAGTTGCACGTAGCCAACGGCGTCATCTCCGTAAGATTCTCTACCAGATCTGAAAGGAAATTTTAGGTTATAATACCTATGATCGCAAAATAAAGCATAATCGTAAAGTTTTGTTGTTATTAAAGGAAAGTTTGTAGTAGGTATATTAATACTTACATAGATGTTTTGACATTTCTTAATTCCGCAGAACAGAAGTCGGGATTGCAAGCGAAGAATTTCGCCACCATCAATGTATTTATTCGTGGAAGATTAGTACTTTCTGCTTTTACAAAGCCGTCTTCCATGGTCAATATATATAGTATAGGTGCAGAATATCAAGAAACGTGATAGTAATAACTGAGAAACTTCGTTAATCTAATAAATTACACAGTAGACATGTACAACAAAAACCGAGGTTGTTTATTTACAAGTCCAGTGACGTCACAGCGAATGCAAACATGGCGTACAGCGTTTTTGACATTCGAAGCACAGATAAAAAAACTTGTATTTTCAAATTGAAATATTTAATTTATTTTGCAGTTTTATGAATAGAAATTAATATTTTTCGTTTGTTTTTTCATAAATGAACTATAAAAACATAAATTTAGATTTTATTTTTCATAGTGCGTAATACCCTATTGACAATACTGAATCAGTAGCCTAACTAAATAGCGGATAGTCAGATGAACATACACACATTATGAAGTCATGAGTGGATGAAGTGGGTATGATTTTTTACTTTATAGCATAAATAAATATATTAAGCATAAAGAAAAATAATTATAAAATTTTACATATCACCTTCATCCACTCATGTCTTCAAATAATAGTAATGCCTGTTAATTTGTGACACTTTCGACTAATTTGAAATATTATTTGTGTGTACTTCCGAATTTTCGTAATATTTTATCTAATGATTTTCCCCCTTATTCATAAACGCTGCTTAAAGTTAACTAGTGATTAGCGACTGTTTAACCATACATTTTCGACGTTTTCACGTCAGTTAACTTTAATCATCGTTTATGATTAAACACTAAGGTGTTTATAATTTGAAGTGTGTATTTTGAATAAGGGGGTTTATGTACTGTCAGCCGTGAAGTTCCACTCATAAAATAAATACATTTCTTAAATATAAATTATTTCTATCAGGTAATACAATATAAATAAATTAATTAAAGCTATATTAATTTTTTCAGGTTAAACATTCGAGTGTTTGCTGACTTAAGCTGAAACGCAGTATACCAGAAAAGCTAGAAAAATGCAAAATGAAGTAAGGAGATTGCGTCAGAAACTAAAAACATTCAAGTTGTGTATCAAGAAACTTCAAGACAAAAGTGCTAACAGGGATTTTGAAAAACTATCTCGTAATATGTCTGAGTCTGCTAAATTGTTTACTCGAATGCAATGCATTGAAGGAAAGAAGAAAAAGAAAGGGCACTGATTTACTCACACAGAAAATATTTTATCACTCTCAATTAAAAAAATACCTTAAAGCGTTTAACTTAACCATAAAAAAAGTCCTCGTCATTGCTTGCTTAAGTAAAATTGACTCCAGGCATAAATGACATTATTTTTAAAGAATTAAAGGCCACAGTATCGAAAATGTTAGTACAAGATCGTCTGTGTACATTAATATTTGATGAAATGTCCATATCTCCGCAGATCCATTACAATGTAGATATACACAGACGATCTTGTAGGTTTTGAGCACTATGGGAACTGTAAGACGCCAAATTTAGTCAAACATGTTTTGGTGTTCATGGTCAAAGGGGTTAGCAAAAATTATAAACAACCAGTAGCTTACTACTTCACACAAACCTTAAAATCATCTAAACTTAAAGAAATTTTAGTAGAAGTTGTTACCAACATACAAGCTACTGGTTTCATAATTATTGCAACAGTATGCTACCAAAGCTCGGCAAATGTAAGCGCCATTAATAGCTTAATCTCCGAAGCGAAAACTGCATATTCCCGAGCCCGAAAAGAATGTCGAAAGGACATAATTAATGTTAATAACCAAGGCATAATCCCGTTGTTTGATATTGCTCACTTGCTAAAAGGAATTAGAAATAATTTGTTGAATAAAGAAATGCATTATATGCACGAGAATGTATTAAAAATAGTAAAGTGGGAGTACTTTCAGCGGGTTTAGAAAGCCGACGTGTCGCGTGGAGAATTAAATATGTTGCACAAATTAACCGATGAACACATTGATCCCGACAAAATAAAAAAGATGAGGATGAAAAATGCGGCTCAAGTATTAAGTCATAGTATGGCAGTTGCTACTGATATCGCAATTACAAAAAGGAGATTGTCCTTCAGAATGTGGGGATTTAATACAATTTGTTCTATTAATAGACAAATTATTTGATACATGTAACGCCTCATCTTTTACGCCGCCATGTGGAAATATATACAGAGCTGCTGTAACGAGAAATTCTCCTCATCACGAATTATGGCAAGATGCCTTAAAAATGTTAAAAACCGCCAAATTTATGGTAACAAAAAATGATGAAAAGGGAGCGAACAATCGAAGGTTTTAAATTTATTTTGCAACTATTAGCAAACAAATACTAGTTTGACGCAATATTGACATACAATTCCAATACACAATTCAAGACCCACTAGAAAATTTCTTTGGAAGTGTTTTAAGTTTGAATGCTCGAGATGTTATGCCTAACTGTATGGGATTCGAGGGAGCATATAAAACTTTATCCTACTAATATTATAAAGGCGAAAGTTTGTAAGTATGGATGTATGGATGTTTGTTACTCTTTCACGTAAAAACTACTGAATGGATTTGGTTGAAATTTGGCACAGGGGTAGATAATAGTCTGGAATGACACATAGGCTACTTTTTATCCCGGAAAAATATGCAGTTCCCGTGGGATACGAAAAATATTAGTCCACGCGGGCGGAGCCGCGGGCGAAAGCTAGTTATTAAATAATTTCTACAAAAACTTGTCAAAGGGTGTAAAAACTGTAAAAGCAAGCTATTAAACAAAATTTTTTGTAGACACATGTGCAAATATTATTATTTATAGTTGGTGCGGGTCTATCAATCCATACTAATATTATAAATGCGAAAATAACTCTGTCTGTTTGTCTGTCTGTCTGTCTCGTCTGTCTGTCTGTCTGTCTGTCTGTCTGTCTGTCTGTCTGTTACGCTTTCCCGCCTAAACCTCTCAACCGATTTTGATGAAATTTGGCACAGACAATCTTTAGATCCTGAGAATGAACATAGGCTACCTTTTATCCCGAAAAAATTTGATGTTCCCGAGGGAAATCTAAAGAGCGCGATATAACCGAACTCCACGCGGGCGAAGCCGCGGGCGGAAAGCTAGTAAAATAATAAACGGTAAAATCACCTATAAAGGCGACGATATAACAAAAAAGCAGCTCAAATGTACTTAAAAAATATGAATGAAAATGATAATAATAAATGCCATGTATACTGCTTTTCGCAGATATAAAGTAACCATGTCTATCTATTTATTGCCTACTGGCAGATACAGTTTTTATTAGAACAACTACTTTACGCGGTAAAAATAGAACATCTTGGTTATCTGACTTAACAGAAACTTAATTTTGATTATCATTACTATTTTATCCCTTCTTCTACTTTTGATTTATTTATAGTATTAAAAATTATAAATAAATGAAACGTAGAGTATAAGTATGTACAAAAATACCTTTGAAAGTGCTATATTTATATATGAGCCATATTGTTTTAATTAACTGGCATGATGAGGATGCAGATGGACAAATTACCATTGTTATGTCTTGTTACAAAATAATATACATATAAATAATCCATACAAAGTTTCAACCCCAAAATGTTAATTTGTGACACTTTCGGCTAATTTGTAATATTATTTCTGTGTACTTCATAATTGGCGTAATGTTTTATCTAACGATTTTGTTTATTTTTGTTTATATACTGTCAGCTGTGAAGTTTCCACTCATAAAATAAATGAATTACTGAATACATTTTTTTATTCATCTGAAAACCCAGACCTTTAATATACATAGCTACGTACGCATAGGTACGTAGCAATAATATACATAGCTACATATGCATAGGTATGTAGCTATAGTATACATAGCTACATATGCATAGCTACCTATATCACTCACTAGTAGTTGTTCACGCACAAAATGTAAGGGGGCAGCACTTTCCATACATGCAAATTTTACCACAGAGTTGTCACTCTTTATTATATACTTACTATACTCTTTGATACTGAATCTCAATAGCTCGGGCAAGAGAAATGATGGGGAATACGCTCAGATTGTTGAATAAAATTTTTTTTAGGTCGTTTTAAAAAAATATTTCTACAATAATGTTCGTCATGAAATTGCCTATCCATTCGTGTAAGAACGAAATCTAAATAATGCTTACTTTTCGAGGAGATGCACGTTTTTGATAATTATTTCTCTTGACAGAGGTTTCGTTGTGAAGGAATTATTTAAACATTATGCTTAGTAAAAAAAAAAAAATCTACAATTTTGGAGCCAAGATTATGGAGAAAATTTATGTATTTTTAATAAGTTGATATTTCTTTTGGATAAAGAGTAGATAGCTCCGAAAAACTACATAAAAACGGCCTACGGTGTGTTTTTCCTCTGGAGCCGCCTTAATTCACTATCACAATATTATAGGCGTAACTTAACGCTAGTTAACTATGGTAGGAAAAACACTGGGAACACTGAGACAGTGGCGGCGTAAAGGGGGGGCGGTAGGGGCGGTCCGCCCCGGGTGCCAAGCATCAAGGGGTGACAACACGGTGACAAAGAAATGCTAACTCTGTCGCGCAGTGGTAACTTGGACATTCATCTATGTCGGGCTCAAGGATATGATAGCGCTGCAATCATGGCAGGAGTTCATGGTGGTGTACAATCTATAATTAAGGAACATAATCCTAAAGCTTTGTTTATGCGTTGTGCTAATCATTCGCTAAATCTATATGGGGTGCGCTCTTTTAGGAGTGTTAGTTCAAGTGTAACTTTTTTCGGAGCAGTAGCAAGAGTTCACACGTTCTTTTCGTCATCCACACTTAGATGGAAAATTCTAATGAAAAGTGTAGGCGTATCGGTCAAATGACTAGTAGAGACAGAACGAGTGCTCATCACGATGCTGTTAAGTCACTGCAGAATAATTTTGAGAAACGTGTATCAACATTCCAAGGCATGTGTGACCCCAGAAGCGGCAAAGAAAACTTCGATACAACAGAAGCAGCATCCACACTCTTACCAGCTTTGCGTGACTTCAGTTTTATGTGCTACCTCTCTTTTTGGTGTGAAATCCTAGAAGAAGATAATCAGACACAAAAGTATATCCAAACAGGCTATCCCTGGAAAAGTGTGTTATAAAAAACAAAGCCCTAAAAATTTTTCTTTAAACTCAACGTATCCAACTATTGGAAAGAGCTATTTCCTACGTAACTGAAAAATGTGAGAACTTGGATATTTCCGTTGAAAGAAGAGGAAGGAGGAGATTCCAAAAACGAATGCCAGGAGAAATGTCCCAACACGTTGGACTAACATTGCCTGAAGAGTTGTATAGAACTATGTTAGAATGTCTTGATAGATTTTACGAAGAACTAGAGCATCGAAGATCATGTCGAACTCGCATGTCGCACCCACTCCAATTCTAGTTGGTTGCTCTGCACTCGAAGTTGTTGACGAGTATATACACCTGGGACAAACAGTCTAACTAGGTAGGTCCAACTTCTAGAAAGAGGTGTCTCGTCAAATCCAGCTCGGCTGGGCAGCGTTCGGGAAGCTACGCTACATCTTCTCGTCATCCAAGATACCACAGTGTCTCAAGACTAAAGTCTTTGAACAGTGTGTGTTGCCAGTGATGACTTACGGAACCGAAACGTGGTCGCTCACAATGGGTCTCATACGAAGGCTCAGAGTCACACAAAGGGCAATGTCAAGAGCTATGCTCGGAATTTCTCAAAGTCACCGACATAACTCTTCGAGTCGCTAAAATTAATTGGCAGTGGGTAGGGCACATTGCTCGTAGAACCGCTGGCCAATTTGGCAGTAAGGTTCTGGAGTGGCGGCCACGTGCTGAAAGACGCAACGTAGGGAGGCCCCCAACGAGGTGGACCAATGACCTGGTGAAGATCGCGGGAAGCCGATGGATGCGGGCAGCACAAGACCGGTCATCGTGGAAAGCCTTGGGGGAGGCCTTTGTCCAGCAGTGGACATCTATAGGCTGAAGAATAAGAGCACCGCTACAAAGCAATGGATGACATTCTCATAACATTTGGTGTTGTTCAGTCTGAAACTCTACTAACGTCAACAGAAGAAGAACTTCGAGATATAGTTCCAAATCTTACAAAAATGTTTGATGAATTTTCTGCAGAGGAGATTATTTTGGAGATTTTACGGCTGAGGCGCCACTTTGAAGCCGCCAGCATTTCTCTTCAAAAAGCTATCCAGTGGACTACCTTGGAGCTTCTGAAATTTATTGTAAAATGGGACTATTCTGATTCTGTTCCAAGTCTAGCTTTATGTCTAAGATTTTTTTAACTGTTTGTGTTTCGGTGGCTACTTGCGAAAGAAGCTCCTCAATATTAAAGTTAATAAAATCTTACTTAATATATACAATGAACCAAACACGACTTTCCAGTCTATCCACATTGTCCATTATTAGAGGAATAGTAGATTGTTAACCGAGGGTGGAAAGAATTAATCCCCGAGGTATTTAGACGCCCGAGCGTAGCGAGGGCAGCTATAGTTCGAGTAGGAATTGATTCTTTTACCCATGTTAAACACTCTACTTTTCATTTCGAATATGAGGAAAATAACTATTTTTTTAATTCCATCACAGATACATAACAGATTGGTATCCCGCTAATTTGTGTCGATTTTCTAAATTTTAAATATGGAACTCACCACGTTATTGTTGCGATCATAGAATTAATAAGTAGGTACTATCGTACTTTTTAATTCTATTGTTGCGACTTATTTCGCTCAATGAAGTTTGCGCTAAGTTCACACTGGCTGTTTAGAAATTCACATTGCCGCTGCATTTTTTTTTATTATTTTTTTTTTATACAAATTTCTTCACAGCTGACAGCAGTTCTATTTTTAAAATTCATTCCGACCCTTAGGTGGGAAGTAATTTGTATGAGTTTTTCCCGCTCTAGGGAGGGAAATGGCACTTTCTACCCAATAATCAGATCAAGAAAATACTACTTTCCGAATATGAGAAATGAAAAGTAAATTTTGATAATGTCATTGAGTATTTTAGCAAAATAAAGTCACGTAAACACGTCTAATATTTGCCCTTATTTTGAGGGTGCTCGATAGAAATTCGCCCCGGGTGCCAACCTATGCTACGCCGCCACTGCACTGAGATAAGATATGAGAGTTAGGGTCAACTCTTTACTAACGACCGTTTGTCGTAAGGTTCGTATACGTACTGCCGCGATGCAAGCACAATTAAATGCCCAGAGGTATAATAGTACATTACGATATTAGTGCGTAATGATGGTTATAACATGCGAGGCGGAATTTCAGCCCGAGCCGAAGGCGAGGGTGTAATTGAGCCGAGCATGTTATAACCAATACGCACGTATATCGTTTTTTAACACACTTGCGAGGAAACAGAAAAAGAAGTATTTTATATTTTGTTCATTTTAAATAAACTCAATCTGTGAATGCACACTGTTGCTTTCCCTCCATTAGTATTATTATTTGCCATTTCAATTAAGGAACAGCGCGCAGCGCGAGCCGTGCGGCGGCGATCAGTTCCATAATTACTTGAAATGGAAAATAATGCTGTTATGGACTATAACTTAACTATTTGCTTTGATAAAACACGCGTTTGTTATGGCCTGCTTTACATATTTAAAACCGGTGGAATTACATCAGCTTTACGAGCAAGGGTGTTAAAAAATAACTTAAATGTACAAATACAAAAAATTACCGCTCAAACTAGCATTCAAAAAAACTAACGTTCAAACGCGATGCCGCTTTATAAACGTTCAAAGTAAAATAAGCTCTCGACTGTAGTAATACGACATGAAGTAGTCTGTGCGCAAAAATTACAAAAACAATTATCTTGGATAATAATTTTATTTTCGTGTTCAGTAAATTGCAGCTAAAAAGTATTTCTGATGGTCCTAAGCCCGTAAAAGTATGAATGGATAATAGTTGAAGCACGCGGGTCAATGGCCCCGCGCCATTCGCTGTAGATATCAGGAGGTTACTATTAGTTCGTGCTCACTTTCGAGTTTTTTTTTTTTTTATCACTATGTATGTTAAATCTGCCATTTCATGTTTCTAATATTTTATTTATTGATGAAACGATTGTATTACTAAAACAAAACTGTTTCGCTGCGGGAAAACAACCATTAAAATTCCACGCTGTGTAAGCCCGACCACGTGGCGTCGTTGTGGTACGTGTGAATTGACGCTAAGATTTGAGATTGCCAGATAGATTCGTGGATCGTGGAAATAATAATAAAACACAATAAATTTATTAAACACAATCATTTATTTCTAAACCTGTAGAAGTATTTACAACACTATATGCGAACAACGCGTCATAGTGACGTCACGCGCCACAGCTGACGCCAGAGGTCAACGCCCCACGCGCGCCCGAACGAGCGGACCTTTGACCATATTTTGTTGGGACAACCAAGTAGAATAGCAAGCTCATAACTTTGTGTTTTCCATTGTATCTTTTTGAAATTTCGTACATAGATTCTTTACTTAAAAATGCTGGACACGTGTTTAGCATAAACAAAAAATAATTTTGTATACAACTTCCCAACAACAACTGTTGGGCAAGTGCCCACCAGACACAACATCCGTTTGGTCGAAGAATCCTATCTCTACAATATGTAAAGAAAACCCTGTCCGATCCGTGAAGGTATTGTTAGGTATCGATAACTGATTATAATAATACCCACAAAGCCAGTCTAAATTTAAAAAAAAACCCTCTAAAAAATAAATATTATTTCGAAAAAGCGAGGTAAAAATCAAAGCATTTATTTCAAATAAACCAGTTACAGGCACTTTTGAATTGTCAGAAGGTCGGTCAGTCAATACGATGAAGCTAGTCGCCCATTCCAAAGAGTAGGTACCTATGGAGAAGAACGGGCAAGAAACTCCATGGACACTCTTTTAAATTTTCAAGCTATTGTTACAAATATTTGATTACATCATTCATATTGAAATCAACCGTGTGAGAACGATGCAGAAATAAATTGTACGCCGAGAGCGTCCATTACGAAAACACACAAAAATCAATTCAGAAATTAAAATACGCCGTGGCAGCTAAGAGATGACCAGTCCCCTCCGACGGCGTCCGTTCACGAACATGAAGAATGGATCAGCATCATTCAGCTCAACCATATTCAAGGGAACCTAATGACCCAACACACACGCCACCATCAGCGAGAAATTTGAGTGAGCATGACATACTCTCAACAGCCAGAGCACTATCAAGTCAATATAAAAGAATAACCCAACAAAAAAATGCCTTACAGCACATTCGTACATTCTGCTCACACGTTTGCCTTGCAATTATACAATACTAAGAAATTGAATCTACACAATGCTAAGATAGTTTTGTCCAAGGTTCAGCAGCTCCAACAGTGTTCCTGAATACTAAGTTTAGCTCCTGTGTAGCTGTACAAGTGCCGAACACCTCTGTCAGCGATACAATTCCGTAACGTACAATATGCTTGGCTACATAGTGTGTAATACAGGCTTTGAATTAATAACATAATCAATTACATATTAAAACTACAAGAGGAAAAATCGGAGAACAATCAGTGTACAGAAATCGGACGCAGCTCAGGCCCAAGCCTTTTTGTCCTCACTATAAAATGCTTTCTGACACAACTTACGTTTAATGAAGGATTTGAATTTATTCAGGCTCAGATCTTGAACCACCTCTGGAAGTCCATTGTAAAAATGTATACATTGGCATCTGAAAGAGCCACCTATTTTCTTGAGCCTTGTTGTAGGTACAATAAATTTGTGCCTGTTCCTAGTATTTATATTATGGACATCACTGTATTTTTTAAACAATATTATATTTTTATGAGCATACAAATGATTTTCATAAATATATTGAGACGGCACGGTCAGTACATTAATCTCTTTAAATTTTTCTCTGAGAGAGTGTCTCGGACTTAATTTATAAATTGCACGAACAGCTCGTTTCTGCAAAACAAATATTGTTTGAATATCGGCGGCATTTCCCCACAACAGAATGCCGTACGACATTACGCTATGGAAATAGCCAAAGTACACTAAACGGGCCGTCTCAACATCAGTCAAATTACGAATTGTTCTAACTGCGTATGCAGCAGAACTTAGTTTTTTTGACAATTTTTCTATATGTGGACCCCATTGAAGCTTAGCATCCAGAGTTATGCCCAAGAATACTGTGCTGTCTTCAGATTTCAATTCTTCGCCCTTCATCAACACTTTAGTTTCCACCTGCCTAACGTCAGGAGGAGTAAACTTAATGCATTTGGTTTTGTTCTCGTTTAAGAGTAAATTATTAGCATTAAACCAATGGACTACTTTGGAAATCGCGCTATTTACATCATCAGTAACCTGCTGCTGACGTTTCAGTTTAAATAAAAGTGAAGTGTCATCTGCAAACAACACTATGTCGTGGTTATCCTTTATTAGGTACGGCAGGTCATTGATGTAAATAAGAAACAAAAAAGGACCAAGAATTGACCCCTGTGGGACTCCCATTGTTACCAAAGACCCGGAAGATCTTGTTCCATTAACGTCAACGCTTTGAATCCTACCACTCAAGTAAGATGTAATAAGATCCAGTGCAGAATTCCGGATCCCGTAGTGGCGGAGTTTCCTGATTAACGCATCGTGAAGAACGCAATCGAATGCCTTAGACAAATCACAAAAGATGCCCAAGGCATCGTATTTATCCTCCCATGCATTATAAATATGTCCTAGAAGTTCAACAAGCATCAGTAGTTGAACGACCCCTTGTAAAACCGAACTGTTTGCTATGTAATAATTTATGTTTATTAAAAAAAAAATTGCATGTGGTTTAAAATTAATTTCTCAAAAATTTTACTAAAGGTAGGTAGTACAGAAATAGGTCTATAATTTGTGGGGTCTGATGTACTACCTGATTTAAACAAAGGAATTATTTTACTATTTTTCATGAGATCAGGAAACTCTCCACAGTCAATACAAGCATTAAGATATCAGCTAGAGTGGGTGCCACAATATCAATAATAGACTTAGCAACTTCCACCGAATGACCCCATAGGTCAGCAGTCTTTTTTACATTTAGAGTGTGAAAGATTTTAATTATATCTCTACTGATAACATATTCAAAATGAAACTCCGAATCACAAACATTAACATTTTCTTTAAGCAAAGACTCGGCAACAGAAGGTGATGAGTTTAGGGATTTAGTAGTTGAAACAGGAATATCCGAAAAGAAATTTTCAAATGCCTCAGAGACTTGCGAGTCTGATTTAATTATGTTGTCATTAATAGACAGGCATATAGTCAGTATTTCTATCACTGGACCTTCCCGTTTCACTACCAATAATTTTCCAAGTCGTTTTAATTACATTGCCACTGTTTTTTATCTTTGAACTCAAGTAACGTGACTTGGCCATATAACAAACTTGTTTAAATAATTTTGAATATTTTCTAACGTACAAATTGAATTCAACATTGTTAATATAAATTCTCTCATTATACAGTTCATAAAGCCGAGTTCTACTTTTATGAATACCGATGGTAGCCCAATCAGAGAAAGATGCGTTACTATTAACACAGATAGTCTTGGGAACAAAGGTGGAATCAAATAGCTTACAGTATATATTAAAAAAATTGTCATAGAGATGATTAGGATCAGCATTAACAGCACTGGATAAGACTGGCAATTTATTAAGGAGATTAAATCTAAAAACCTCCAAGCGGCTTTCAGTTTTGGGGTTAACAGTGATATCCTTTTTGGTCACTTTTTTACTATGGTTTGGAATAGTAATCCTTTGTCCGCAGTGATCAGAATCAAGTAAATTTACAACTTCTTTGTGGCTTGGTATTATGTTTGTAAAAATATTATCTAGGCACGTGACACAAGTAGGTGTTATTCTCGTGGGCTCCAAAAATAGGTTTACAAGATTGTAGGACTGAAATAGACTAATAATTTTATTACAATAACCAGAGTTCTCTAATAAATTAACCTTAAAATCACCGCAAACGATAATGGCTTTGCTTGAAACACAAATCTTGTGTAAAACTTGATCCATTACCTTTTCAAAGCAGTCATACAATCCTGAAGGGGGTCTGTACACACTTAACACAATGAAGCCCTCCAACTCTACACAGGCAATTTCAGCTGTTCGTTCAACAGACAGGCTCACAATGTCTTTACGATTTTTAAATTTGAGCATGTTACTAACTAAAATTAATGAGCCACCATGTATAGCATTTATTTTGCTAAACGAACTACCAGCCTGGTGATTCTTAAAATTGAACAAGAACTGGTGACTTTTTAGCCAATGTTCGGTTATACAAATAATATCAATACCATAATGGTTTATAAATAAATCTACCTCTAAATCTTTGTTCATAAATCCTTGAATATTTTGATGCACCAGATTGATATTATCTATTGACCTTAAATTTCCTCCCGAGTTGCTTTTGAGGTTTTGTATATTATAGCTAGAGGTTGGCTCTATTGTCTTAATTTCTAATTTAAATTATTAATAATGTCAACTGAGACCAGATTATTGGCAGAAATGTCATTGCATTGCTCAAAAGAAGCAAGTTGTTTAGCCAAATTCGGCTGTAATAGAAAAAAAATATGATAGCGACACAGCTATTTGTCTTTTATAATAATTAGAAAGATAATACATAACATTGTTATGTCTATCTCTTGTCAAATACAAATTATTCTTAAAATAATTATTAATGTCAATTACATGTAATATTTTGTTATTAAATGTCAAGTTGGACATTGTCATATTAAGGTCAAATCTAATCCTATTTTCTTCCTGTGGCAACTAGTCACTGTAAGGGAATGTAAACAGGACAACCTTTCCAATATTCAGATTGCTTAACGTTTCAGAACACTTAAGCAGTTCTCTTTTGCCCAAATTTCCCCTACTACCCACAAAAATTAATAAAGTTGTATTCTGGGAAAAGTTACATTTAACAATTTTTTCCATAATTCCATATAATGAACAACCAGGCATACAGTAGTTCAATATTGAGTGACCCGGACATTCATCAGTCAACAACCGCCCCAAGCCCTTACCTATCTCATTACAGAACAACACAACATCATTGATCAAGCTTTGTTTAAGACTAATAAGATCATTACAATCAGGGCTATTGGTACTATTAGCAGAAGGAACTATGACATCAACAAAGGGCTGCGGCAAGGTGGTATTACATGATGTCAACGAATGATCCGGTGTAAGCACATCTGATGTTAGACTGCACTCACAGTTGGTTTTTTGTGAGTTAACCAGCTCATTCATCGCCAACACATATTCTCTAATTAGGTCTTCTGAGGTGTTATACTTATTAGTCATTGAAATAAGTTTATCTTGCAGATGGTCAAGTTCAGATTGCAATGACTCCATGTCTATGTCATACCTCCTATTACTTTGCTCTAAGTTATAAGAATACATATCCAACTGTTCATCTTAACACTTTTTATAAAGTACCTTGTCTTTTCACCATTTTTTGAGTTTTGACAATGTACTTATTAATTTTTATATATTTTTTTAATTTATTTTTGCTGGTTACTACCCTCACTGAATTTGATGACCTTGTATCATTGTCATCAGTCAAATCTATAGTGTAAGAGGGGTTTATTGCAGAAACCATTGTGGGGGCGATAGGCATCAACTCGCTAAATAGACTCTGATTCAGCGAGGCAGTGATGTTATTATTAGAAGTCTCTAGTTCTATGATTTGACTTTGAGCCTCATGTAGCTGCTGTTGTAAGGTGTTTCTGATAAAGAACTTGTTCATACTCTAAGCTACACTGGCTGAACCCGTCCACAACAAGCTGGAGCCTATCCCGGGCGTCTATGGCATCAGTGTATTGAATATGTAACTGAGCCATTTCATTTCTCAACTTCTTATTTGCTTCATGGGCATTGAAGAGGACTCTCTCATTGTCATTGATTTCCCTAAGTAGTTGGTCACAGGACTCCCTCGAAGCCTTTAGTAGGCTCAAAGCCTCTTTGAGTTTGGACTCTTGGAGGTGAGCATGGGCATTACGAGTCATGATCATTGTTGAAACTAGGTAAATAAGGAAATGACAAGAAATTAGAAGTGAGGCGGTCGTTGTGGCAGAAAATGAATATAATCAGTAAAAATGAAAATGAAATGAAATGCAGTGACAACTGACCGATTCCTGAGATATACAGATGTATTTATGGCTTCTGCCCAAAACTTTTTAGGTAAATCAGCATCAAAAATTAAACATCTTGCCTTTTCAACTAATGATCTATTCATCCTTTCACATACACCATTTTGCTGCGGTGTGTAGGCGTTACTTTTCTGATGAATTATCCCTTGTTGTTTCAGATACCTTTCAAAGTTTTGACTGCAGAACTCACCACCATTGTCTGTTCTTAGAATTTTAATTTTCTTATCAGTCTGTTTTTCAACCATTGACTGAAAATCTTTAAAAAACTTAAACACTTCAGACTTTGTTTTCATGAAGTACACAAAGGCCATTCTACTGTAGTCATCCACAAATAATACATAGTACCTGGATCGTCCAATGGACACATTTTCCATCGGGCCACAAACATCTGAGTGTATCAGTTCTAAAATATTCTGGGTTTTAGTTAAGCTTACCTGAAAAGGTAGTCTAGCTTGCTTTCCCTTACAACGAACAGCACACTTAGATTTGTCTATATCTGCTTTATCTGTGTACGAAATACCTTCTGCAGCTCCGTTCTTCATTTTGTTCAAGCTAGTACTGTTGGTATGTCCCAATCGACGATGCCAAGTTGCACTCGATACCTTAGCTGTGGCTGCCAACAACTGTTCTGATTTCTTAGTATATAATCTGTATACACCCTCTACTAATTCTGCCTTCCCAACTAGAGTACTCTGTTGATTGTAAATATAGCAAAATTTTCCTTCAAAGGTCACATTATTGCCATTCTCAATTAACTGACTCACTGAAAGCAAGTTTGTTGTCAAACTGGGTATACACAATACATCTGAAACTGTGATGTCATATTCTACATCATTTACAACTGTAACAATGTTTACATCACCAGAACACAGCACTGGGACACGTGTTTTGTTTGCAACAATTATGTCCTTGGTTTCACAATCATGTGATGGATTCACAACATATTCTTTTTTTCCTGTCATGTGTTTACATGCCCCGCTATCTATGTACCAACTTTCGCAGTTGAACCTTCCACTCAAGAAAATAGCATTAAAGGCGTTGGACTGTTTTCTTTTGCTGTTTACTGAATGTGGACACTGGTTTAGATAATGACCGGTTTCTTTACATCTATAGCATACTTACTTTGACAGCTTTAGACGTTGACGTTCCCTCCGTCGATTGTTTCTGGTCAAATTTATTTTTGCCCCATTTCTTATGATGTGTGTTCTTTTGAACAGCAAAAGCACTCTCCGGTCTGGAACTAGTACCAACATCTGTACACATATCCATCAACTTTGTTTTTATGACGTCGGCACTTATATCAATACCCGAATGTTCTGTAGCCATCAGCATAGGAGCATATTTCTCGGGTAATTCTGCTAACATTAATGCTCCAACCCATTCATCGGTAATTTTGAAACCTGTCCCTTGTAGTCTTTGACTTGTTTCTACAATTTCCGTTACATATTGAGTCATCGATTCACAATTGTCAAGTCGTATGTTTATGAGTTTCCGCAACAATCCAATTTTTCTTGTGTAGCCGGTATCATCGAACATATTCTTTAACTTGATCCATAAATCAAAGGTTGTTGCCGCATGCTTGATATGTACATAAAGTGATGGGTCAATCGTCAACACCAACTTCGCTTTAGCTTTGGCATCTTCATTGACTTGGCTTGTCGTAGCTGAAACCGGTAACTTCTCAGCGATAGCGGACGCCATGTTCTCCAACACCAACACATTTTGTACTGCAAAACACCAATCCTCATAGTTTTCACGACCCTTTAACTTTGGAATATTAGCGATATAGTTCGTCGTCATTTTTCACGAAACCAAACAGTACTACGCGTTCTTGATCTATTATAAACAATTTTTATAATTACGCAGGCCCATAACCTGTCAATAATATACGCAGTGACGTTTACAATAGATGATTTATTATGTACTCACAAACCTATGTCAATATAAAACATGTCGCCAGTACTTTATTTCTACATAGTTTTTTTACCATATTAACAGTCCGTATGTTCAAAAAACTGTTCAGAAAACTTATTTGTACACCTAATATTACCACTTGTTTTACTTTGGTTCTTCAATAGATCAGCTACATGTTATTTCACGATCAGCCCAGTTCTGTAAATAAAAATAATAGGATTAAATATAAATCCCGTAATATCCGAGTGGTACCCGGCAGAGTAGAATAGGCCATCCTCACTCTTACAGAGATGTCGTAGAAGGCGACTAAGGTATTAAAAAACTAAAAAAACATGCTTTTAAACAATATCAAACTAAAAAGTTATAAATAATTTTAAAATTTAATTTATGACAATACTAATATCCATACTAATATTATAAATGCGAAAGTAACTCTGTCTGTCTGTCTGTTACGCTTTCCCGCTTAAGCGTCTCAACCAATCTTTAGACCCTGAGAAAGAACATAGGCTACCTTTTATCCCGGAAAAAATTGATGTTCCCGAGGGAAACCCAAAAAGCGCGATATAACCGAACTAAACGCGGGCGAAGCCGCGGGCGGAAAGCTTTAAGCGGAAGGCTTTAAGGTTTAGGCGGAAAAGCGTAACAGACAGACAGACAGACAGACAGACAGAGTCACTTTCGCATCTATAATATTAGTATGGATTGTCATAAATAAAATTTTAAAATTATTTTTACTTTTTTTAGTTTGATATTCTTTAAAAGCACTTTTTTTTAGTTAAACTATTTTTATTTTCACCTTTTTAATTCGATATTCTTTTTTTAAACAATATAAGTACGGATAACACGAACGCTTAAGTGGTGCTCATTTGTTTTTACCAAACTTTTCTTGATCTCCAACAGACAGAATAGCAAGTGCTAAATATATAAATAAAAATTCATAATGATACGTTACCCAAGTAACAAATTAATACCGCTCGGCCAACGATCGTATTGAAAATGGCGGGACATTTTACAGTAATGAGCCGCTCACTCGTAGTCCAAAGAGTTAGAGAGGGACAAACAAGCAAGCAAACATGCAAGTGAAGCTAATAAAAAGCATGTAAAATTCCGTGCAAAGTCGCCAGCAGACAGAGAAGGAGAATCTGCGATTTATACCAAAAACTTCGCCAACCCATTTGCCAAGCGTGGCGAGTATGGCATTTACCTTTTTTTTTCCGTTGGTATGGGAAATCATCAAATGACTTCTCCCGCTCTGGGCGGCTCAGAGCGGAAGGGCGTGTCAGACTTTTACTGACTAAAACCCACCCGTGTTTCTTCACTTGCCTGTGCGACGGCCAGGGCCACGGTTTCTTGTTTAACCAACCCGCAACCCTGACCCAAATATGGCATTTACCTATCATGTTATTGATGGAGGCCAGTGCCTTTGAAGTGGGGATGTAAATATGCTGATGAAGATAAGAAAAAAAAAATGAAAAAAAAACACCGTTGCACTCAGATCATAATTTTGTCGTATCTTTATGTATTTTATTGTGTGAACATAAATAATAAAATAAATAAGAAAAAGAATTATAAATCAAAGAAGATTCGGAGGGGGTGGGACTTTTCGCTTAGTACTATTAGCCGTACGGGACGATCGTTCAGGTTAAGCTACACTTGCCAAGGTTTATCCGTGGATGGGTGAACATGTGCACATGAGAAGACCCTTCCGTGCCTCGAAAAGCACTTAAAGCCGTTGGTTCACTTCTTTCCGTACCTCTGAACGGAAAAGGCAAAGGCATAGTACGCCATACAGCCTGGTCTTGAGTAAGTTTATATCCTAATTTATTCTAGCTTAAATTAACCTAACTAACCTATCTCTTTTACTTTCCCGCGTGAGGTCGACTAGGAGGGGTTTGGGGTAAAGTCATGATGTGGCTACTATGCTACAATATTTCAATGTTCTTTATAAATTATTCACTGAATGCACTTTTTACTGCATAAATCACGCGCTTTTATTTAGTAAACAACATTATAAATAATTTTAAAAGTAGAATGAAAAATGAGCGTGACATTCAGCTTGACTTTCCCGCCAAAACTCTAAAGCCGTTGACTGGGGAGCGGATGACATACCTACATAAGTATTTATCATTACTTAATAAGCCTCGACAGAGATATATTAGGTACCACCCAGTGCCAAAGTCTTCAGGGTAAGTAGGTAGGCAAGTAGTTAGGGTTGCGGGTTGGTTAAAAAAGAAAGTGTGGCCCTAGCGCACAGGCAATCAGTAAAAGTCTGACACGCCCTTCCGCTCCGCCCAGAGCGGAGAGGTCAATTGTTGATTTCCCATACACAAAAAAAAAACTTATTATCAACGTTGAGCACTTTTCTTGGATGGTGAAAAAGCATCGACTTCGCGTGAGCTTGACCGACCCGACCGATCGCTACAGCGAGATAAACATAAGTATAGTGTATACAATTATATAGATTGTCATCATCATCATCATCACCCCAGCGTTAATCCCAGTCGCATCCGAAGCCTTTTTCAGCTTTGGAGACTGGGGTCCGCTTTACCAGTCCATCTGCTGCTATGGCTAAACTTCGACATTTTCCGTGAAGCGACTGCCGTCTGACCTCCACAACCCGAAGGCGACATCGAAGCATTACAGTTAGACCAATTGTTGGACTTATGAGGGCTCCAACAACCCGTAACGACTGACACTAGATGTTCTTATGGCAACCGGGACCAACGGCTTAACGTGCTTTCTGAGGCACGACCAGACCAGTGCAAATATTCATATTCATGCATACAAATAATTGCACTATGCGGGGATCGAACCCGCGCCACCTTGAGCAGCGGCCGCGTCCGCTACCGTTACGCCACGGAGGCTGTCGTGTTAATGTACAATGATATAGATTGTGACACCGCTTTAACCATTTTATTTTTTTATGAGTATTACTGAAAAAAATAATTCTTTAATCACTACATATTATAACACAAAATTACTTTCTCTTTCCCTATGTCCCTTTGACTTAAAACTTGATTTAACAATTTCGGGCAAAGAGCAGCCATCCGGGGCGGCAGGAGCGGCGGCGGGCCGCTATGCTTTTTATACGTTGCGTTCTCAGTTTTTCTGTAGTGTATTTAGTATCAGCATTGCACCAATGCGAAGCCGGACCGGGTCGCTAGTAATATACAATATGTAAAAAAAACCCTGTCCGATCCGTGAAGGTATTGTTAGGAATCGATAACTGATACTACTAAGGCCCACAAAGCCGGGCAAAACATTAAAAAAAATCCCCTAAAAAAATAAATATTATTTCGCAAAAAGAGGTAACTTATAACATGTGCGGCAGGCCATACAGGCGCGGGCGGCGGGGGGCAGGGCACGCGGCACCTGTGACGTGGTCGCGTCGCTATTCGCTTATAATAATACCGGTGTTGTCACTTTTTAAAAATTACCAAATTTCGGGGAAATTGGAATTAATTCCCGGGAAAAAGGATTATTTCAAAATTCATTAGTATTGTTACTATGATGATTATGTAAAATTTTATATCATATTTGTTCAAGTGTTTACCTAACCTTTATTATCCTTATGGGTCGGACAGGGTTTTCTTTACATATTGTACAGGGTGTATCTGACATCGTAACGCAAACTTCACGAAAAGGCTAGACCTCATGCCACTAACAAAATTATGATAGTCATATAAGTCGTTAATGAACGGTTACAGAATACACAGTGTTTAAAAAAAAGTGTCGGCTCGGCGTTTGAACGCTGCAAGCGTGCCGCCTTACGGGTTTGTAGGTATGACGTTGATCTCTGATGTGAACTCTATTAAATCAGCTGATAAGATCGTTTTTCGAGTTTTGTTTTCATTGCGCTTTTTTGTGTAATTAGCGAAAAAAAATTTTACTTTAAAATCTTATTGGGTTATAATAGTATAGCAATTATGAACGGTCTAAAGTGAAAAAAAACACATATATATTTTTGGAAATCATGAAAAGGGCTACGAAAAATTCCACCACTGGGGGTTCAGAATCATGTACTGGATCCATGGTACTCATTTGTGCGTCGATGCCAGATACACCCTTTATAAAAAGAAAAAAAAAAAAAAAAACAAAAAGCTTTGCATTTATTCTGTGATTTAAAAAAAATTTGCTCTTCCCACACTTGTTATTTTATTGTGAGTTTTCATGTAATCCAGATTGGATTAGATGGGATACTTAACTAGAAGAATGAAGATATTCTGACAGTATAGGAATGTATTTGTAATTATGTTCACGGTGGTGAAAAAATAAATATGGTTCACAGTGTGTACATGAAAAGAATAGTGGAGGAGTAAGAAAAAAAATATTTTTTCCACTTCCCTCCATAACAAGCAGGAGACAGAACAGAACTAGGCCAATCGGCACAAAGGGACATTATTGCAACTGGGAGAAGCTCACATTGCCAAGCACCACGGAATAAAATTTGATTAAGTTAATGGGTCCTAAGTAGGTATGTGCTGTTACAATTGATTCCAATAATAGGTATGGCAAAAGCGCCTGAACGCACGGAAATTAGTTCTAGTTTCTACAAGGTCCGTATAATAAACAACTCCGGATGTAACTTGTACACTATCCAACATAATATTGCGTTCATTCTGCCAAAGAATACACTCCCAGAAGATGTGATGTGCAGACTGTTCAAATTCATAGTTCGATGTAGAACACTGACACAAAGGCGAAGGAACAAGTTTAAAAGAATACAGTTTACTTTTAAAGTTGCCACGACCTGTGAGAAATTGGGCAACGCAGTGGTCAACCTCCAGCCATGTCTTAGCCAGCCGATCGCCAACGGATGGAAAGAACAGATGGAGGTGCCGGGCCCTTGATGGAATTATCCCACCTACTTTGCCATTCAGATAAGAGGTCCTCCCAGACTTCAGTCTGAGGTTTAATTAGTCTAGAAATTCTATTGAGGTCGCGTTGTGTAACAAAGTTAGTGTCCATGGCCTCCCCCCTCGCGGAGTAGTACATTGAAGCACGTCGCTGTACTTCAAGATCGACTGGAAGTACACCTGCCAGAACGGGTAAGGCTTCAGTACTGACTGTTCTATACGCCTTGCATAAAAATATCAATGCCAAAGGTTGGCTTTGAAGCAGTTTACGTCGCGCCGCCCCTATGCTGGCCCTATCGGCCCAAACAGGTGCACCGTAGCACATACATCCTAAGTAGGTAGCTCCATATACAGTATGTTAACTAACAGAGGGCGTTCCCGTTAACCCGAAATAGTATAGCATACATACATGCTAAAAAAATATTTCCATTCGAAAACAAAATGTTTTAAATTTTTTTCAATATGAAAATATCCAATAAAAACTTTTAAATTGACATGTAAAAGAAACACACTGTACACGCGAACTTGAAAGACGGCAACGTCGCAATTTATTTATACATGACGACTACTATTTTGATTTAAAATAGGAGGTTTCAAATTTATTTTCAATTATATTTTTTTTTTATTCGGATTTTTTTATGCTTATTTTTCTATGCTGATATTTTTATTTTAATCTATTAATGATATATATTAACGAGTTTAAGGGAACGCCCTCTGTTATTTAACATACTGTATAGTTTTTAAAGTTAGGAATGATAGACCCCAAGTTGCTTTAGATATTCTAGTTAGGGCATAAAAGTTCGAAGTCAGCAATGTCCAATATTTGGTTACTAGTGAAACCGATTTCCTCGAGGTCTCGTACACAATAAATAATATCAGTTTTCAGTTCTGTCGCAGTCCCACAAGTCACAACTGCTATTTTTTTTAAATATAACGGTTCGTTTACTTACATTTACTTTTCTTCGGCATTAATACATTTTTTTGCTACGCCCCGACATTGTCTGTAAATAAAATAAAATATGATTTATGACTAATTAAGATATTGTTTGTATTCTTTCTCCAGAATTAGCTTATTGACAGGTTATATAAGTTCATACACAGTAGAATCCCGATTATTCGATCATCGGAATATCCGGACTTAAGTCATACTCTCTTTCGAACACTTCTTCTTTATTTAATATTTATAAACTAGTGCTTGACTGCAATCCCACCTGATGGTAAGCAGTGATGCAATCGTTGATGGTAAAGCGCACTAGTTTATTAAGCCAATTCACTTAAAAAACTTAGGAATAGGAAGGATGACGGCAGTTGAGCGAGGTGATGCAATGTTAAACCCAAGACCAACACGACCAAACGATGCTGCGCTAGAGGGAGATTGATCTGGAGACTCTCCACGACCGAACTCCCGCCACAACAACATTTGGCGCATCGTACCCGCCACACAACGCAACACAACTGCTCAGACCCGTCCTCCGTACGGCTTCACTAGACATCATGCCGGAACACGACGAATCGCTTGGCGGCAAGACTTTGTCTGGTGGGTGGTAACAGCCGATGTCATAGCCTACCACCGAGTAAATGAGGATACTCACTTCAAATGGACCTTCCTTGTGACGCCCATCCCGCAACCAATCATATGTCCACATAGTTTGCATTCAGTATATGATTGCAAATGTTCCGCTAACCAGGATTTCCGGCTGAAAATTTTTATAAATTGACTTCAACGAAATTGTACAGAACATCAAGCTTTTTTTATATTAATTACTAGCTTTCCGCCCGCGGCTTCACCCGCGTGGAGTTCGGTTATATCGCGCTTTTTAGATTTCCCTCGGGAACATCAAATTTTTCCCGGATAAAAGGTAGCCTATGTTCTTTCTCAGGGTCTAAAGATTGTCTGTGCTAAATTTCATCAAAATCGGTTGAGAGGTTTAAGCGGGAAAGCGTAACAGACAGACAAACAGACAGACAGAGTTACTTTCGCATTTATAATATTAGTATGGATTAGGGGCCGCCAGCGACTTCGTTCGCGTGGAGTTAGTTATGCTCCGCTCCTATTGGTCGCAGCGTGATGTTAGATAGCCTAAAGCCTTCTTGAATTAATGGGCTAACCAACGCAAAGAGAATTTTTCAAATTGGACCAGTAGTTCCTGAGATTAGCGCGTTCAAACAAACAAACAAATAGCTTTATACAGAGTGGTGCTGACAATACGACAATAAATCAAACGTGTACCTCAACACATTCTCAGTCTATCCATAAAAAAAAACATATAATTATGTCCATTAGTTTAGTCACATGAAATTATTTTTCATTTTTCACATTTTCTACATGATGTACATCTTGATAAGGAAGTGCTTACAGGTTGATGACAGCCACATTCAGCGGTACTAAACTTTAATAATAATGGCGCGAAAAAGCAAGTCGATACAGGAACGCGCTGTCGCCCGCTGACCGGAGGTCATTGAACCAATATTTTAAAGGATGTTCTATTCCGTTTGCAATTTTATGCGATTTAGTTTGTTTGAAATTTTCATTTTTTTATTTTTGATGCCAGGGTTTTTTCTATGGTTCGGGATTATTCCTATGAACCAGCATAGTATGTGTTTTCATTTATTGTCGAATTGTCAGCACCACTCTGTATATTAGTGTAGATAGATAAACTACAATTTGTCAAATATCTTCATTTCTTTTTCAACTTTTCTCGAAAGCATTAAAGCTCAAGGTTGATTGGAAATAGCTTGACCTGCTGTAGTGCGACCTGTTAATTAATGTAGTAAGTAGGTTTAAATTTAACCTTCCCTACAATCGTCTCATTCTCGACTACAAACCCAACCGAGAATTTACTCTCGGTTCTCGGCTAATTATAGCCAAGATTTTCGGCCGTGACTGTTTCGTCTAGCTTTCTTAGAGAGCCAAGACTGCAAAGAAATGCTCATATTTTTGAGTATTGATTTGTGTCCTAAGAGGCGACTAAAGAAACTCTCACCAGGGAAGCCGGTAGCAGCGCTTCCCTGCCCACCTGCCAAGCGTGGGGATTACTCGATCCTCCCTGTTCTATGGAAGATAGGTGAACTTTAGAGCCTGTTCTTCCTACCTCTAAAATATAGGATTTACTTACCAAGCCTTGTATTGACAATGAGGACATTTGAAAAATACCCTCAGTTTCCCACGATTATGGTTTTTCCTATAATGCAAGGCAGCTTTGTCGTAGGATGTAAACCGCTCTGCGCAGGCAATACATTCGTACCTGAAACATAAATATTTTGTTAATATGAATGCGCTAACATAATCGCTTATAATGAGAACGGACTAATTGGGGACACTGATTTAACTTGAGACGGTCTCCAAAGCTTAGAGCACAGGCGTAGAGTAGCCAGGCTTTCGGTGTTCTATAGGAAGCATTTTGGGGAGTGTGCGAGGGAATTGCATGATTCAATTCCCCCATCTCCGTTCCACCATCGGACGACCCGTCGTACGACGAGTTTCCACCCTTACGTTGTTAACACCACTACGATCCGGACGAAGCGTTTCGCCTCCTCCTTTATACCGCGTACATCAAGGGACTGGAACAACTTGCCGGCGGCGGTGTTTCCGTCGGACTACAATTTGAGTGTCTTCAAGGCTAGAGTGAATAGGCTCTTAATAAACTAGCGCGCCTTACCATCAACGATCGCATCGCTGCTTACCATCAGGCGGGATTGCGGTCAAGCGCTGGTTTATAATATATAAAAAAAAAAACGGTCTCGGTGTCCGCCCTGGTCCAGGCCATGATCCGGAGCGAGAGTGCATGGCAGGCCGTCACCTCCTTCTGCGAAACAGTGATGCTGGGAAAGGAGGCGGAGCGCGTGAGGGAGCGGGAATCCTAGCGTCCTCAAGCCTTTAGCCGTCGCAGGAGACGCCCTGGTCGGGAGACGACACCGAACTCCCGGCCATCGTAGGTTCGGGCTTACAGGCGGTGAGAAGGGGGCAGCTCGCCGCCCGGTAAGTTTCATGCGTGCCTCAAAGAGATGTCAGGACATCGTGACGGGGTCCCCCCGTTTTGAGAGCAGTGGTGAAGAAATGATTGACACAAAGTAAATCGCCTGATGGGGTTCGATACATACGACCTATAACTTGTGAATCGCGGCTGATACCACGATACCACTATACCACCGGTGCTGTCAGGTGTATCGTATTGAGAAGAGAACTGTCGAACTTGCGACGACGGGTCAAGGCCTGCCGGGGGTACCGTAGAATTGGGAGGACCCGCGGTACCCCGGAAAGGCAGATGTCGAACGCATAGGTGGGTTTTTTTAGCCGGTAAGAGTCCGGAACACCCCTCCGCGTCCGATAGTCCACGCGGATAATTTTCTTCAAATTCATTAATCGAAGCGGAGGATAGGCCATGAAGATTTTTCCACCTTCGAAGAAAAAAAGGGGTATCGTATTACCCTCCACAACCCAGTTAGGGCTGGGGAGGTTGTGGAGGTCAGGTCAGATAGGCATCTTTTACTTGCGGGGCCTCCTGGCCAGCTACTTGGAGGACCGTGCTGTCCACCTCATAGACGGGGCTGGCCAGCTCCGGCGATACGCTGTCGGAACCGGCGTTCCACAGGGGTCCGTCCTAGGACCGCTTCTGTGGAACGTCGGTTATGACTGGCTTCTGCGGGGAACCCTCCATCGAGACACTCGTGGTGTGTGCGGGTGCTCGCCAGAGTGTACGAGTGGACGGCGGGGCGCAGGGCGTTGGGCGAGCGTCCGGCCCCAGAGTAGAGGGAGGCCGTCCGGCGGGAGACGAGGGTCGCTCTTGTACAGCAGTAGACGCAGGACCTCGCCTCCGCCGTCTTCGGCCGCCGTATCTTCGACACCATCGGGCCGGTCCTGGAAGACTGGCTCGACAGGCGTCACGGCTTCCTCTCCTTCCGTCTGGTGCAGGTACTCTCCGGTCACGGCTGCTTCGGCAGGTATCTGATCGGCGCTCCGCAGGTGGCGTAGGGGCAGAAGAATGCGGGATTTCTTCCGCTTTCTCCCTCCCTGAGGTGAGTGGCGGGCGTGAGGCACGGGGTCGCCCACGTCCGCCTTGCAACGCTCACCACGAGGGTGGCTGAGCCACGGCCCCTCCCTGTGAAGGGGCAAATGAGGGCCCGCCGTGCTAGGCGGGCATATCGCCGGTGGTAGCCAAGGCTCCGCCTTTTCCCAGTCCCCCGCCACCAAGGCGACGCCGGAGTGCCGCTGTGGTTTTAGTGGGTATTCCCAGCTTCGGCTGGGCGAGTCCCACACCCGCCCTTCGGGGTATGGTGCCTAAATGTATTTCCACAGCGTTAAAAAAAAAAAAAAAAGATAGGCTAACGCCTATCTTTTTTTTTTTTTTCAGAGTAATGGTTAGGGTATAAAGTTGGAGTTACTATACCTGGTGTAATGCCAGAACGTGTGGATGTTCCGAGAGCCGTTTTCCACGAACTGAAGACATACATCACATTGGTAAGTATTCCGTTTCTGAAAGAAAACATTGATTGTTAACCCCGAAGTTTCACCCGCATGTTTCGATGGCACGGTTGATACGGAGAAATGAGGAAACTATAGGCTATTTGACAAATTTATAATTTCTATCTTGAATTACTTGGTTGCGGTTAAGAAGTTCACCAAAAGCTTTTCTTTAATTTTAAATACGTATTTCGTAAGAAACACGCAAATAAGAAATCAAAATTCAAATAAGCCGCCGAAACGCTTTATTCAGCAATATGGCGTGACGCTTTGTAAGTGACGTCACAAACTTCGATTTTCGTTTCCGCAGTGGTGTTCGTGTTTAACTGTTATTTCTCAGTCAGAAAACAAAAAAAATACCACAAATCGCTCCAAATATCGTTAAATATCTTCTAAAAACGCTAAAACACCTGAGAACACATAGAACGACAACAAATGTTTATGAACGTATAACGTCATCGTGACATTAGCCAATCCGGATCGTTTCACAATATTTGGCGCGAGATACAAAATCCCAAACATATTTTTGTGTTTCTGAATATATTAAATGTTACTATTTTCATTCAAACTCGTGTAAATGACATGAAGAACCCTCATTTTATGCATTTAAAGAAAATAATCACAAAAAATTCATATTGTCAAATAGCCTATTGTGACGAATGTTTTGAATACGAATGTCGAATAGGGTAGTTGACTAAAAAAAACTAATTAGTCCGTCAGTCAGATTTCCAAAAAATACTAGACATGTATTTTTTCTTTTTTCATATAAACAAAAAATGAAGACGGCAGTGCGATATGATTATGTACTTTACTCGTAATTGCAGCCATAAGTGATAAAATAAAATGTAGTATAATTTGCTTAAAACATATTAGTGGTCATTAAACGTATTTCACCCCTGCCTGGCGAGGCGGTGACTCTGTCCCGCTGTGCGCACACCTAGTGACCACTATGATCTGTGAATAATATTGTGCGCCTGTCGCTAGGTAACCACACTGCAACCATTTTTAAATGTTTTTGGGAAAAAATATAACATGATTTAAAAATTATTGATATCGATTCAGTTGCTTATTCAGACCAATCATGTTGTGGGAATATTTAGGTTTCGTATACAGAAAAATATAGTTTAAAAAACTAAAAAAGCATGCTTTTAAAAAACATCAAACTAAAAAGTTGAAAATAATTTTTAAAAAAGCGTGAGGCGCTTTGTGCCATATTTTTTGTATATTAAGCGCCTCACGCTTTTTTAAAAATTATTTTTAACTTTTTAGTTTGATATTTTTTAAAAGCATGTTTTTTTTAGTTTTTTAAACTATATTTATTTTCAACTTTTTAGTTCAGTAATCTTTTTTTTTTTAAAAAAAAGAACGAACGAACGTATTGAAAATGATGGGACGTTTTACAGTAATGAGCCGCTCACTCGAAGTCCAAAGAGTTAGAGGGACAAACAAACAAACAAGCAAGCAAACATACAAGTGAAGCTAATAAAAAGCATTTAAAATATAACGTTGTTTAGATAATAATCGTATTTTTTTAATATTTACATGACAAGCATGTTTCCTCTTGTTATGATCTTCTATGTTTTCTTGAAATTGGAACCCGATCAGACAGGATTCACAGCGATGCGGCGCACGTAGGAAAGACAGAGACGCCGCTATCTTACTCCTCTCATCCATTAATTGTTCTTTAGTCAAAGTCAATTGTTTTATATTGGATCCGAGCGACGGCCTTTTATCTAGAACTAAAAATGTTAATAAACTTTTAAATATAACACAAAGATAAAGACAATTAGGTAAATCTGGAACATGGCAGTACATACATAACGGTTGATGATGTAGGTAAATCCGAAACATGGCAGTACATACATAACATAATGGTTGATGATGTCGGTAAATTCGAAACATGGCAGTACATACATAACCTAATGGTTGATGATGTAGGTAAATTCGAAACATGGCAGTACATACATAACGGTTGATGATGTAGGTAAATCCGAAACATGGCAGTACATACATAACATAATGGTTGATGATGTAGGTAAATTCGAAACATGGCAGTACATACATAACCTAATGGTTGATGATGTAGGTAAATTCGAAACATGGCAGTACATACATAACGGTTGATGATGTAGGTAAATCCGAAACATGGCAGTACATACATAACATAATGGTTGATGATGTAGGTAAATTCGAAACATGGCAGTACATACATAACCTAATGGTTGATGATGTAGGTAAATTCGAAACATGGCAGTACATACATAACCTAATGGTTGATGATGTAGGTAAATTCGAAACATGGCAGTACATACATAACCTAATGGTTGATGATGTAGGTAAATTCGAAACATGGCAGTACATACATAACATAATGAGTGATGATGTAGGTAAATTCGAAACATGGCAGTACATACATAACATAATGATTGATGATGTAGGTAAATCCGAAACATGGCAGTACATACATAACATAATGATTGATGATGTAGGTAAATCCGAAACATGGCAGTACATACATAACATAATGATTGATGATGTTGGTAAATTCGAAACACGGCAGTACATACATAACATAATGATTGATGATGTAGGTAAATCCGAAACATGGCAGTACATACATAACATAATGGTTGATGATGTAGGTAAATTCGAAACACGGCAGTACATACATAACATAATGATTGATGATGTAGGTAAATCCGAAACATGGCAGTACATACATAACATAATGGTTGATGATGTAGGTAAATCCGAAACATGGCAGTACATACATAACATAATGGTTGATGATGTTGGTAAATTCGAAACACGGCAGTACATACATAACATAATGATTGATGATGTAGGTAAATCCGAAACATGGCAGTACATACATAACATAATGGTTGATGATATAGGTAAATTCGAAACATGGCAGTACATACATAACCTAATGGTTGAGGATGTAGGTAAATTCGAAACATGGCAGTACATACATAACCTAATGGTTGATGATGTAGGTAAATTCGAAACATGGCAGTACATACATAACATAATGATTGATGATGTAGGTAAATCCGAAACATGGCAGTACATACATAACAAGACAAGTTCCTAAATGAAGAGCTATGGCCGAAGGGTGTTGTGTACCGCCGGTTTCGTGGCCGGCTGCATGACACCAGTCAGCGAAACACGACACCGATGATCCGTGTACAGTAGTTTTAGTTGTTATGTTATATGTATTTATAGTATTTTTAAGTTTTAATAGTAAAGTATTGTATTTGTTGTGATATTTGTTATATATTAGTTTATAAGTATTTTTATGTTATAGTTTGTATTATATTTTCTATGGGCCCCAGTGGCTTGAATTAAATTAATAAATAAATAACATAATGGTTGATGATGTAGGTAAATCCGAAACATGGCAGTACAAACATAACATAATAATAATAATAATAATAATAATAAAGCCCTTTATTCCCAAATATAACATATTTCACTCTTGTTACATTCCTTATATTATAAAATAGCATGCAACAAATCAGCACCATACTAAATTATACAAAAGAAAATTGTTTATTACAGTTACTTATTTATAAATTCATATTTTTTTTTGGATTTATCGTGTATAATTGTTATTCATTTACCTATACATATGTATATTATTTTAAATTAACAAATGACAGTTATTTTAAAATAGACAATTTATAGTATTGAGTACCTATAATAATATTATGATGTAATATTTGTAGTGAATCGATTAACAATATATTAAATGTACATAATTATGTTAGTTTCAAAAGAAATAGAATAAAATAAAATTTATAGTTATGTAGTAACAATTGATTCAATCAATTAGTATAAGCACATTTTTTAAAATTAAATTGATATTATAAATACAAAAAATAAAACATATAATCTATTTTTATTTTTGGGATACCCAATTTTGAGTAAGGCCTCCTTCATGCATTTTTGCACGGAGGGTTTTAGTCTATCACTCCCACGGAGACCAGCCGTACTGGGAGATCTTGTTAGTATATTTCTATTTCCATGATGTGTTTTAAGGATGGAGGGAGAATTTCATGCCTTATTAGTCTAGGTTTTTGAATGATCTGGTATTTTATCACATTGTTTCAGGTAGCCAGTAATTTGATTATTTCCTTTCAGTTTCTTTTTGTTCTTTTTACTGTAGGAAGTTTCCGGAGGAGAATCTGAGGGTGCCCTTTTATTGTTCGGCTTCTCATTGCTGCGCTTAATTATGAGTTTGTCATAATGTATGAAAGCTTCATTTCCTTTTTCTTTTTCAAGTTTTAGTTGCTGTTTTAACTGTTCTCTGACTTTAAGTACCTTAATTGGAAATTCCTGTTTGATGTACATATTTGACTCTGCCAGTTCTTTCTTATTTCTTAATACTTTTATTTTCGTTCCCAGTGTTGTAAACGCGACAACTACTGGTCTTGTGTTGTTGTTCCTTTTTCCAAGTCTCCTCACTGATTCCACCTCAAACTCCTGTATACTAATGTTTAGTTTTTGTTGTATTAGTTGTATAATTTTTTGTGCCAACTGAAAATATGACGTTTCACCTTCTTCTACTCCAAAAAATACAACATTTCTTTGTCTTATATTCTTCTCCATTTCATCGAGTCTTTTCTCTTGCTCTTGTATTTGTGAATTTAAACTATTCAAGTTGCTATCCAGTTTATCGAACTTTTCATTAATGTTATTGTTTACATTATTAGTAATTTTTCCTTCTAGATTTGTAAGTGAATTTTCCACAGTGATAAATCTTTGTTGCAACTCAGATTTCATGTCTATAATAAGTTTCCTTAACTCTTCCATATTGACTGTTGTCGTACTAGTGCCCCCCTCTATCGGCGATTAGTGAAACTAGAACACCTCTTATTTTCAATCAATGACAAACAATAATTACTAACGCCGTTGTTAGAAATGAATGAAGAAGTGCAGATCCTTGATGCTAGATGATGTTGTAAGATTCAGGTTTTATGATGCTAGGTGTTGTAGTAATAACAAATCAATCCAGAGGTTGTTTCACTTTAAATGTCCACTTATAGTTTTACTAGAATTAATTATTTATTGGTTTACCTTTATTTTGTCCGTTCTTGCACAAAGTTGTTATCACAAGAATGCATCATCTGTTGTATATTTGCACTAAAGTTAACTTTATCTATAATCACTCACTTGTAGTTCTTCCTGATTAGAGCACTCGAACTTTTTGTAAATATGTAGGTAAGCACGACTACGACAGTTCCAGTTCTCCAGTGCAACATTAGTCTTTGTCGTTTTAATTAAAGCACAGCACTACGTACATTGTACACCGACGATGAAATGACTAAAGCACGGGCATTTAGTTTGATAATTTAAAAAACTTTGAATATTCTTCGCGTTGAAGAAATATATGTAGGTAGGTACTTGGTTTAGCATTTACTTCAACAGACGTTTTTAACGTTTATCTTCGGTATTGACGTGCAGAATCCATTGCAACACTTTCACTATGTTAATGATAGAAGTTTTCTCTATTGCATTGGTTTTTAACACAATTTATACGGGAAAAATATTTTTAAACAAGTATTAATTACGGAGCCAATGTTGTTGTCGGCAGTATCATCTACCCTCATCCAAACATAACATAATGGTTGTTAATGTTGATAAATCCGAGATATCCAGTCTTACCGAAGGGTATAGTCATCTTAATCATCATCATAATCAACCTATAATGTTCCCACTCCTGGATCACAGGCTTCCTCTCGGTCAGACTGAGTGGACCGTAATGTACCACGAGGGTCCAGTGCGAGTTGATAGATATCAGATGTCTTCGAAGTTTTGCCTCTAGGACATGCCGGTTTTATATTTATTAAAAATCTGTATGCCATATTTCATCAAACACATACGCGCGCGCGTGCTGGTGCATGCATACGATCACGCACACGCATACACGCAAACTCACGCACCCACGCATACACTCACTCATTCACTCACGAACATTCACCATTATAAAATTGGTAAAAGAGTAAACTTACTGTAAGGTACCAACGTCTGTTCTGTCAGCACATCACTTTTATCAACATCTACAGATTCCTCCTCTGAGACTGCTTGATCCATTTCTTCATTTTCTACTGTATCAACATTTTCACTTACAATTCTACTACTCTCTTCTGGACCTATATTTTCAGTGTTCTCTATAACGTTAAGAGGTTCATTCAGTTCAATATTTGTTACATTATCTGTGGGATTAACAGTAGTTGTAGGAGCATTTACGTTGGCTAGGATTTCGGTAGAATTTTGACCAACCAGTTCACCTAATAAAGAATGAGAGATACTCTGCAATGAATTTGCTAAGAAACTAATACAATCGCTATTCTGATTGTTATTAATTATCCTTATCGCTTCTTCGATATTTTTCGTGCTTTTATTTTCTAAACTTTTTGGTGGAATACTCTTTTCTTTATTGTCAAAATTTTCTTTTTCTACTTTTTTTAGGGCATCTAACTGTATGGTGTACTCTAGTATTGTTTCTGGATTGTCTATGTTCTTGATATTTATTTGTGGAATGTCTATTTCTAAAACTTTACATATTTCTAAATTATGTCTTTGATTACTGCTCTTTGGAGTGTTATCCTGAAAATATAAGATAGAAATTATTTGTCAAGTAATAGGGCAGTTGTATAAAAAAAATCTAATTAATCCGTCAATCAGATTTCCAAAAAAACTAGACACGTATTTTTTTCTTTTTTCATATAAACAAAAAATGAAGACAGATGGTACAGTGCGTTGAAAACTCGTGTCACTCCTTGGTATACTTTTTAGCGAGGAGTGGCGTCAGCAGCCCCCACTCCTGATCTTTGATGCGTTTTAATATTGTAATTTTTTATTGATTTGATAAAACAAAATATACGTGTCCAATATTTACTCTAATCTGAATGACGGACTAAATAGAATCATTTTTTTTTACCCAGGACACAGCTCTATTCTGGGTACAGAGAATGCGTTTTTGATACCTGACAATATGGAACAATACACATAATTTGGCACAGAGGGCGCCACAAGCACAGACAGTAAGTAAACAAACCGCCATATTGCACAATCTCGTATCCATGTCGTACTGAGTTACTTAAATGTAACAAGGAGTTTTGGCGGGAAAGTTAAGCTGAGTGTCACGCTCATTTATCATTGGACTTTTAAATTATTTATAGTATTATTTACTAAATAAAAGTGCGTGATTTATGTAGTAAAAAGTGCATCCAGTAAATAATTCATAAAGAACATTGACATATCGCAGCATAGTGGCCTCATCATGACTTTCGACTCAAACCTCCCTCGTAGACGGTTCACGCGGCCGTCTTTTTCGACATGAATGAAAATTCATTACGTGACATTGGCTAAAGGCAAACCATGCGAAGCCAAAGAAGAAAGAAATAAATAGTTCCTAACAATCCCAACACGTGACATTGGCTACTTGCACAAAAACTGCGAAAAAGATGAAAGCAAAAATGAAAAGCCAAAGAAAAAAGAAATAAATAGTTCCTAACAATCCCAACACGTGACATTGGCTACTTGCACAAAAACTGCGAAAAAGATGAAAGCAAAAATGAAAAGCCAATGAAAAAAGAAATAAATAGTTCCTAACAATCCCAACACGTGACATTGGCTACTTGCACAAAAACTGCGAAAAAGATGAAAGCAAAAATGAAAAGCCAAAGAAAAAAGAAATAAATAGTTCCTAACAATCCCAACACGTGACATTGGCTACTTGCACAAAAACTGCGAAAAAGATGAAAGCAAAAATGAAAAGCCAAAGAAAAAAGAAATAAATAGTTCCTAACAATCCCAACACGTGACATTGGCTACTTGCACAAAAACTGCGAAAAAGATGAAAGCAAAAATGAAAAACCAAAGAAAAAAGAAATAAATAGTTCCTAACAATCCCAACACGTGACATTGGCTACTTGCACAAAAAGTGCGAAAAAGATGAAAGCAAAAATGAAAAGCCAATGAAAAAAGAAATAAATAGTTCCTAACAATCCCAACACGTGACATTGGCTACTTGCACAAAAAGTGCGAAAAAGATGAAAGCAAAAATGAAAAGCCAAAGAAAAAAGAAATAAATAGTTCCTAACAATCCCAACACGTGACATTGGCTACTTGCACAAAAACTGCGAAAAAGATGAAAGCAAAAATGAAAAGCCAAAGAAAAAAGAAATAAATAGTTCCTAACAATCCCAACACGTGACATTGGCTACTTGCACAAAAAGTGCGAAAAAGATGAAAGCAAAAATGAAAAGCCAAAGAAAAAAGAAATAAATAGTTCCTAACAATCCCAACACGTGACATTGGCTACTTGCACAAAAAGTGCGAAAAAGATGAAAGCAAAAATGAAAAGCCAATGAAAAAAGAAATAAATAGTTCCTAACAATCCCAACACGTCACATTGGCTACTTGCACAAAAAGTGCGAAAAAGATGAAAGCAAAAATGAAAAGCCAAAGAAAAAAGAAATAAATAGTTCCTAACAATCCCAACACGTGACATTGGCTACTTGCACAAAAACTGCGAAAAAGATGAAAGCAAAAATGAAAAGCCAATGAAAAAAGAAATAAATAGTTCCTAACAATCCCAACACGTGACATTGGCTACTTGCACAAAAACTGCGAAAAAGATGAAAGCAAAAATGAAAAGCCAAAGAAAAAAGAAATAAATAGTTCCTAACAATCCCAACACGTGACATTGGCTACTTGCACAAAAACTGCGAAAAAGATGAAAGCAAAAATGAAAAGCCAAAGAAAAAAGAAATAAATAGTTCCTAACAATCCCAACACGTGACATTGGCTACTTGCACAAAAAGTGCGAAAAAGATGAAAGCAAAAATGAAAAGCCAATGAAAAAAGAAATAAATAGTTCCTAACAATCCCAACACGTGACATTGGCTACTTGCACAAAAACTGCGAAAAAGATGAAAGCAAAAATGAAAAGCCAAAGAAAAAAGAAATAAATAGTTCCTAACAATCCCAACACGTGACATTGGCTACTTGCACAAAAACTGCGAAAAAGATGAAAGCAAAAATGAAAAGCCAAAGAAAAAGAAATAAATAGTTCCTAACAATCCCAACACGTGACATTGGCTACTTGCACAAAAACTGCGAAAAAGATGAAAGCAAAAATGAAAAACCAAAGAAAAAAGAAATAAATAGTTCCTAACAATCCCAACACGTGACATTGGCTACTTGCACAAAAAGTGCGAAAAAGATGAAAGCAAAAATGAAAAGCCAAAGAAAAAAGAAATAAATAGTTCCTAACAATCTCAACACGTGACATTGGCTACTTGCACAAAAAGTGCGAAAAAGATGAAAGCAAAAATGAAAAGCCAATGAAAAAAGAAATAAATAGTTCCTAACAATCCCAACACGTCACATTGGCTACTTGCACAAAAAGTGCGAAAAAGATGAAAGCAAAAATGAAAAGCCAATGAAAAAAGAAATAAATAGTTCCTAACAATCCCAACACGTGACATTGGCTACTTGCACAAAAAGTGCGAAAAAGATGAAAGCAAAAATGAAAAGCCAAAGAAAAAAGAAATAAATAGTTCCTAACAATCCCAACACGTGACATTGGCTACTTGCACAAAAAGTGCGAAAAAGATGAAAGCAAAAATAAAAAGCCAAAGAAAAAAGAAATAAATAGTTCCTAACAATCCCAACACGTGACATTGGCTACTTGCACAAAAAGTGCTAAAAAGATGAAAGCAAAAATGAAAAGCCAAAGAAAAAAAATGTAACTACTGTGTATTCAATATTCTGTGAAGATATAACATTTTTGTTTTTTTATTATTTTTGTATTTTTACTACTTATTTATTATGGCATCCTACGGCCATTTAAAAAAGGATGATCTCAAGAAATTGATTTGCGAACGTGGTGCGAGTTTGAAGCGGAAAAAGTAGTATTTGGTGAAAATATACGGCAATAAACATATTTAACAGATTTTTTTAATATTCGTCAACTGAATAAAGTATCTTTTTCGGCTCTTCTCTATGGCAGCGAGGTATGGGCTTCGAAGAAGTCACGTCCAGAAGAAACACACAGCCGAGATGCGAATGCTGCGCTGGGTGGGCGGAATAACGCTTAAAAACAAGGTGCGCAATAAATATGTGAGAGGTACCTTTAAGGTTGCACCAATTTAAAAAAAGAAACACGGAGTCTAGGCTGAGATGGTACGGTCTTATACAGCCAGAAGACCATGTCGTGAAGAAGTGCCTTTTCATGGCTACAAAGTTGAGAGGGTGGGGAAAGCCCCCAACTAAATGGATGACGAATGTCCGCAAGGACATGAAGCAGTTGGAGCTTTCAGATGACGACGCATACTGGCGTCTCAACATCAGAAAAGCCGACCCCGCGTAACGGGAAAAGGCGAGGCCAAAAAGAAGAACTGAATAAAGTATTAAACTTTACTGTATGCGCTAGTACTGCCCTCTGGTGGCGGAATATTGCACTATTATCCCAATCCTAATCCTAAAAAAAAACATACCCAGAAGGTATGTTTTTTTTTTTTCTTTATTGGCGGGCAGTCATCACATAGCTTAAGAGGGCAAACCAGACCTTTACTGGCTAAAACCCAGCCGTGGTCCTGTTGCCTCTACCAGACACCACGGCAGCTCTTTAGAACCCGCAATGCTGGCCGATTAGTAAATATAAAAAGTAATCTACGAAGTGTAACGGAAAAGCGTCCCTCACGACTATGAATTAATACTAAAGACATAAGGTTAAATATCGTATACATTTATTGATTGAACATATTCGCTTATAGCAATTTGAACATTAACATCATACAAAAAGGTTTATTTTCGCTTACTGCCCTTAGCTTAAACAAAGACGGCTAACTTACCGTGCTAATTGCAGAAAACAGCTTGAAGCTCTCCTCAACTTGCAGCTTGAACAGCTTAATTTTCTTCAGATTTTCGTGACATTCATGACATATTACTTGGTTCTTTGGCTCTATCTGGAATGGGCATGAATATCTGTGAGGTTGGGGAGGTTCTATAGGATGCATTTTGGAGAGTGTGTGAGGGATCACACACTCTCCAAAATGCATCCTATAGAACATCGACAGGCTGGTTACTCTTCGCCTGTGCTCCCATGTGCAGACATGGTGCAAAAGTATGCCATGTAAGTTTTGCCAGCGACGGTGTTTCCGTCACATTACAATTTGAGTGTCTTCAAGGCTAGAGTGAATAGGCTCTTAATAAACTAGCGCGCTTTACCATCAATGATCGCATCACTGCTTACCACCAGGTGGGATTGCGGTCAAGCGCTAGTTTATAACTTATAAAAAAAAAAGTAAACTTTTGTATTATAGGTTAGTGCGATTCCATATTTACATCTTTAAATAATTACATACCTTGGGCATAGTAAAGTTGTTCAAGAATTCAGCATGCGAACAATTCACCAAGCTAATCAACGGAACTTCTCTTTTAAGGCAGCATATACAGAATAATGTTGTAACCGGTGCTGTCTCCTCTACAATTTCATTTAGATCATAGTCCACAGTCTCCATAGGTGACAGTAAGTTGGACATATTAGTTTCTTCTGGTGAATCAAATGAGTGACTGATCTCCTGCAAAGAAAGTGAAATCTATTAAATGTAAATCTCCTAAGCACAGCAAGTAGCTACTGCGAGTTTGGAGGCATGAGAAATAGTGTACTGTAGTTTTCATTCCGAGACTCGATCATACGCCTCGACCGCGTTTGGGGCTCTCATTGGTTAAGAAATCCAAATCATAAGTCATTTATTCAAATTAGGCTGAGAATCAGCGCTTTTTGAACGTCAATATTACATAAGACAGTCCCCCAAAACGCCCGCCCATCGACACTTCCTAGTGCTTTCGCTGGAAAGAAGTGGCGGAACAAACTACCCAGTAACACAGCTGTCTGTTCATTTAGAAAAAATCACATTACTTTATACAATACCATGTAGGTACAGTAATAGAAAAAAAAAAAACAACAATGAATTTATTTATCATATGCCAGCTAGTCACGCCAAAATACCAGAAAAGCAAAAACAAAAATAAAATATCATTAAAATGTAAATAAGTCAAAACTTATTCCATACCTAAATAAAAGCCCCTGGTATAAAGGGCGTGACAGCTCACATATTTATGCATTGTAAAAAAGTGAATTATATGAACTCATATAATGCGTCAGTAGACTGCCTCCGTGGCGTAGCGGTACCGAACGCGGCCGCTGCGCAAGGAGGTGCGGGTTCGATCCCCGCACAGCGCAAATATTTGTATGCATGAAAATGAATATTTACACTGGTCTGGTCGTGCCTCGGAAAGCACGTTAAGCCATTGGTCCCGGTTGTCATAAGAACATCTAATGGTAGTCGTTACGGCTTATTGGAGCCCTCAAATGTCTAACAATTGGTGTAACTGCAATGCGTCGATATCGCCTTCGGGTTGTGGAGGTCAGATGGCAGTCGCTTCACGGAAAATATCGAAGTTTCGCCAAAAAATCAGCAGTTAGACTCGTAAAGCGGAACCCAGACTCCAAAAGCTGAAAAAGCTTCGGATGCGACTGGGATTAACGCTATGATGATGATGATAACGCGTCAGTAAGCTAATTCTGGAGAAGGAACACAAACATTATCTTGAGACTTGAATCAGAGTGACCAGCTATTCTTACAACCTTGAAGCGCGTCAATCGATGAGTCAAACGCGGTCGATATCGATGACCGAGTCTTCGTAATGAAAATCTATGGTAGCCACACAGGCAGTAAAGGTCAATCATTCTCCACAGAAAAAGGAGGATCCTCCGCCCAGACGAGGTATGATGACGACACGGTTGGTGTCCGATTACCGCATGGAACAACCATTTCTATGGCCTACAGGTTGTTGTTCCGGGTCTGGCTGTTTGTGTATGTGAATTTAAATGTTTACAAACATTTGTTTCTCGGTGGTAGGCCATAATATCGGCCGCCGGCAAAAGTTACCACCCATCAGACAAAGCTCTGCCGCCAAGCGATTCGTCGTGTTCCAGCATGAAGTCTGGTGAAGCCGTACGGAAGACGGGTCTGAGCGATAGTGTTGCGATGTGTACCTGGTACGATGCACCAAATGTTATTGTGTCGGGAGTTCGGTCGTGGAGGGTCTCCAAATCTGTCTCCCTCTGGCGCAGCATCGTTGGTCGTGCTGTTGGATTTAACATTGCATCACCTCGCTCACCTGCCGTCTTCCTTCCTATTCACTAAGTGTGTTTAAGTGAACAGGCTTAACTAGCGCGTTTTACCATCAACGATTACTGCTTACCATCAGGCAGGATTGCAGTCAAGGACTAGTTTATAATGATTAAAAAAAAACGCACCCACGATACAGGAGCAATTCCGACAGTGGGGCGACGTCATTAAAGAAAGTGTCTGGCGGGCACTTGCCCAACAGTTGAAGTTTGTAAATTGTATGTATGCTAGTTGCACAGTAAACTCTTCTTTCGAGATCTAGAATTCGTGTGACGTCAGTAAGACCCGTTGTTGATTTGTGGCGTTTGTAGTAGCGATACCTCTACGCCTTGAATAGTGAGACTGCTGGATTCTGTAAGAATCTCACAGTGAAAAGTGAGCTGTCACTTGTGTCAATCATTATCATCATCATCTCAGTGTTAATTCCAGTTGCATCCGAAGCTTTTTTCAGCTGTGGAGTCTGGGGTCCGCTTTACCAGTCTAACTGCTGATTTTGGCTAAACTTCGATATTATCCATGAAGTAACTGCCGTCTGAACTCCACAACCCGAAGGCGATATCGAAGCATTGCAGTTGGATCAATTAGGTATTGGACTTCTCCACCAACCCGTAACGACTGCCATTAAATGTCCGTATGGCAACCGGGGCCAACGGCCTAACGTGCTTTCCGAGGCACAACCAGACTAGTCCAAATATTCATATTCATGCATACAAATATATTGGACTGCGCGGGGATCGAACCCGCGCCTCCTTGCGCAGCGGCCGTGTTCGCTACCGCTACGCCACGGAGGCTGTCACTAATGTCAATCCGTAGTGTTATGTTTGAACCAAAGACAAAGTCTTGATGTCTGGTGAAGCCGTACGGAGGACGGGTCTGAGCAGTTGTGATGCAATGTGTGGCGGGTACGATGCGCCAAATGTTGTTGTGTCGGGAGTTTGGTCGTGGAGAGTCTCCAGGTCAATCTCCCTCTGGCGCAGCATCGTTGGTCGTGTTATTGGGTCTAACATTGCACCACCTCGCTCAACTGCCGTCTTCCTTCCTATTCACTAAGGTTTTTTTAAGTGAATGGGCTTAATAAACTAGCGCGCTTTACCATCAACGATTGCATCACTGCTTACCATCAGGCGGGATTGTAGTCAAGCGCTAGTTTATAATTATTAAAAAAAAATGTTTGAACCTTGCTGATTGTTTTTATAAATTGTTAATTGTAATATGTTTGTAATAAGGATAAAAAGATAATAAAAAGATTGCTTTCTAATCTTGACTTGGTTGGATCTTTTATCTAGCACTAGCTACGCCGCGCGGTTTCACCCGCGTAGGTTTCGATAGGTTTTTTATATGCTCCGCTCCTATTGACGGCAGCGTGATGTTATATAGCCTAAGCCTTCCTGAATTAATGGGCTATCCAACGCAAAAAGATTGTTTTCAAATCAGACCAGTATTTCTTGAGATTAGCGCGTTCAAACAAACATACTCTTCAGCTTTATATATTAGTAGGTATAGATTATTTTTGGTTTATGCGAAACCTGAAACATGTGCCCAGTATTTTTAAGTAAAGAATCTAGGTATATACAAAATTTAAAAAAGATATCATGAAACACCACAAAGTTATGAGCTTGTTATCCTACTTGGCTGTCCCAACAAAAATATCGCGGGCGAACAGTGCGTTGACCTCTGGCGGCAGCTGTTGCGCGAGCGCTGAGTACTATGATCAACCGTGCGTGCTCAGTAACCACACTGCAACAATTTGTAAATGTATTTGGGAAAAAATATAACATGATGTAAAAATTATTGGAATCAATTCAGTTGCTTATTCTGGACAAATCTATACTAATATATATAGCTGAAGAGTTTGTTTGTTTGTGCGCGCTAATCTCAGGAATTACTAGTCCGATTTGAAAAATTCTTTTTGCGTTGGATAGCCTATTAATCGAGGAAGGCTTTAGGCTATATAACATCCCGCTATGACCAATAGGAGCAGAGCAGTAATAAAAAATGTTGCGAAGACGGGAGCTAACGCAGCCGTACATATTGCCAATAGGAGCTGAGCATGACTAATTCCACTTTTTTTTTTTATATATATGGCATCTCGTAGGTGGCTACTAGGAGACCGTAACTACTTAATCGGACTTTCCTGTGGATGCCTTAATTAAAATTAAAGCCTCCAGCCAGGGGCACTTAAAACTAAATTAAAATTAGGCGACTACGCACTAAGGGCACCCCCTGTGGGGTACGAACCTCGGCTTAGGGCGTCGCTAGAGAGGACAGCAAGGGACGGCTGGATCGAATGTGTTCTTAATGGTTTCATGACCATGACGTTTCCTAGTACTAGCTCTGAGAAGAAACGCCGAAACAAACTCAGAGGTCATTGTTGGGACATTATTATAATTACTGGCTCAGCTGCGGCGCGGGCTGGCCTTCATCGGACAAGACTAATTCCACGCGAACGAAGTCGCTGGCGGCCGCTAGTTACATATATTCAGGATTCATATAAACAATTATGTTGTATAATCACTCTGTTGTAGTATAAAAGAATAAGACATACTGCGGTTATGTCAAAGTGGGCTTCATTAAGTTCACTAGGTGTGGATGTCACTCCGTCTGTCTGGCACTCGTAGTTTTCCATTTCACTTTCCAGCTGAAATACAAAACAAAAAATGTATTTATTTATTTATCAGTTTACAGCTGTCCTTACAGGTCTTACCCTAATGCGACAGTGCAGTTATCCACTAATACTTTAATATACATACACTAATTCTTAAATATAACTAACAATCCATACTAATATTATAAATGCGAAAGTAACTCTGTCTGTCTGTCTGTTACGCTTTCCCGCTTAAACCTCTCAACCGATTTTGATGAAATTTGGCACAGATAATCTTTAGACCCTGAGAAAGAACATAGGCGGTAGCCTACGCGGCGGTGGCGGTGGCCGAGATAAAAGGTATTTTATCCCGGAAAAAATTGATGTTCCCGAGGGAAATCCAAAAAAGCGCGATATAACCGAACTCCACGCGGGCGAAGCCGCGGGTGGAAAGCTAGTATTTAATAAAACTATTGCGAGTTCACTCAAAGAACACGAAAATATGTCCAGTCTATCATGGATTTCGTTCACCATACGGATTGCACGGGTGAGGGGTGCTTTCGCCAGCAGGTTGGTTCTGGCCACAGGCACTTTTAGCAATTGCGGGCGTCGCCGCCTCCACCCGTACCGGTGCGGCACTTGAAGCTCTAGCTGACGTAGCACTCCTGGGTTATGTGCTACGCCACTCAATAACTACATATGCAGCAAGACTGAACTCTCGGCGAACCCTTAGCTCATTATACCCCACCATACCAAGTCCAAACAGTGTGGGGTACATCAACGGGTAGAACGGATACACTCCTTATAGTTTAAAATACAAAAGCCTTGTAAACTTGTTCTGTACCCATTCCAACAATGCGAATACAATGCTACTGTCACATGTAACGTAAGTTATGGTCTATTAAAAAAGCTTTTTCCATGAGTGTTTTATAAAACCGGTAAAGCTGTCAAATTTTCTGTTTATATCCTATAATTCTTTGTTTTTTTTAAGATAATTATTGAAATATGTTTGTAGATAATATAATAAAGAGAGTTCCCGGTGGTGACTACTCCTGAGAGAAGAACCACTGAAAGACATTTACAATGCGGTGGTGTTCCGATAGACTACATTTTGAATGTCTTCAAGGCTAGAGTGAATAGGCTCTTAATAAACTAGCACGCTGTACCATCAACGATTGCATCACTGCTTACCATCAGGCAGGATTGCGGTCAAGCACTGGTTTATAATTTATAAAAAAAGCAAGCCCTTGAATTAGCTACGAAGCGACATCTCATCAGGAATTGCCTGAGGCTCTTGACTATTAGTCAGATTTTGCTGTGGGTAGTTTATAACTGAAGCAACATCTGTTTTTGAAGAGCCTAACAACCTATTATTGTTAGTCTATGGTCGTATATGAGTTTGTATGCAAGTGCGGGATGCACTTTCGTACAAACCTGTAGATTTGATGTGGCAGATAGATAGGTTGCTGAAAAATGGTGCTCGTAGCTTATATCGGCGTACTTACCTCAAAATGATTTTCACAATTTACATGACTTTTGAACAACAACAATGTATTCGAGTATACCTATGGACTCAAGGTATGGCCAGGTGACAAGTCCTTCTCGAATGTAAATCAGTTGGCACTCTGATCCATAATTTTTTTCGGTGTTTTACATTATACGGAATAACTGATATATACTCATTAATTTTCATAAGTGACTTTTATTTTGATCAATGTCATAGCTTCTAGTACAATGCTGAACAAGAACATTGATTTGATCAGTTTTTTCAATGGTTTTTTTTGTTTACATTTATTAACAATGACTTGACGTTTTGTCACAATCAGCTGTCAAAGCCACAGAACACAATTACTCCTCCGAGAAGAAGGTCAACTTCATACAAAAAAATTAGGAACGAATTTTAGTTTGGAAGTGCTGCCATCTTAAGTTAGCCCAAGGTAAACTATGTCGGCGTAGTAGGGCGGGAAATTTAAACCACTTCAAGATGACTAAAGTAGGTAGCTTGCAATAACTGCATAATACTTACATTTGACGGGACAGCTGCTCTAACAAGTTTTTGCTTAGAGGCATCAGTAAAATCCTCATCCTTAAAATGTTTCTGGCACAACATTCTGTGTTCTGTGTGTAACTTTGTTTGCAATGCTATTGAACTATAGTCTTTTTCAGGGAATATGAATTGCGCCCAAAGTTCACATCTGCAAAAAAAAGAAATATCTATAAGTTTATTATGCAACACAATATTATTATCTATTTATTTATACGTTGTTGAGGTTGAATTTCATTATTGTCTCTGACTGATGATATTTATAAAGAAATATATATTTAAATTTAGAAGATTCGGGTGACACGAGAAAAAATTGCTCCGGTAGGATCAATCTGTAGTAAGACAGTAGTCAACGGAAAAGTTATAATGTAATATACTAATATTGCAATGTTTATATAAAGTTTATTTTTTTGGTGTTTTAAAGTATGAATTAAAAGAATGAAGTGATTTAATGATGGCCTTTTAATTTATGAAGTGATTTACAATGTAAAGGACCCCAGAAGGTACTGCATCCAAATTTCTATTTCTTAATCATAACAACAGGTTATGGGCCCAGAATGGGTGCAGCAGTAAGCTAGCTAGAATTGAAAATGTAAACCACTTGAAGAAGATGACGAAAATATTGATTATGAGTTTGAGAGGGGAAGTTTAGAAAGAGAAAATGAAAATGAAAATTTTGATGAAGAAACAAAAGGAGCGATTTTTGTAGAAGAACAAAATAATGGTGAAGAAAATGAGGTCTTTGAAAATAATATGGAGAGCTAAATGAAGACATTTTTATGGAAATACTGTTGGTTTTTTTTTTATGATATGGCATCTCGTAGGTGGCTACTAGGAGACCGTAACTACTTAATCGGACTTTCCTGTGGATGCCTTAATTAAAATTAAAGCTTCCAGCCAGGGGCACTTAAAACTAAATTAAAATTAGGCGACTACGCACTAAGGGCACCCCCGTGGGGTACGAACCTCGGCTTAGGGCGTCGCTAGAGTGGACAGCAAGGGACAGCTGAATTGAATGTGGATACCGTTGGGATACAATTTTTGGTGAAAATAAAGTATGTAAATTAAAGGAAAAGATTTTTTTTTTGGCAATATTATATTGATGATGGAATTCTAATTGGAAATAGTGGAAAAGAAAAAGAAATAAGATATCTGAAGGACTGGAAAAAGAATTTGGAATTAGAAGCTTTGATAATTATTGGAATTGATATAGAGGTTATAGAGAAAATTATTTGAAAATTGATGAGAAGTTTTACACTGAATAATGAATAAGAATTTTAGATACGGCAACTGAAAAGAAAAAGTATTTCCGAATATTGGAATTGATGCACATCAAGAGGGGAAGAATATTAGTGTTGAATTGATGTGATGTGCATAATTATAGACAATTGATAGGGTCTATATTATATTTGATAAATAAAACTAGACCAGATGTGTTAGGGGTTTGTTAGTTGGTTTTGCAAATAATGGTTATAAGATTTGGGATCCTGCAAAATTGAAAGTTGTGTATTCAAGGGTTGTGACATTTAATAAAAGTGTATTAATTATTGATCTGTGTTTAGTAATGGTGTAACAAAAGTGCAAAGGTTAGTGATATTTATAAATTTAAGGAGGTTACATAAAGACTGCAATTTAGACAGGGAGTTTGTTTTAGATATGGTGTGTTTTTGTAATAATAATAATAATAATAAACGGTTTATTTCTCTCACCAAGGAACATTGTTACAATAGTGTGTAAATACAATTTTGCCGTATTCTCGAACCTTTGTGAGAGCTGGAGTCTGAACTAGGTTCGGAACCTGTGATACAGATCAGAATAGAGGTGTAATAGAGTTAAAGTTTTAGATAGGGTGTATTTTTGTAATCGAGTTGAGGTTAGATGGTGTGCTTTTGGGGTTTTGAAGTTTTAGGTAGGGTGTGTCTTTGTAATAGAGTGGAAGTCTTAGATAGGGTGTGTTTTGTAATAGAGTTGAAGTTTTAGATAGGGTGTGTTTTTGTAATCGAATTGAAGTTATAGATAGGGAGTTTATAGACAGGAAGACTGTCGTTGAAGTTAAAGATAGGGAGTTGTTGAAGTTAAAGATAGGGAGTTGTTGAATTTATAGATAAGGAGTTGCTGAAGTTATAGATAGGGAGTTGTTGAAGTTAAAGATAGGGAGTTGTTGAAGTTATAGATATATAGTTGTTGAAGTTAACGATAGGGAGTTTGTTGAAGCTATAGATAGTGAGTTGAAGCTACAGATAGTGAGTTGAAGCTATAGATAGTAAGTTGAAGTCGTATTGAAGTTTTATATGAGTTGTTGTGTATTGAGGGTGTTACAGGTTATGTACTGAAGTTTTATATGAGTTGTTTTGTATTGAGGGGGTTACAGGTTATGTATTGAAGTTTTATATGCGTTGTTATGTATTGAGGGGGTTACAGGTTATGTATTGAAGTTGTTTGAAAATGAAAAAAATTAAAAATATTTTATTCAAAAACTAAGTTGGTACAATCAAAATTGAGGTTTTGTTTAAAGGGAGTGTATTGAAATTACTGTTTTAAAGTATGTGTTGGGTTTATAGAGATGATTTAAAAATTTTATTTTGAGACAATCTAAAATTCAGAGGGGATGTTGAGGTTGAATTTCATTATTGTCTCTGACTGATGATATTTATAAAGAAATACATATTTAAATTTAGAAGATTCGGGTGACACGAGTAAAAATTGTTTCGGTAGGATCAGTCTGTGGTAAAACAGCAGTCAACGGAAAAGTTATAATTTTTAAGCGTTCGCACATGTTCTTGGCAAAATTGTGGAGTCTCTCCCACAAAGGCCATTAATCAAGAATTGAATTGAATTAAGTTATAATTTAAATTTATATAATATTGTAATGTTTATATAGAGTTTATTTTTTTTGGTGTCTAAAGTATGAATTAAAAGAATGAAGTGATTAATGATGGCCTTTTCATTTTTGAAGTGATTTACAATTTATAGGATCCCAGAAGGTACTGCATCCAAATTTCTATTTCTTAATCATAACAACATAATTATGGTTTAATATCGTACATAAATGATTGCATTAAGCAAATTGACTGATTCAAATACTCACCGAACAAGGTTCCTTTTTGCTGGTTTCGGAAACCGAAACAATTTAACATTGTCTTGGGCAAAGGAGCAACTGCATTTAAAGCATTTCCTCCTGCTTTCTGCATCTGCCATGGTGGAACTAATGTTCACAGACAGGTCACAACAGCCACAAAATAAATAGGTTCAGTCACTATCTCACAATGCGAATCACAATACGCGGAACTTTGTAACACATAAAACGGAGGAGCAGAGCTCGACTCAACGTTGTAGTTATAGCAGTTAATTAATATTTACAACGGGTGACAAACGCGATGCAAACAAAACGCCATATTGTGCAGAATGACAGAATCCGTGATCGGTCACGTGATTCAAGAGTGTTGCCATACAAATAAATTGAAATATTAATTTATATAGCAACATCGCCCAAAATTCAGCCCTTGTGGGTATTCTCCATAGACATAGATTCTATCTCAATGGTATTCTCAGGGCTTCCAAATTACAAAGTTGACACCGGCTGGTCAAAGCACAATGGCAGAAAAGGTTGCTTTTTAATTTTTGGTTTGAAAGTGTTTTGGCGGGAAGCTAAGATGAGTGCCACGCTCATTTTTCATTGGACTTTTAAATTATTTATAGTTTCGTTTACTAAATAAAAACGCGTGATTTATGTAGTGAAAAGTGCTTAAAGAAAAGTGAAATATTTTATCATAGTGGCAACATCATGGCTTTGTACCAAATCTTACTCCAAAATGTTCGGTTCGCGCGGCCGTCTTTTTGGACATGAATAATTCATTACGTGACATTGGCTAAATGCACAAACCGTGCGAAGCCATAAGAGAAAGAAAGAAGAACTTATAGAGATTTTTATTTTACTTGAAATTGGCACAAAGTCATATCTAGTGCCACACTACAAAAAAAAAAAATTGGTTTCGTCGCAGATTTTTGGCACTGATATTACTTACATAGTACCTATACATTCTTTAAGAATTTTTACGTTGCCATTGTATAGATGTAGAATTGCTTAGATTTCAAATTATTGATTTGCAATTGTTCTAAAAATTTTGCTTTCCGCCCGCGGCTTCGCCCGCTTGGAGTTTGGTTATATCGCGCTTTTTAGATTTCCCTCGGGAATATCAAATTTTTCCGGGATAAAAGGTAGCCTATGTCCTTTCTCAGGGTCTAAAGATTGTCTGTGCCAAATTTCATCAAAATGGGTTGAGAGGTTTAAGCGGGAAAGCGTAACAGACAGACAGACAGAGTTACTTTCGCATTTATAATATTAGTATGGATTAGTATGTATGTTGTAGGGTTCCTTTATTATATTCCAGCTGTTTGTAACCTACCGCAGGTAAAATGCCTCTTGTTTATAGACGAGTCTTTTTCATCCTACCTTTTGTTCATGTGTCAATCAAATCATCATTCAGCCGAAAGACTACTCTCAGATTGCAATATTAAAAATGCTTATGATCCCAATTAAAAAACGAAGTCGTTTGGCGGCACCATTCTCAAACCGAAATAAAAATAAAAATTCGATCCAGCCGTCCCTTGCTGTTCTTCTAGCGACACCCTAAGCCGAGGTTCGTACCCCACAGGGGGTGCCCTTAGCGTGTAGTCGCTTAGCTTTTAGTAGCCTTGGCTGGAGGCTTTAAATTCACATAAGGCAGCCACAGGATAGTCCGGTTAACTAGTACCGGCCTCTCAAGGTCAACTAGGAGATGCCATATTAAAAAAAAAAAAAAACGGCACCATTCATTCATACGTCAAGCTTTCCAAAGAATGAACGGAACCTACTAATGTCAAATTAATAATTTTACGGTACTGTTCGACGTTGTTGTATTTATTCTAATTATTATTTTTGGCTAACTTCTACGGTACAAACTCATAAGTCCGTTATCAAATTAGTGATTGCTCAAATTGTTATATACGAAATACTGTGCTTTAAACCAAGAAACATGGTTTGATAAAACTATTGGATATTGTTGTGCATGTTAAGGTAGCGGAGTAACTCACTTATAGCGCAGTAAGTATTGTATTCTAATTGGCTTGAAGGTTGTCTCCTGCTATTCTGTCAGCCTGATGACTAATCTTTGTCAACTTTAGCAGGTCTAGATTTTCTGATAATATATGTAACTATTGAGTGTTATTAAGATTGTGCTTGTTTTCAAAATATGCAATTATTTTTCAGTTAAAAGTTTGTTTACCAGTTTTTTAATTTGGATTCATACTATTTTATGTTGAATATTTAAGTAGGAGAATTAAAAATGATAAAAAAAAACTTCATTGAAACAAAGGGTGCAGTGGATAAAACAGAAAATAAAAAATGTTGCTTAGAGCCAGACAGACAAAAGAAAGCCATGTTATTTATTTTATTTTAATAGGACACAGTTTTCTTTATCAAACCATTATGCCAGGTGCAAAATTCATAACAATTAAAGAGTTATGATAAGAAATTTATAAGCATTGATGATAGATTGAAATGACTGTAGATTAAAAAAAAAAAAAATCCTACCTATTTTATTTAGCCTTATGTATAAAAGATAAGCTGTGCTGTGTTTGTGAGTTCAATTTTTGATAATTATTAATGGAATATTAAGTTTTTCAACATTTTTTTTGACGGCAAAGCTCTCATTTTTCATTGTACTTTTAAATCATTTATAGTGTTGTTTACCAACTAAAAGTGTGGTATTCATCTAGTAAAAAGTGCATTCGGTAAATAATTCATAAATAACTTTGAGATATCGCAGTGTAGTGGCCTCATCATGACTTTGCCTCAAACCTCTCTCATAGACGGTTTATGTGGCCGTCTTTTTCTACATGAATAATTCATTACGTGACATTGGCTAAATGCACAAACCATGCAAAGCCAAAAAAGAAAGAAACTCTTGATTGCTTCAGAAAACAATCTTTACCTTTTACTTGAAATTGGTACAAAGTCATAACTAGTGCCACACTACAAACAAAAAGTTTTTTAACGAGACTAATCCATGTTAATATTATAAATGTGAAAGTAACTCTGTCTGTCTGTCTGTTACGCTTTCCCGCTTAAACATCTCGACCGATTTTGATAAATTTGGTACAGACAATCTTTAGACCCTGAGAAAGAACATAGGCTACCTTTTATCCCGGAAAAGTTTGATATTCCAGAGGAAAATCTAAAAAGCGCGATATAACTGAACTCCATGCGGGCGAACCCACGGGTGGAAAGCTAGTTAGTATATAATTTTAAATATAGAATTTATAAAAGTAAATGTTTCTGTAGATCTCCGTTCCACCCTTACGTTGTTAACACCACTACGATCCGGACGAAGCATTTCGCCTCCTCCTTTATACCGCGTACATCGAGGGACTGGAACAATTTGCCAGCGGCGGTGTTTCCGTCGGACTACAATTTGAGTGTCTGCTTTACTATCAACGATTGCATCACTGCTTACCATCAGGCAGGATTGCGGTCAAGCGCTGGTTTATAATATGTAAAAAAAAAATTATTTAGAATGTTCAAAGTCAAAATCAAACCTTTTATTTCAAGTAAACCAATAGGCATGGTGACTAAAAAAAAGTAATTTGTCCGTCTTTTAGATTAGCCAAAAATATTGGACACGTATTTTTTCTTTTCTCCCAGAAACAAATAACAACGAAGATATGGCATGTCAAAATTTTGTGTGACGTCACTTCTGGGTACAAATTGTACTCAAACGTGACGTCATAAGCTCCCGCTCCTGAAGCATAATGCGTTATATCTCATTCAATTATTATTATTTTGTTAAAACAAAAAATACGTGTCCATTATTTTATGCTTATCTAAAAGACGGACTAATTAGAATCACTATTTTTTAACCCTGTCATCCTGCCTATTGCTAGGTTCTTTTGATTTTTTAAATAAGTCAGTCAAGAAAACGGACCAGAAACTCCAGGAACACTCTGTTGAATCATATTTTTTTTTCTAAATGCATATTTGATTACATGTTTCATGTTAAAATTAATCATGTGAGAATGTGCTTGTTAGTTTTTTTTTTATAAATTATAAACTAGTGCTTGACTGCAATCCAGCCTGATGGTAAGCAGTGATGTAATTGTATCTATTGTGCTGAATAATTAATTTAACTGCATTGGACTACTAGGAAAAGTAGATATTGAATTTTGTTTTGGAATGAAGCAACTGAAATTTTATAAGTGCTAATATCGATACCGGAAATTTCAATTGCCGTAAAGGACAAAACACGAGTTTACAGTATAGCCAAAAACAAAAAAATAAATTGTTTTTTTCTTATATCTTTTTCAAACAATGTGCTATATTCATGATGTCAAAAGAAACCTTAACTATTTTTTTTGTATGCTATACATATAAATTAACAAAATAAACTAAACTTAATTAATTACCAAAATGAGAGTCCTTTACAGCCCAAAAAAATTCAACTGAAGTACTTTACAGCCACGAAAAATTGGTGTTGATAAAGTCAGATATGTCGTAAAGGACTTTTTTTGATCATCAGTGGGTAGTATAAGTCAATTAAATCAAAAACTAAGGTGGTAAAAGGAACAAAAACCGAAAGCTCTAAATAGAAATAGGTACCTACAATAGGTACCTAGTACAATCAAGTGAAACAAAATGTATTTATACATACAGCCTGATCTTTAGTTTAATCTCAGTTTCACTTCTTCTTTTGTAACTTATCCTAACTCCTTTCGTTTCCCGCGTGAGGCCGATTAGGAGGAAATTAGGGTAAGGTCATGATGTGGCCACTATGCTACAATATTTCACTGTTCTTTATAAATTATTCAGCTTGGAGGATGAAAAAAGGGAAGAGTGAAGACTGTAAAAGAAGAGAGCAAGCACCACAGATAACAACAAAAAATACAGATAATAAAAAATACCAAGAAGGCTACTTTAAATTACTTTTATCAGATTCTATTATAGTTATGAGAAACTATTTCAAATTCTTAGCCAGTTATTCATAAGTATGTATATAACTTTCATTATATGTCACTGCTTACATAGATATTATATTTAACTGACTAGTTTTGGAAGTCAGATAGGCTGCTGCTTCATATAAAATACTGGTTATTTAGCTGAATATGGTTCCTCCCAACCCTTTACCGTCCCACTGCTGGGCACAGGTCTTCTCTCATACAGAGAAGGTTTGAGCATAATCACCACACTTGCTCAATGCGGGTTGGCGATTTCAGACTTGAAAGTCCAGGTTTCTTCAAGATGTTTTCCTTCACCTCCAGTCTTAGGTGTCCAAGATATACTTAGAAAGTACATATAACTTTAGAAAAGTTACATAGGTACTTGCCTGACCTGGAATCGAACCCGCACACTCATACTTGAGAGGCTGGTGTTTTAACCACTAGGCCACCACGAGCGTCAATTTATTCCAATTAGGCTGAGAATCAGCAGTTTTTGAACATCAATATTACAAAAGACAGTCCCCCCAAAACGCCCGCTCTTCGCCACTTCCTAGTGCTTTCGCTGGGAATAAGAAGTGGCGGAACAAACTCCCCAGCAGAGCACAGCTGTCCGTTCATTTAAAAAAAGCACATGATTTTATTTAATACTATGTATAGTAATGGACACAAGAAAACACAACAACAATGAAATTTATGTCAGAACTACCTGTTGACTTCAGCTTAAAGCGCGCGGTGGTTCCCGTAAATTAAAAAGAGCTCAGTTGATATAAAATAAGCGCCTGTTAAAATAATCATAGCGGGATGTTATATGTGATGATGTTATGTGTTTATGTTGTCTTATGATGTTACGTTGTTAACACTACTACGATCCGGACCAATTAACTATTCCGTGATCCGGACGAAGCGTTTCGCCTCCTCCTTTATACCGCATATATCAAGGGACTGGAATAACTTACCGGCGGCGGTGTTTCCGTCGGACTACAATTTGAGTGTCTTCATTCAAGGCTAGAGTGAATAGGCTCTTAATAAACTAGCACGCTTTACCATCAACGATCGCATCGCTGCTTACCATCAGGCGGGATTGCGGTCAAGCGCTGGTTTATAAACAATAAAAATATATATATAGCCTATGTCTTTTCTCAGGCTCTGGATCTAGACTATCTGTGTACCAAATTTCATTACAATCGGTTCAATAGTTTTGGCGTGAAAGACAGACAGACAAGAGTTACTTTCGCATTTATAATATAGTATGGATAGATAAATTAATACATAGCTGAGAGGATTAGCAAGCTGAAGTGGCAATGGGCTGGTCACATATGCCGCAGGACCGACAACCGTTGGGGTAAACGAGTCCTCGAGTGGGGACCGCGTCTCGGCAAACGTAGCGTGGGACGACCTTGGGCGAGATGGAGCGACGACATCAAAAAGGTTGCTGGTAGTGGCTGCTCAGGATCAAGCTTGTTGGCGTGCCATGAAGGAGGCCTATGTCCAGCAGTGGACGAGTAGGTTTTTTTTATTACTATTGTTATGAGTGTTATGACTCTCGAAATACACGATTTTCGTGTGGTAATCTATACTAATATATAAAGCTGAAGAGTTTGTTTGTTTGTCCGCGCTAATCTCAGGAAGTACTGGTCCGATTTGAAAAAATCTTTTTGTGTTAGATAGCCTATTAATCCAGGAAGGCTTTAGGCTATATAACATCCCGCTGTGACCAATAGTAATATATAAAGCTTAAGAGTTTGTGTGTATGTTTCTTTGTTTGTTTATTCGCGCTAATCTCGGGAACTACTGGTACGATTTGAAAAATTCTTTTTGCGTTGGATAGCCCATTAATTCAGGAAGGCTTTAGGCCACATAACATCACGCTGTGACCAATAAGAGCTGAGCATAACTAATTCCACGCGAACGAAGTCGCTGGCGGCCGCTAGTATGGTATAAAGATAAAAAATAATTGTCTTACATCTAAAAGTAAAGCTTTTAAATAAAAATTACCTCATATTATTGAGTGGTAAGCCATAACATCGGCTGCCGGCAGAAGTTACCACCCACCAGACAAAGTCTTGCCGCCAAGCGATTCGTCGTGTTCTGGCTTGATGTCTGGTGAAGCCCTACGGAGGACGGGTCTCAGCAGTTGTGTTGCGTTGTGTGGCGGGTAGGATGCGCCAAATGTTGTTGTGTCGGGAGTTTGGTCGTGGAGAGTCTCCAGATCAATCTCCCTCCAGCGCAGCATCGTTTGGTCGTGTTGGTCTTGGGTTTAACATAGCATCACCTCGCTTAACTGCCGTCATCCTTCCTATTCCTAAGTTTTTTAAGTGAATAGGCTTAATAAACTAGTGCGCTTTACCATCAACGATTGCATCTCTGATTGCCATCAGGCGGGATTGCAGTCAAGCACTAGTTTATAATTATTAAAAAAAAAACATAACATAATTAGCCTATACTTAATGTTCCCAGTCGTGGGACACAGGCCTCCTCTTGGTGAGAGACAGTGGGCCCCACTCAGCAACGCGAACCCAGTGCGGGTTGGTAGATGTCACATGCTTTGTCTCTAGCAGCCTCCGTAGCGTAGTGGTAGCGGACGCGGCCGCTGCCCAAGGTGGCGCGGGTTCGATCCCCGCACAGTGCAAGTATTTGTATGCATGAATATGAATATTTGCACTGGTCTGGTCGTGCTTCGGAAAGCACGTTAAGCCGTTGGTCCCGGTTGCCATACGAACATCTAGTGGCAGTCGTTACGGGTTGTTGGAGCCCTCAAAAGTCCAACAATTGGTCTAACTGCAATGCTTCGATGTCGCCTTCTGGTTGTGGAGGTCAGAAGGCAGTCGCTTCACGGAAAATGTCGAAGATTAGCCATATCAGCTGTTGGACTGGTAAAAGCGGACCCCAGACTCCATAAGCTGATAAACACTTTTTTTACAAAACGACAAACCGACTTCCAAAAACCACTACAAAGTGAAAAATAACTAATTTCGGAAGTCGGTGTCTTTTTTTTGTATATTCGTTTTTGACACCGACTTCCGAAATTAGTTATTTTTCACTTTGTAGTGGTTTTTGGAAGTTGGTTGTTTTTTTGTAAAAAAAGTTTTTATTTTACACTTTTTAGTTGTTCAAAGTACTATGTATTCAGTTGCATCCGGTCAGACTGGAAGCTGACGCAAATATAGTTGGGAAACGAAGTAATTTTGTTTACTTTAATTTTTACCCGTAAGTATTCTCTCAACTGCCTATGGTCTTCATCATCAAATTTACTGCAGACCATTGTTTTAACCCAATGGGTGCAAAGGTCTCGTCACTATAAATGAATTAAGTCCAACCACAAAGTAGCTACTGTAAACCGTTAAGGAGTTCCCGAAACTGGCCTTTGTCTTCATCATCAGAATTCTTATGACAATCACAATCCATCTAGGTGTACAGTTCTTATCAATACAAATTAATCGAGCCCAAACACAAGGTAGCTGCTGTGAATTGTTGAGGAGTTCGTTCGACTGTCTCCCGGCTCCATCATCAGATCTACTCCAGACCTTTATTAAATTGTAGTGCTTTAAAATACTTAATGAAAAGCTAAGAAATGCACTAGTCGCCCCTGCAATTTTTGATAGTTCCCCTGGTTTTCTCTGGTCTTCCACCATCAAACCCTGATATCCTTATCATGGGACCACCTTAGGTACGTCTTTCCAACAGAAAAAGAATTATCAAAATCGGTTTATAAACGACGACGTTATGCGCGAACAAACACAGAAAAAAAAGCAATATGGTCGAATTGAGTAACCTCCTCCTTTTTGAAGTCGGTTAAAAAGGCTTCGGATGCGACTGGGATTAACGCTGGGATGATGATGATGACGACATGCTTTGTCTCTAGCACATGCCGGTTTTTCCACGCTGTTTTCCTTCACCGTTTTTGAGAGCAGTGGTGATGAATAAATTTTAATTAAAGCGCCTGATGGGATTCGCATCTACGACCTGCAACTTGTAAGTTAACGCCGATTTTTGTTTTGTATAAATTATAAATATAAACTAGTGTTGGACCGCAATCCCGCCAAATGGTAAGCAGTGACGCAATCGTTGATGGTAAAGCGCACTAGTTTATTAAGAGCCTATTCACTCTAGCCTTGAAGGCACTCAAATTGTAGTCCGACGGAAACATCGCCACCGGCAAGTTGTTCCAGTCCCTTGATGTACGCGATATAAAGGAGGAGGCGAATCGCTTCGTCCGGATCCTTACGTTGTTAACACTACTACAGTGTTAACAACGTAAGGGTGGGAACTCGCCGTACGGCGGGTCGTCCGATGTTGGAACGGAGATGGGGGAATTAAATCATGCAATTCCCTCGCAGACTCCCAAAAATGCATCCTATACAAAACGGAAAGGCTGGCTACTCTGCGTCTGTGCTCTAGACTTTGGAGACCGTCTCGTGTTAAAATTCCTTTTTTCTTATAAACAAAAAATGAAGACGACTCAGCGCGTTGAAAACTCGTGCGACGTCACTACACGCTACACTTTTTAGCGGCCAGTGACTTCACCAGCCACCACTCCTGATCTTTGATGCATTTTATATTTGTAAATTTTTATTGTTTTGATAAAACAAAATATACGCATCCAATATTTTTCTATAATCTGAATGACGGACTAAATAGAATCCATTTTTTTACCCAGGAAGCATCCCTATTCACGTTCTCAATCTATAACTAATATGGCCAGCCATGTCTAAGCAGTGACAAAAATGGAAAGACATGTTTTTATGAGCAATTTAGTCTTAAAAACATGTCTTTCTATTTTTGTCACTAGCTCATGCCTTTGACATTAAATAATCTGATATCGTATCATATTTGTAATTAAAAAGAAAGAAAAATGCGTTTATTGGCATTACAGCAAAAATCAATTCAAGCAATTATCATATTGTCCAAGGCCAAGGTGGCTGCCAGGAAACTTGGCGTTATCGCAAAGGTCCGGCAGTACTTCACACCTGGGCAGCTTCTAATGTTATACAAAGCACAGGTCCGTTCGTGTGTGGAGTACTGCAGCCACATTTGGGCTAGTGCTGCTAAGTGTCACCTGGCCGCTTTGGATTCGATGGAGAGACGTGCGAAGAGGCTGATTGGTGACCCTTACCGAACTCGAGATGGTCTCCAAAGCCTAGAGCACAGGCGTAGAGTAGCCAGCCTTTCGGTGTTCTATAGGATGCATTTTGGGGAGTGTGCGAGGGAATTGCATGATTTAATTCCCCCATCTCCGTTCCACCATCGGACGACCCGTCGTACGGCGAGTTTCCACCCTTATGTTGTTAACACCACTACGATCCGGGCGAAGCGTTTCGCTTCCTCCTTTATACCGCGTACATCGAGGGACTGGAACAATTTGCCGGCGGCGGTGTTTCCGTCGGACTACAATTTGAGTGTCTTCAAGGCTAGAGTGAGTAGGCTCTTAATAAACTAGTGCGCTTTACCATCAACGATTGCGTCACTGCTTATCATCAGGCAGGATTGCGGTCAAGCGCTAGTTTATAACATATATATATATATATAAAAAAAAATGTAAATTAAAACTGATCTATTATTTCGTGTGTTGTTACTCCATGGTAGGACATAACATCGGCTGCCGGCAGAAGTTACTACCCATCAGACAAAGTCTTGCCGCCAAGCGATTCGTCGTGTTCCCGGCATGTTGTCTAATGAAGCCGTACGGAGGACGGGCCAAGGTTGAAACCACCTAATCACAACAACATTTGGCGCATCGTATCCGGCACACATCGCAACACAACTGCTCAGACCGGTCCTCCGTACGGCTTCACCAGACATCATGCCGGAACACGACGAATCCCTTGGCGCCAAGACTTTGTCTGGTGGGTGGTAACTTCTGCCGGCAGCAGATGTTTTGGCCTACCATACCATGTAGGTCATACAGTTACTTGTACCGTACGGAAATTGAGGTCGTGGCTTGCAGTGCAGCAGTCAATCTCTACTGTCCTAACTGTTCCGTCAAAGTCAAGTTTAATCTATGTACTAATTTATGCAAATAATATGTTTATTTACTACTTTGCAATTACATAGTGTACTATTCGCTCACACTTTCAAAAAGAAAGTAAGTTACACGGATGTTTTTTTTTTACTTTTTTTTAAAAATACGATGTGGGTCAAACTCTTCTCAAAGAAAGTATTATAAGTCTAATTAGCGTGTTTTTACTAATTGCGTGATAGTATTCATATTTTCATTGGGGTTAGTACGAACGAGCGGTTTTAACGTAATCCGGACGAAGCGTTTCGCCTCCTCCTTTATACCGCGTACATCAAGGTTCTGGAACAACTTGCCGGCGGCGGTGTCTCCGTCGGACTACAATTTGAGTGTCTTCAAGGCTAGAGTGAATAGGCTCTTAATAAACTAGCGCGGTTTACCATCAACGATCGCATCGCTGCTTACCATCAGGCGGGATTGCGGTCAAGCGCTGGTTTATAATTAATAAAAAAAAAAAAGTGTATTTTAATAAAAATGTTGGAAAGATTTTTAAACAAACCCTTGTCGTAGACGCTTCATCATCATCAACCTTTTTATCCTCCCACTGCTGGGCACAGGTCTCCTCTCATACAGAGAAGGTTTGAGCGTAATCACCACACTTGCTCAATGCGGGTTGGCGATTTCAGACTTCAAAGTCCAGGTTTCCTCAGGATGTTTTCTTTCACATTTCACGTAAAAGCATACATTAATATTAATAAAAACAAGAAGATAACTAATATTGCAAATGACAGGTAATCAGTTGATCAACAATTGAAGATCAGAAATTGAGCACTCGTTAATTATAATTATTATTATTCACTCACTGGATACTTGAGAGAGGTCAACGTCGTCGCGGTAGACCACAGCCAAGGTGGTGTGACGAATCGTGTAACGTTCGCTGGGTAATCATGGCCAGAGATGGCACAAGACATGGGGGTTTGGAAGAAAAAATGGGAGGTCTTTGCCCAGCAGTGGGCCACCAAAAAGGGCTAGAAAAAAATCTTAATGTTATGTTTGACGGTGTATTGGTTACCAAAAATATGTATTACATTTTAAAGATGTGACCAGGAGCCTAATGGCGTAACACACCTTTACTATCGGAATAATTTTGAAGCATATTGCTGACCCATTAATTTAATTTAATTTTTTACGGTCAAAGCACACAGATTGAGCTAGTCCCAAAATAAGTTCGTGACTTGTGTTATGGGATACTAACTCAACGATACTATATTTATAATAAATACACAAATAGATAAATGGTCTGGTTGTGCCTCGGAAAGCACGTTAAGCCGTTGGTCCCGGTTGCCATACGAACATCTAGTGGCAGTCGTTACGGGTTGTTGGAGCCTTCAAAAGTCCAACAATTGGTCTAGCTGCAATGCTTCGATGTCGCCTTCGGGTTGTGGAGGTCAGACGGCAGTCGCTTCACGGAAAATGTCGAAGTTTAGCCATATCAGCAGTTGTACTGGTAAAAGCGGACCCCAGACTCCAAAGCTGAAAAAGGCTTCGGACGCGACTGGGATTAACGTTGAGATGATGATGATGACACAAATAGATAAACATCCAAGACCCAAGCCAATCAGGAAAAGATCGTTTTCCATCATGACCTAGCCGGGGTTCGAACCCGGGGCCTCCACGTCGCAGGCAGCTGCGCCACGGAGGACGAGAAATTGCTCCATATGCTCGAAAAAATTGTCTACTCAACAACGCGTATTTAAAGCAATGAATGTTGTTGAACTGTCAAAATGAAACACATTGCTGCTGATACTTTATTACGCAATTACCCTCCTGCCAAATTAAATAAGCGACATGTTTGATTGAAAAAAAAAATTAAAGTCCAAAAGTTAGTCAGAGTAGAAGGATAGGAAACCCAATCTTTACTAGTTTAAAAAATATGATTGACGTGTTAAAAAGTGTTTTTACAAACATATTATTCATCATTAACCATACAAAATTTTCTCTTTTCAGAAAACCACATAGTACAAAAATGGACATGGTACAAACAACAAACCTCAATCGAGACGGGATGAATAATGAAGTCTCGTCAACATCCAGCGAAGACACGCACGTACCCGTCAAACGATACACGACAAAACTATACAAAAAACACTATAATAACGAAACTGCCATATCCGACAATGAAATAGAACAGCGTCATCGGAATCTAGGAGCTAGGAACCATTACAAAAGCATGGGGAACCTCAACGAAGGTTACAGAGACTTCAGAACAGTACAAAATAGTATTAGCAATATAGATTTGAGCCTACACAGGGATGATATTAAAAAATACGAGTCCCTGCAGATACCAATAGTTGGTTATGAAATTATGGAAGAACGCGCGCGATTTACAATCTACAAGCTCAAAGTCGAGGACGACAATAGTGATCAGTCTTGGCTCGTTTTTCGTAGGTACACTGATTTTGTTAGATTATACTCAAGAATAAAGGCCGAGCAGCCGAATATAAATCTTCCTTTACCGGGAAAAAGATGGTTTAGGGACAACTTTGAGCCCGCATTTTTAGAAGACCGGGTAAGAGGTCTCCAAATCTTCGTTAACGCGATTTTGAGTAAGCTACCTAATCACCCGGTCATACGGGAGTTTTTCTGCCTGGATGAACCCCCTCAGGTGTTCAGCTATCAGCCCGAAGTTCAAGCAGTGTATGGAGCTTTAGAGGACTCGATAACAACGCTAAAAATGCAATTGAAACAGAAAGATGCAACTATTATGCATTTACAGAAGAGACTTGCGCAATTTGAGGCGCAGGTCAAAGGTTGCGGAAATTGTAGTTCAAAACTTTCGGTCTAAGAATTTTGGGTAATTTTTTGTACAAATCTTAGTGTTTCTCTAGCTGGGGTTAAAAGTTGGCTTACATACTCCCGGATCGTGCTTTTCCTTGAGAACTTTTAAGCCTAAAACATCAACAATTGCATGCAGTTTCTACTCAGTTATAAAATACTGGCCATAATTTTGGTCTCGTTATTGTTCCAAATTTGAATTCAAGTTTATGTACAGCTCAAAGCGGCATTTTCGTAATTTTAAGAACCTATACAGTGTGATTGTTATTACAACAGTCTCAATATCTCCGATTACGCTACTTTTAAGGCAATTTATTGATATTAATTGTCGCTTAGATGAAATTTCGACTAGATTTTAATCCTTTTTAATTACGAGAATTGATCATCTGTCTTCATTGTTCCGTATTTGATTTCTTTTTCCTTTATTTTGTCTGTATTTGAATTCACTAACCTTCTAAATGAAGCTTAACAATACATCAGATAGCATTTATACATAGATCTGTAAAGACCGATAATAAAACGCAACTGTCAAAATGGCTCTGTCATACCCATATAAATGGACATGCCTTAGAGATGAGAATTGGGTTGTATCGTAAAAAATAATTTAATGTCCATCAGATAGATTTATAAAAAATATTGAACACGTATTTTTTAATTTTTCTTTCATTCAAATACTTAGGAAGATATATTGATTTGAAATGTCGCATGACGTCACGTCGTGGTACAAAATATAGCACGGCGTGACGTAATTAGCCCCCACTCCGTAACTTTAATACGCTATATCTCAGTAGTTTTTGGTAATTTCGACAAAATAAAAAATACGGGTCTTAATTTTTTTTGTTATCTATAAGACGGACTAATTATTTTTTTGATTTTCATACCTTGGATACATCCCTATTGTGGCACTCCGAAAGAAAGAGGGGAAGCGTAGTTTCGTCTATCTTTATCTCTCTCAAAATCTTCAATCTGTGATATGAGGAAAGAGATAGTGCTAGACCGAAAGCATACGCCATCTCTCTCACGCCAAAAAAAATACTGCAGATTATACGCATACGGCATGTCCATTAGTATTTATGTCTATGGTCATACCCACAAGCCAACCACTTAACGGAGACTTTGCCTGAGGTAGCAACGCGGTATGGGAGGAGTGTGCTAATGATGACGTGATGCGAGACCTCAGCTATTCGTCAACTTTTGACAATTATTACCTGTCCCTCGCCGCGTAGTTACCTCAGGGCCTACACAGACCGGGACGGCATGGCAAGGGATTTAAATTTTTCTAATGGACATTCAACCGAAATACGACATCTGCTATGCTTTAAAATGATGCTGTGGCATTGAAAGCCATAGGCTCCCGTGGCGGGATGCCGTGGCATACTGCGGTAGGCAACGGCATGCCATGGACTCCTGCCCTCGTATACTGGCAAAGCGCTGGAATGCCGCGGTATCCCTTGCCATGCCGTCCCGGCCTGCCTAAGCCTTCAGGCAACATCCCAGTTCGGCAGTCGACCTACAGTTCCCTAAACAAACTAACAATACTAGACGTGAAGTAGTAATTATTTAGTATTTTTGTTTAAATATCAACCTAATCCTAATGTCAATTAAGTTGACTTTAGAATGTCGGATTATTTTGTGAAACTTGAAATTTTTAACCCCAGCTGTCAATTTCACGAGTGGCCTTAAAGTATGATTAAATGGATTTTAGTATAACAACCAAAAAATGTATTGTTCTCTATACAGCGTGTATCAGAAACGTGTGGTCATCTATACTAATATACAATATGTAAAGAAAACCCTGTCCGACCCATAAGGATAATAAAGGTTAGGTAAACGAAGAAGAGAAGAGTGAAGAGAGTGAAGAGTTTGTTTGTATGTTTGTTTGTTCGCGCTAATCTCGGGAACTACTGGTCCGATTTGAAAAATTCTTTTTGCGTTGGATAGCCCATTAATCCAGGAAGGAAGGTTTTAGGCTATATAACATCACGCTGCGACCAATAGGAGCGGAGCATAACTAAACCCCGCGAACGAAGTCGCTGGCGGCCGCTAGTATGGAATAAGGTCTGCATTATTCAAAGTACTGAACAAATTTATTTTATGGGGTTAATGGCGCCGGTTCTGTTGTTCACAAACAAAACTAATTTTAAGTTCAGTGTATCCTTTTCTTTTTAGTTATTAAGAAAAGGACAGAAGATAAAATGTCAGTTTAGATCTGTCAAATTATTCCGCTCCTGTTCCTCCAAATTACACAGCACATCTACATGAAACATTCGACAGCCTCCGTGGCGTAGCGGTAGCGGACGCGGCCGCTGCGCAAGGTGGCGCGGGTTCGATCCCCGCACAGTGCAAGTATTTGTATGCATGAATATGAATATTTGCACTGGTCTGGTCGTGCCTCGGAAAGCACGTTAAGCCGTTGGTCCCGGTTGCCCTACGAACATCTAGTGGCAGTCGTTACGGGTTGTTGGAGCCCTTAAATGTCCTATAATTGGTCTAACTGCGGTGCTTCGATGTCGCCTTCGGGCTGTGGAGGTCAGACGGCAGTCGCTTAATGGAAAATGTCGAAGTTTAGCCATTTCAGCAGTTGGACTGGTAAAGTGGACCCCAGACTCCAAAGCTGAAAAGGCTTCGGATACGACTGGGATTAACACTGGGATGATGATGATCTACATCAAACATTAGCTATTTGTAGCGTAGTGTGTAGGTAAGGATGCAATTGTTAAACACTATTACTTTCTCTCTTACTCCATCTTTTCGAAAACGTGTCTGCTCAATAACATAAATAACGCAATATAAAGGGTGTATCTGACATCGACGCACAAACGGGTACCGTGGATCCAGTACATGATTCTGAACCCCCCAGTGGTGAAATTTTTCGTCGGCTTTTTCATGATTCAAATATATATATATGTAATTTTTTCACTTTAGACCGTTTTTAATTGCTATATTTTTATAAACCAATAAGATTTTAAAGTAAAAATTAATTAATTCCCTAATTAAACAAAAAAGCGTAAAGAAAACAAAACTCGAAAACTATTTTATCAGCTGATTTAATAGAGTTCACATCACAAACCCGCACAGCGGCACGCTTGCAACGTTCAAAGGTGGAGCCGACACTTTTTTAAAACACTGAATTCTGTAGCCATTCATTAACGACATAAATGACTATCATAATTTTATTAGTGGCATGCGGTCTAGCATTTTCGCGAAGTTTGCGTTACGATGTCAGATACACCCTGTATGTTGTTGTACTGTTAAAATGAAACCCATTGCTGCAGATAGTATGTGGCGTGAGGTTTTTGAGGAGTGCCACGCTCATTTTTCATTGGACTTTTTTTTGTTTACTACATAAAACGCGTGATTTATTTAGTAAAAAGTGCATTCTGTGAATAATACATAAAGAACAGTGAAATATTGTAGCATAGTGGCCACATCATGGCTTTGTACCAAATCTTCCTCCTAGTGTTCGGTTCGCGCGGCCGTCTTTTTCGACATGAATAAATCATTACGTGACATTGGCTAAATGCACAAACAGTGCGAAGCCATATGAGAAAGAAAGAAGAAGTATGTGGCGTAATTACTCTGAGAGCTGATAATCTTTTGTGTGATTACACGCGTTGATCTAATGGTAAAGTTCTTGGTTTGATAAGTCTGTACCACGCATTTCTGATATACTCTGTATGTTCAAGTAAAATTCATCAATATAGGTAGCTCAGGTAGCAACTAAACGTACAAAAAAAGGATTGAAGTGACTGGATCGTACACTAAGGTTTACTCTGAATACAATTTTAGACTTTATGACATTACTAAAAGTTTTATTGCCAAGGTGGGCTACCCGAGATAGCACTAGAGTAGTAGGGCGTCCTTTTCTACTGGGATACCAAGATAAAAAAAAATGGCTTTGCAATTATTTGATAGTTTTTTTCAGTAAATTTGGTGCTTACAAAAAACTTTTTATTTTTGTAAGTACTCTTAAAGCGCAATAACCTAAAGCTTTTGTAACAGCAGATACAGAACGAAATAAAGTGTAGGAAAATATACAGTAGTTGCTACTACTGTATAAAAATAAACAGTATAAAAATCATACAGTAGGTCGACGCCTTTGTTCTCGTGTAAAATGCCGACATCGTCTAGACAGTAACGCCCGATGCGTTACTGTCTAGACGATGCACGATGTCCAGATGTCCAGGGTTGTCACAAATAAACAATATTTATGAAATTATTTATTTATTGCAGATCAACATCGATAGCTGTATTATATTTAATTAATTTGCTATTTTTACTAAGGGAACAACTCGAGACAGATTTAAGTTATTTAGATGGCATTTTCGTAACCAGCACCCCAATCCACCTCGGAATTAACACCCATATCATATACCTACATTTAAATTGGCGTCCGCCATCTTGGATTTCAAATAGGGTGTGTTTTTCGTAACAAGCACCCCAATTATACTCAAAATTGATACGCATATCAAATTATAAAAAAATTACGTCCGCCATTTTGGATGTCAAAAAGGATGGCTTTTTCGTAACAAGCACCCCAATTTTACTCAAAATTGCCATATCAAATTATAAAACAAACACGCGTTAGCCCTTAATGATAGATACCGAGCTACGAACATCGTTTTGTTCGCAGTTCGGGTGCCGCTTACCCGCGTCTCGTCCCTCACACCCCGCACGATTGCTCTGTCTAGACGTCTCCGTTGGACGACTGTATGATTTTTAGACTGTGCGGTGTGTGTGTGTGTGTGTTTTACTATCCCTACATGCCCACATTGTACTTATTTTTTCTCAGCTTTCTTGGCAGCTACTACTTATCTATTAGAAAGAGACACATATCTACTTTTTGTTGAATCGCTCGGCTTGCTTTTTTATTTCAACTGCGCAATCCAGTAATACAACGTTATTTTTTGTTTAAGCGAAACCTGAATATAGTTTGTTCAGAATAAGCAAATGAATCGATTCCAATCATTTTTACACCATGTTATATTTTTTCCCAAATACCTACATGTAGAAAATGTTACAGTGTAGTTACCGAGCGCGCCACGCTGGTTACGATAGATCATAGTACTTGCGCGCGCGCAACAGCTGACGCCAGAGGTCAATACACCCCGCTCGCCGGCCCGAGCGGAGCTATGACCATATTTTTGTTGGGACAACCAAGTAGTAAACTGGCAACTTAACTTTGTGGTGTTTCATTATATCTTTTTGAAATTTTGTACATGGATTCTTTACTTAAAAATACTGGACATGTGTTTCGAGTTTCGCACAAAAAATAATGCTGTAGTTATAGATTCATGTCGGTACTAGGTTTAGTCGGTTATCTAAGTCACATGGTTCTTACATGTACGTTTAGTTAACTACCTACTAAACAGAGTATATTTAAAAAAATATATATTTAACCTTTTGAACGCCAATCACTTCTATACAAGTTCGAGATTTTCGTGCCCTCAGCGCCACTACTTGATTAGAAGTAATCACAGTATAAAATAAATTTACGACTTTTACAAGACCTTTTATTTTGTTTTTATGGAAATTTGCTCTGTTATCAACCATATTTTTAACTTTTTCACGCATAATAAGTGCTTATTTGTTTAATTTTTAATAGAAACAAAAACGCCAGAAAATATTTTAATGCCCCCAGCGCCAATTACTTGATATCAAGTAAGCCAGTGATGGGACACGACGAAGACCTCGCTATATTTCATCTCGTCGAAATGATCATAAATACTATTATTGCAAGAAAATGACGTAAATATATAATATTTTATAAATATTGTACACTTTAAACTAGGTTTTATTCACCTTAATCAAGAATTAATAGGTTTTCTAATCATTGTCGATAGTGAAACCCCGTTTGAAAAACCCATCCCTACAAAGTTAGTTAGTTAGCGGTCCGTACGCGCCACCGACGTGTATAGAAGGAAATCTTTGACGTCATAAGCGGACGGGTTTCAAGGTCATAGTGACCTTGTGCATTTTAGTGTAGTGCACATCTTGAGTTGGCGCACGTGTCCTTATAAAAAAAATTGTGACTGTGAATATGACGAATTATTGCGGGTTGTTCAAGTCTGAATCAGAATTTTGAAATAGTTCGTCGTCTTGACATTCCGTTAAGTCGTCAACTTCCGTTTCAGGAATTTTCTTCAGTTTTCTATTAGTTTCTACAAACCAGAAAAATAATTGCGAGTATTTAGCGACACCATTAAAAAAAGGTCTTGTGTAAAACAGACACTTACCCTCCATTTTATTTTATTATTTAAAATGTAGAAAACCACGTATTTAGCTTCTATTAATTATATTTGTTGTAAGTAAACGAAATAAATTATGCAGGAATCGGTTGAGTTTATGCACGTGTAACTCGACCACAGTGAATATAAAATATATACCATAGAAATCTAGACATCCCTAGAACAGAAAGGATTTTGACGTGCCTCGAGCGCCAACTACTTGATATGAAGTAGAAGGATTACATTTGGAGACAAATAGGGATGTGCCTTGTAGAACACACGTCTAATAAATTTAAAATTCTTTTCTTTATTGTGGGGAATATATCCAGGTTTTCATATTGTTTTTTTTATGAAATAAAATAAAATATGAAATTACGATTACAGTTTTTATTTAGCTTCGTAAATTGGCGAATAAACATTATTTTATATGTATAATATTATTTGTCGATAGGACACTAATCCCATCCCTACGTTTTACTATACATACGTTATACATTTGTAGTGTGGCGCAGGAGGACACATCGCGTATTATATAGATGGGCGTTCAAAAGGTTAAGTATACATTACATAAAATATTAGGTGCTAAGTGTGTCACTTTTGCATTTAAAACAAGAAAGGTACAAAGATTTTTGCGTTATTTTAGTTAGAATTTGTAATTTGTATATTAGTAAGGTATTAAATTAGTTTTAAGGTAAATCTTTAACCCTTGAAGTGCTAATCAATGTAATATTTAATTAATTGTAGTTTGGATATTGGCGCCCAACCCGTTATTGAATCGTGCACATAGCTTCTGATATGTGTTATGTACCCATACATTTTACTTTTGCTAGCTAATTTGATTTGAGCCTATACGGGGTGTAACGCAAAATGTATATACATAACAAGAGCAAGGTTTTTTTTGCACGATATCAATCGACATACGAAGAGATTTTTCAGTCTTGTCTATCTCTCTATCTACATGTTCGGAAGTTATGTGGTTTTTGGTGAAATCACTGCCTGTTGTACTAGGCGCGCAGAATTACGGTAGAAATTTATCGTGATTTTGATCGGTGACACGTTTGTCATCATTTGAATTGCAAGCGTTTTGGAGGGATTGTCTTATGTAAAATTGACGTTCATGAAGACCTTATTTTTAGCCTAATTTGAACAAAAACTTGATTAATTGATAATGCTAGGTTAAGAAACAAGAAAACCTACATTTTAAGTGAAACCCTTCCACAATCGTTTGATATCATCAAAGAAATCGTGCCCTTGATTTGTATATACCGTTTTCGTTACACGTTGGAGACGTTGGTAGCTATCAAGGGATACGGATGAAATTAAATGATGTATAATGTAATTTTTGGGAGATATTTTAACTATTTTAAAACAAAAGGTACTGACCTCTCATCAGATATGAATGTTCTACTAAAATATGGATTTGAATTGAACATGGAACTGGGTTGTATCCTAAAATATAATTTAATGTCCTTCAGATAGATTTATAAAAAATATTGAACACGCATTTTTTATTTTTTCTTTCATTCAAATACTTAGGAAGATAAATATTGATTTGAAATATCGCATGCCGCAAATATGCCACGGCGTGACGTAATTAGCCCCCACTCCGTAACTTTAATACGCTATATCTCAGTAGTTTATGATAATTTCGACAAAATAAAAAATACGGGTCTTAATTTTTTTTTATTATCTGTAAGACGGACTAATTATTTTTTTGATTTTCATACCTTGGATACCTTGGATACCTACTGCAGTTCCAATTGGCAGTGACTATGAATGTGGATATAACTATTTCTGGATTGAAATATTAAAAGAAATATCAAAGCAGAGAAATAAAAATAACTAGAGTTTCTAGGTACTCTTTTTAAAAGTTTTTTTTTTTGTAAATGTTAAGCTACCAAAGTCCAAAACTGGGGATTCGGGGACCTTCGGGTAGCCCACAAATGTAATCGCCTCTATTTGAGTCTTCAGCGCCTGAATTTAAATGCAGATTACTTTGACGCGTTGGGATGCGCTCTGTTAAATTCTCAACGCTGAAAGTCGACGATCCGATGAACGTAAAGTTAACAGGAGCTAAATTTAAGGAAAGGAAAGTTTAATAAGGATTATAATTTTCAATAACAACAATTTGGGACAAAATGTTTCACGTCAGGTCATCATTTTCTGTGATAAATAATAAAACATTGATATGTTATGAAATAGTAGGTAATAATAATTAGAGATCGGATATTCCGGTGCTTCTACCAGCGAAAGATAATGTACGCCTTTTAAATAACATTATTGTAAAATATTTTAGTTTTTGTATATTTATATACTAGTATACAAATTCTTTTAAAAATTGACGAAATACCTTGTTATACGCCATCTAGTAGTATTTTTAGAAATATTTATAAACAAAACCTACAGTGGCTACGTGTACCTACCGAAAGGCATATCCATATTTTTCTGCAATTTAAGTTTAGGTATTTAAGCGCAGAATATCCGATCATTAGTAATAATTAATAAGCAATAATAGTGCCTTAGTTAATGGCGTGTGTCCACATACTTATAAGGCGTCAGATAAAGTTATGTATTAAATGAGATTTTAAAATCGTAGAAAATTTTTCATAATAGTAGGTACAGGCTGATTTTAAACTTCTGTACCAAAAGGTAGAAAACCGACTTGATGTTCAAGTCTTGCATTAATTTTGTTACAGTTTATATTTTTAAGTGATAGGCCATAACATCGGCTGCCGGCAGAAGTGACCACTCACCAGACCAAGTCTTGTCGCTAAGCGATTCGCCGTGTTTCGGCATGATGTCTGCTGAAGCCGTACGGAGGACGGGTCTGAGCAGTTGTGTTGCTATGTGTGCCGGGTATGATGCGCCAAATGTTGTTGTGTCGGGAGTTTGGTCGTGGAGGGTCTCCAGATCAATCTCCCTCTGGTGCATCATATCATCGTTGGTCGTGTTGTTGGGTTTAACATTGCATCACCTCGCTCAACTGTCGTCTTCCTTCCTATTCACTCAGTTTTTTTAAGTGAATGGGCTTAATAATAATAAACTAGCGCGCTTTACCATCAAGGATTGCATCTCTGCTTACCATCAGGCGGGATTGCGGTCAAGCACTAGTTAATAATTTAAAAAAATGGAATAACAGATGATTTTAAAAAATATCATATTTAAAAACAATATTTTGTTGTACATAGTAAGTTTTACTAATTCTGTATTGGTCAATTTTGATTAGTAACGATTTTGCATGTTAAAAATAATATATATGAATTTGTTTAAATTTTCAATAAAATTTTACACCATTTTCATTGTTATTTTTTTTTATTTCTGATGATCTAGGTCCTTATATAAGTACCTTGCCTTAACCATACATACGGATGCGGGCAGCACTTGACGATGCACGATGGAAAACCGGTGAAACACGGTGGAAAACCTTGGGAGAGGCCTTGCTCCAGCAGTGAACCTCTATAGGCTGAAGAAGAAGAAGGAACATACATATAAATATACAGTATGTTAATTAACAGAGGGCGTTCCCGTTAACCCGAAGTAGTATAGCATACATACATGCTAAAAAAAATATTTCCATTCGAAAACAAAATGTTATAAATTTTTTTCCAATAAGAAAATATTCAATAAAAATTTTAAATTGACATGTAAAAGAAACACACTGTACACGCGAACATGAAAGACGGCAACGTCGCAATTTATTTATACATGACGACTACTATTTTGATTTAAAACAGGAGGTTTCAAATTTATTTCCAATTAGAATTATTTTTTATGTTTATTTTTCTATGCTGATATTTTTATTTTAATCTATTAATGATATATATTAACGAGTTTAAGGGAACGCCCTCTGTTATTTAACATACTGTATATCGCTCGGAGAGTATCTAGACAATTTTTTTTTTATTGGGATACCCGCCACACTTTTCCCGCCCACTGCAACTCCTGAAAGCCAGAATCAACAGTGGAGACCGCCAGAAAAACGCCGAGCAATGAAGCTCGACGAGTCCCGGGGAAACGATTCAACTGTCTTGGGTCCCGCAACGAAATTAATCAGAAAAGAATAGCGGAGGAGTAAGAAAAAATATATTTTTCCATCTTCTCTCCATAACAAGCAGGAGACAGAACAGAACTAGGCACAAAGGGACATTATTGCAACTGGGAGAAGCCCAGATTGCCAAGTATCTACCCTATTGTTGACATCGCTAGGTCCGGGCGAAGCGTTTCGCCTCGTTTTTTATACAATGTAGGTACATCGAAGTACTGGAACCTATAACGTTCTCACTGTTTTGACACAGGCCTCTCGGTGAGAGAGAGTGGGCCGTAATCTATCACGCTGGCCCAGTGCGGGTTGGCAGATGTCACATGTCTTTGAAGTTCTTATCTCTAAGGCATGCCAGTTTCCTCACGACGTTTTCCTTCACCGTTTTGAGAGCCGACACCATAGGGCCATCGCTGCTGCTCCTTCACCCAGGCTTCCACTACTTTGTAATATTTAAAACGTGAATAAGGCTAGTGGTCCAAATGGTATACCAGCGATTGTTCTGAAGGCATGTGCGCCCGAGTTGTCTCCTGTATTGACGCGCTTGTATCGCCTCTCGTTTAGGACTGGTATAGTGCCCAAGTCCTGGAAGCTTGCCAACGTCCAGTCCGTGCCCAAAAAGGGTAGTCGTGCCGATCCTAACAACTATCGGCTGATTTCGATAACCTCGCCAAGGGCGGATCCAGGGGGGGGGTCATGGGGGTCATGACCCCCCCCTGGGCTGGGTCCAGGAGCACCTAGCTCATGAGGATTTTATTTAAGTACTTCCAATATTTCAATTTATATAATACATACTTTGTTTGACGGCAAATGCATTATTCGGGAACGAACGCTTCCAAAATTTGAATTTTACCGCGCTACCGCCGCCACGGCTGCCAACATTCAAATGTAACATTTCGTAGGATATTTACACGCACTTCGTTTACAGTTTCTTCATTATGCCAGTATGTGTGTGTTCAAACTCTAATATTATTGTTGTAATGTTCTTAAAGTACCTCGTAGATAGATAAGTAGGTGCCTACTTAATGAACGAGGGGGTTTATTACGGACGACAACAGGTCAAGCTATCGGAAACTGTCAAATATTCCCAATCAACTTTGAGCCTTCATAGCTTATCAATAAGGTTGACGTCTGTCCATTCTTCTTCTTCTTCCTATGCCTCTTCAATCCTGAAGGTTGGCCGTCAGCTTCTTGTATTCGGTTTTGTCAACCGCGAGACGCAACAGTTTTTCGACGGGCGTAATGCCGGTCAACTCCCTGATGTTTTGCAGCCACGACTTTTTCTCTCGTCTAGCGCGCCTCTTTCCTTCTACCTTGCCATTAATAATGAGCTGGAGTAGCGTATATCTATCGATAATCTATTTTGCGTTTCTTTAGGGTGGGCAAGACAACTTTCGAGGCATTCGCACGCGCTGAAGGACGGTGTCATTTCTGACCTTTGGGTCCAGCTTATGCGTAGCATACGACGGTAGCACCACATTTCAAAAGCCTGCAAGCGTCGTGTAGTGTCCTCTTTCCGAATCCACGCTTCGCAGCCGTACATGACGACAGGCTATACATAGCACAAAAGTAACCTGACTCGGAGCTTTATGTGGAGTTTACGACAACACATATCTTTCTTCATTTTGTTAAAAGATGCTCAAGCAAGTTCTTTGTCGTTTCTTGATCGGACTCCCATGCTTCATTTATCCAAGCACCGAGATACTTGTACTGTCGAACCCGCTCAAGTTGTTTACCTGTCACCGATATGCTAGGGCGTAAGCCTGGGTTTCTAGAGACCACCGTAAATTTTGTCTTGTTTCATCAACAGACCGGCCTTCTCACTGAACTCATTGACTTTTATCTACAATGATTTGCAAGTCTTGTTCAGAGGATGCAATGAGAACAGTGTCATCCGCATAACGCGGGTTATTAACAACCTTGCAGTTGATCTTCACTCCGGCTTCCAAACCTTCAAGAGCCTACGACATCACTGCCTCGGAATAAATATTGAAGAGCAACGGAGACACAACACAGCCCTGCCGAACTCCACGACAAATCTTGAGATCTTCCCCGGTCTCCTCATTTTCAAATCTGATTGTAGCTACTTGGTTCTCGTATAGATTACGGATAATCCTGACGTCCTTGCCATACAGTCCAATATCTGTTAATAGACCCAGGAGGTGCTGGTGCTTAACCCGATCGAATGCCTTTTCATAATCTATGAAGCACAGCAGTACGTCGGTTTGCATATCCCTGCATTTTTGTACGAGAACGCTGAGCGCAAAAAGTGCTTCACGAGTACCGACACCAGAGCGAAATCCGAATTGATTGTTTCCCAGTTGTTTGTCACATTTCGATCTTACCCTGTTCTGTATGATGTTTAAGAACACTTCGTCTGTACATGCCTACGTATTGTTATTTAGGTGAGGGAATTTGAAGGTCCTAAGCTTCGTAAGTCTAAGGTCGTTTTGTTTTGGTTTCCTGGTTAGAAAAACCTCATGGATGTCCGCCGCCCTAGGGCGGGTGGCGGAGTCTGTCGGACTCTTACTGACTAAAAACCACGCCGATGTTCCATCTCACATTTACACCGGGGGTTACGAGAACGAACACTGCTTCCGCAACCCCCAATTGGTGCTGGCCCGCCACTGTGGGCCACTGAGTGAGGTGTACGACTCCTCCCGTGACGTCTAAGAGTGGAGCGCGTGGAACACTTCACGCCTCCACCTCGGGTCCTGATGTTTGGGGGGCGACAGATGTCCCCGAATATGTCGCCCCTGGAGCCATTTAAGGGGACTGGAAGAGGGCGTTATCTGCCCTCCGCCGACGCCCGGTGCACCTGCTGTAGGTCGGGTGAGAGGATGAGATCTCCCTCCCCCTTTCCGCAGCTTTCTTCTGCAAGACCAGTGTCATGACGACCGCATCCTAGGACTCTTCACTGCCGACCATCGACTCGATTGCGGCTGGCAGCGACAAGTCACTGCCTAGTTCAAAGACGAGGGCACGGCGGAGCTCCTTCGCGCGCGGCACACCTTGCCAGCGTATGTCGCTGTGTCCTCCCGGCGATCGACGCAGTAGTGCCACCGGGCGTCCAGCTCCCTGTTTATGCGACACAGGTACTTTTCGAAGGAACCATGCCCCGAAAGTACTTGTGTCATCCGAAACGTCAGGTAGTCCTGCGTTTTCCCCAGCCAGTCCGCCCGTACCGGCTGGATCGCCTCGATGGTGGTGAGGTAGGGCGTGAAAGCCTGTCGCGCCATTCTGCCACCAGGACCTCTCGGAGCTGCGACCGACGCTGCTCGAGCCGACGCAGCATCGGCCGTTCGCCCCGCTCCCGCCTCCTTCCGCCACCGGTACAGTGACGTGAGGACCTTCGCCTCCAGCTCCCAAGGCGGGGATCCAGGCAATAGTATGACTCTGATGGCCATCGCTCTCTGCGGTTGTCGCAGTACAGCGATACTGCCGGCCGTCAAGTCAGAGGCCCACACCGGGGCTCCATACAGGGCCATCGATCGCACGATTCCCATGTCCAGGCGGCGCTCGGGCTCTCCAGATTGGGAAATAACGTTGAAAACGCCCCAGCCGCCCTCAACAACTTGGGCGCCAGCCGCCGGAAGTTGGGACCGAAGTCCTACCGGCTGTCGAGCACCGATCCCAGGTACTTCATGGTGGACTCGACAGCGATTCGATGTGAGCCGGGTGGAGGCGCCCGCCGGGGACCATAAAACCATGGCCTCCGACTTGTTGAGGGCCACCTCCAGGCCTAGGCGACGTACCCACCAACTTTAATACCGCAGCCGTCGCCAGCAACGTTACTTCCCTGAGCGAGCTCCCCCAGGCGGTGACTAGCGTGTCGTTCGTATAACACGTCAGGTCTCCCCCCAGTCTGAGCTTGCCTCTCAGCACCCAGTGGTACGTCGTCTACGTTACGAAAAATTAAAGCATGGCAAAGAGCTTCTGGCACTTCTCCACGTCCATAAAAACTTACCCATTAAGTAGATGAAATGATAACATGTTTCGGCAGAACACGTAAAAGAAAAACTGATTTCGTTATTTAATTAGGTGTTTTTAAGTTCAGTACTTATTACTTGTTAATAGAATACCTTCTTTTTAATTGTATCTATTATTATCAGTTTAATTAAAACTTCTTATGACTTGATCACGACTATGTGACCCCCCCCCTGGCGCCAAAGCTGGATCCGCCCTTGAACCTCGCGTGTGTTGAACTCGCGCCTCTTGGCATACCTAGAAGGTAACGATCTCCTCAGTGACCGACAGTACGGGTTTCGCTGCAATCGGTCAACTGGGGACCTACTAATGTATGCCACCCACTTGCGGTGCGAGGCCCTCGAGAAGAATGGGGAAGCGATTTTGCTGTCTCCCTTGGTGTCTCGGGTGTGGCACGCTGGCCTTCTGAGTAAGCTTCCAGCGAACGGCGTTTCCCATGGCTTGACTGGCTGGGTAAAAGGCTTCCTGACAGGACGGTCCCTCCGAGTTGTTGTCGACGGTTGCTCATTTGAGCCCATGTCGACTAATGCCGGTGTTCCTCAGGGGTCTGTTCTCGTTGCAACTCTGTTACTGCTGCATATTACCGATCTGCTGATGCCCGGTGTCTATGGGTATGCAGATGACAGCACAGTTGTAGAGAGATACCTGCCGGATGCTCGGGCTAGTAGGGAATCAATCCGGTCCGAAAGAGAGGCTATGGTAGAGCGTATGAATTTGCACTACAGGCAGTCTCCGAATGGGGCGAAGGCAATCTTGTAGCATTCAACGCTGCCAAACACACAAGCGTGTCTATTCACCGCCAAAAAGGAAATCGTTTACCTTGGCTCCTACTTTACGGAATGTATCCTTGGAGTGCACCGACCGCCTTCAGCTTTTGGGAGTTAAGATTTCCTCAAACCTAAACTTTGGTTTATTGAGTCCAAAACCAAGGTGGCTGCCAGGAAACTTGACGTTATTGCAAAGGTCCGGAGGTACTTCACACCGGGACATCTTCTGATGTTATACAAAACACAGGTCCGTTCGTGTGTGGAGTACTTGCAGCCACATTTGGGCTGGTCTTGTGCTACAAAATGTCACCTGGCAACTTTGGATACGGTGGAAAGGCGTGCGAAGAGACTAATTGTCGACCCAGATTAGGTTCAAAATATCTCCAAAGTCTGGAACAAAGGCGTAGAGTAGCCAGCCTGTCGGTGTTCTATAGGATGCACTTTGGAATGACTTAATTCCTCCATCTCCGTTCCACCATCGGACGACCCGTCGTACGGCGAGTAGCCACGCTTACTTTGTTGACACCTCTACGATCCGGAAGAACCGATTCGCTTCGTCTTTTATACCGCGTAAGTACATCGAAGGACTGGAACAATTTGTCTGCGACGGTCTTTCCGGCTGACTACTATTTAAGTTCAAGGGTAGAGTGAATAGGCTCTTAATAAACTAGTGCGCTTTACCATCAACTATTGCACCACTGCTTACCATCAGGCGGAATTTAGTTCAAGCACTAAACATTAAAAAACAGCGGCCAGAAGTCTTCTACCACGACAACGGACAGATAACAATTCATTTTTTTTTTACTTTTAACGCATCAATCGCTTATACACTAGATACACAGTCTGTTGTAGTTATGATGAAATAGTAATTTGAGTGCAGACAGTACCTTCTTGGATTCTTTACATTTTAAAAAAGAACTTCAAAAATAAATTAATATACCATTATAAACGCAACATTGTTTTAATCTTTGCCACACTTTTAAACACCAAAAAACTCAATATAAAAACACTACAATTTTACATGAACATTTTACTTTGACTGCAGTCTTTCTCCTTGTGATGCTACCGAAACAATAATCACACGAAACAATAACTAAATAAACTTTTGCTCCTGTCTACCTCATCTTCCAAACTTAAATATTTTTCCATATAAATGTTAGCTGCCAGAGACAATAATCAAATTCAACCTCAACATCCCCTCTGAATTTTATTATTATCTCAAAAAAATTTTAAAATCATCCCAAGACATAACTTTCAAACATTAATTTCAATACACTCTCTTTAAACAACTTCAATACATAACCTATAATCCCCTCAATACACAAAGAAACCCATAAACTTCAACTCACTATCTATAGCTTCTCACTATCTATAGCTTCAACTAACTCCCTATCTATAACTTCGACAGTCTCCCTGTCTATAAACTTCAAACTCCCTATCTTTAACTTCAACAACTCCCTATCTAACTTCAAACTCCCTATCTAACTTCAAACTCCCTATCTAACTTCAAACTCCCTATCTAACTTCAAACTCCCTATCTAACTTCAAACTCCCTATCTAACTTCAAACTCCCTATCTAACTTCAAACTCTCTATCTATAACTTCGACAACTCCGACAGTCTTCCTGCCTATAAACTCCATATCGATAACTTCAATTCTATCACAAAACACCCTATCTATAACTTCAACAACTCCGACAGTCTTCCTGCCCATAAACTGTTGGGTTATGATGGAAACAAGTAATTACCCAGGAGATGTTTTAATGAATTTATTTATTAGACGACACCATCGTTCACATGACAACGAGAAGTAAGTGACACACCCAGACAATATAGAGAATTATAAAAATATCTAATTACGATCCTCTTTGGTTTGATATTGGCGAAGTTTACATCTCCAACACTAGGCCTTAAACTAAGACAATATCAGTTACCTAACCTTCTAAGTTCTAGGCCTTAATCCAAAGAACACACTATATTGAAAATTAAACAATCATGAAACCTAAGTTACATGTAGGCTCCACTTCCACAAGTCTAATTAAAACAACTCTGTTATACATAGTGCCTCTGACATAAATATTATATAAACAGTACAATAAAAATAGTTTACAGCAGATAAATAAAACACGTAACAATGAACCTATACTGTTATGTACACATAATCAAAGCGCAACCTATATCCTAGCTTATGTTTAGCATCTTGGATATACACTTCATATGTTTATCTTTACATAACGACTTCGTTAGTACATCTGCCACCATTTCTTCAGTACTTACATAACTAACACTTACAACATTTTTTGTTAATTAAATCTTTGACAAAATGATGTCTTATATCTATGTGTTTTGTTCTAGAATGGGATAGAGTGTTACAACAAATCTTTTGAGCTGACTGATTGTCATTGAATAAACTTATGCTACATTCAACACCAGTACACTCCCGAATAAACGTTTGTAAAAACAAACCCTCCTTGCAAGAGTCAGAGATTGCCATGTACTCAGCCTCTGCACTAGACAAGGCTACCGTTCGCTGTTTACGACACTCCCAAGATATAATAGATTTATTAAGAGAAAAACAGTAACCCGTGTATGACCTGCGATCTGACTGATCTCCACCCCAGTCGGCATCTGTATATCCCACTAACTCTAGATTACCCTTTTCAAAAGACAAATGATACCCAGAAGTCCCTTTTAAATACCGCAGTACCCTTTTTTCTGCTTTCCAGTGGCTTTCTGAATTACAATTGTTAAATTGACTGAGGTAGCATACACTATGAGCAATATCAGGCCTGGAACAGACTGCCAAATACATTAAATAACCTATAATACTTCTATAGTTGTTATTATAGTCATAATCTTCTGACTTTTCTAATTTCAAACCAACCTCCATTGGAGTCTGACATGGTTTACAATCTGACATATTAAATTTATCTAAAATTTTCTTAATATAAGACGACTGATCCAAAGTAAACTTTCCATCTAAATTTCTGGTAATTTTCATACCTAAAATGTGATTACTTGGACACAAGTCATTCATCTTAAATTCATCCTTAAGCTGTTTCTTAAAAATGTCTCGTTTTCGAGAATTCTTAATCGAGAACAACAATATGTCATCTACATATAAAGCAATGAAAACTATTTCTCCATCTTGATTATAGACATAAACACATTGTTCAGAAGACAACCTTCGAAAACCTAATTTATTGACTAAAACATTGTTTATCTTTTCATACCAAGCTTTTGCTGCCTGTTTTAGACCATAAATTGCTTTATGTAACCAATAAACTTTTTCCCTGTTTTTCCTATCAATAAAGCCTTCAGGTTGCTCCATATAAACAATTTCTGTTAAGTCACCGTTTAAAAATGCCGTTTTGATATCAAGATGTTCTATCACCATATCATACTGAGCAGCTAAGGCCAATAAAATCCTAATAGTTGAGTATCTAACAACCGGTGAAAATGTCTCATAGTAGTCTACCCCATACCTTTGCGTAAACCCTTTTGCTACGAGGCGAGCTTTATAACGTAATAATTCATTATTTAAACCCCTCTTTTTAGTAAAGATCCATTTACACTTTACAGCTTTATGCCCTTTAGGAAGATCTACTAATGACCAACACTTATTTTGTATAAACGAATCATACTCATCTATCATTGCCTTACGCCAGTGTGCAGCTTCACCACTACTCAATGCCTGCTATGCCGTGACTGGAAAGTCATCGTCCCCCGTAGTCCCCACGAGCCCCGCAAACTCGACGGATTGATCAGCATCTTCAAATGTCATTGCTGACTCATCAGAATCAATGCTGGAGGAACCTGGAATATATGTAGGATCGGATGAGTGGTCTGTGACCTGAAAATCATCGGTTTCATTCAGACTAAATACAGTTTGCCTGCGAAGATTTCTGTCACCCGACATTTCATCACTCAACGGGACAGATGTGTCCAGCGACTGCTCTCCTGACTCACCAGGAGTCACTGAAGTATTCAATGGTATAGTACTATTTTCCATTGGTATTATACCAATACTGTCAGATACCACTTTATCACCATTTGACACATTTTTGTTTATGAAACTATTCTCGAGAAATACGACGTGCCTAGCCTTTATGCAAGTCTTAGGACAAGAAGGATCTACTAATCTGTAGCCCTTACTAGTATCACAGTATCCTACAAATACATACTTCATACTTCTCGGATCTAGTTTCCTACACTTATCAGACACAGCGTATGCCAGACAACCAAAGACACGTAAGTGTGCTACGTTTGTCTTCTTTGAAGTCCACGCTTCCTCTGGAGTTAGTCCCATGACGGCTTTGGTGGGTGAGCGATTCTTGAGGTACACGGCTGTGTTTGCCGCCTCAGCCCAAAAATGTTTTTCAAGCCCTGAGTCCTGCAGCATGCACCTAACCTTATCCATGATACATCTGTGGCCTCGCTCAGCAACTCCGTCCTGTGAACTGCATTTGGGTATTGTAGTTTCATGTTTTACCCCACAGTTTTCTAGATACTCTTGAAAAACATGATTGACATATTCACCCCCATTGTCACTCCTAAGGACCTTTAGTTTCTTTCCCGTCTGATTCTCGGCTAAAGCCTTAAATAATTTAAATTTTTCAAAACCTGAACTTTCCTTTTTAGAAAATAAATAAATGTTTTTCTAGAAAAATCATCTATAAAAGTTACAAAATAACGCATCCCACCTAGCGATGGTACCTGCATAGGACCACATACATCCGTATGTACAAGCCCTAATAGCTCCTTTGACCTACTATAACTTTTCTTAGAGAACGGCAGCTTAGGTTGTTTGCCCTCAATACATGGAACACAAGGATTAAAAGTAGAAACATCATAATCCATACCTGTGACTAATCCATTCTTCATTAGGTTCATACTTCTGGTTGAGATGTGCCAGTCTCCGATGCCAAATCTCCTGACTTACTTTATGTCCGATGCCCCATGCCGCCTCAAGACCACCTTGTAAGCCAGCATCCGGTTCCCCATCCACACAGAAAGAAGTCATGGCCCTCTCTGACTGTCGCTTGCCTGCTTTGTAACAATCCAATTCGTATAGGCCGTTGTTACATGTAGCAGTAGCTACAACCCTACCTCCATCAAAAATCCTACATTCTGTAGAAGTAAATATTACCCTATATCCCTTTCTAGACAATTCACTTACAGATAGCAAATTGGTAGATAATGCAGGAACATAATACACATTACTTATTGTTTTGTAACCTAATTTCTTTAAATTTACACAAACTCTGCCTTTTCCTTCCATAAATATGCTCTCTCCGTTAGCCACATTCACCTCTGTAGACCTGGATCGCTCAAAGTCCATCATCTGATCCTTGCTGTTACACATATGGTTTGTACAACCGGAATCAACATACCAAATTTGACGTTTTGGATACACTGACAATGCTGTCAAAAGAGTACTGCTATCCTTCTTCGGCTTATCTTTTCCAACAGAATATGAACCCTTCATGGGACAATCCTTTTTCATATGGCCTGCCTTCTTGCATCTGAAGCACTTGTACACTTTCTTTGTAGCCAATGCGCTCACATCTGGTACCTCTTTGTCATCCCTACGCAACTGTTCCAGCATCAGTTTAGACTTCACGACTTCACTGGTCAACTTACTGTCAGAATTTTCTAGAGCCATTATTAGTGGGTCAAAATCGCTTGTTAGCCCACTTAATAAAATGACAGCAACAAACTCATCATCTAAAGGTGAACCAATATCAGCCAATTGTTGTGCTAACTCTGTGACTCTCGTTATGTACGCTTGCATGCCTTCCATCTCCTTCAATTTCACCCCAAAACGCGATCTCAGCAACCCTAGTCTTCTGCATAGGCCCCTATCTTCATAAGCTTTTTGCAAACATGTCCAAGCTTCATAAGCAGTTTTAGCGTTGCGCACATGCTGCAAAGCAGACGGTCCAACAGACAGACAAATTTTCGCGAGTGCCTTTTGTTTCTTACGTTCATCTTTGCAATCTTCCGATTCAATGGTTTCGTACAGGTCTTCGTGTATTAGGATCATCTTCATAATAAATTTCCAATTATTATAATCCTCCATCCCTTTTAATTTGTCTATTGGAATGCCCACTGAAGATCCTGAAACCTCTGAAGCCATTTTGTTGAAAAACGTAACTGACGTGAAATTTTGAAATAATACTTATTTCCACCAAAACACGCGAAAATAATAATTTCGACGCGAGACTAACGTCCTGGGCCCATAACCTGTTGGGTTATGATGGAAAAAAAAGTAATTACCCAGGAGATGTTTTAATGAATTTATTTATTAGACGACACCATCGTTCACATGACAACGAGAAGTAAGTGACACACCCAGACAATATAGAGAATTATAAAAATATCTAATTACAATCCTCTTTGGTTTGATATTGGCGAAGTTTACATCTCCAACATAAACTCCCTATCGATAACTTTAATTCTATCACAAAACATCCTATCTATAACTTCAACTATTACAAAACTCACCCTATCTATAACTTCAACTATTATTAAACACACCCTATCTTAACTTCAGCTCTATTAGAAAACACACCCTATCTAACCTTCAGCTCTATTAGAAAACCTACCCCATCTAAAACTTCCACTCTATTATAAAGCCACACCATCTAAAGCTTCAAAAATCCTACTACAAAAGCACGCCGTCTAACCTCAACTCTACTACAAAAATACATCATATCTAAAATAAACTCCCTGTCTAAAATGCAGCCTTTACATAACCTTCAATTTCATAAATATCACTAACTTTTACACTTTTGTTACAGCGTTACTAAATACAGATCAATAACTATTACACTTTTATTAAATGTCACAACCCTTGAATACACAACTTTCAATTTTGCAGGATCCCAAATCTTATAACCATTATTTGCAAAACCAACTAACAAACCCCTAATACATCTAGTCTAATTTTATTTATCAAATATAATATACCTAGACCCTATCAATTGTCTATAATTATGCACATCACATCAATTGTCTACTGCACATCACCTCTAATATTCTTCCCCTCTTGTTCTTCTTCTTCAAAAGTAGAAAACTCCTCCTCCACATCACATCAATTTCCTATAATTATGCACATCAACACTAAATTTCTTCCCCTCTTGATGTGCATCAATTCAAATATTCAGAAATACTTTTTCTTTTAAGTTGCCGTATTCAAAATTCTTCATTCATTGTTCAATGTAAAACTTCTCATAAATTTTCAAATAATTTTCTCTATAACCTCTATATCAATTCCAATAATTATCAAATCTTCTAATTCCAAATTCCTTTTCCAGTCCTTCAGATATCTTATTTCTTTTCCTTTTCCACTATTTCTAATATTTATTGTAGAATTTTATCATCAACATAATATTGCCAAATAAATTTCTTTTCCTTTAATATACATATTTTATTTTCACCAAAATTGTATTCCATCGGTATTTCCATAAAATTTTCCTTTTAGCTCTTCATATAATTTTCAAAGAAGACTTCATTTTCTTTACCATTATTTTTGTTCTTCTAGAAAAATCGCTCCTCTTTTGTTTCTTTGACATCAAAAATTTTCATTTTCATTTCCTCTTTATAAGCTTCCCCTCTCAAACTCATAATCAGTATTTTCTTCAAATAATTACTTACATTTTCAATTGCTATCTTACTGCTGCACCCATTCTGGGTCCATAACCTGTTGTAGTTATGAAGAAATAGTAATTTGAGTGCACTGTGCAGACAGTACCTTCTGGGATCCTTTACATTTTAAAAAAGAACTTCAAAAATAAATTAATATACCATTATAAACGCAACATTGTTTTAATCTTTGCCACACTTTTAAATACCAAAAAACTCTATAAAAAAACACTACAATTTTACATGAACATTTTACTTTGACTGCAGCTGTTTTAGTTTTTGCTCCTTGTGATGCTACCGAAACAATTATCACACGAAACAATAAAACTTTTGCTCCTGTCTACCTCATCTTCCAAACTTAAATATTTTTCCTTATAAATGTTAGCTGCCAGAGACAATAATCAAATTCAACCCCAAATTCAATCCCAGTCGCATCCGAAGCCTTTTTCAGCTTTGGAGTCTGGGGTCCGCTTTACCAGTCCAACTGCTGATATGGCTAAACTTCGACATTTTCCGTGGAGCGACTGCTGTCTGACCTCCACAACCCGAAGGTGACGTCGAAGCTTTGCAGTTAGACCAATTGTTGGACTTTTGAGGGCTCCAACAACCCGTAACGGCTGCCACAAGATGTTCGTATGGCAACCGGGACCAACGGCTTAACGTGCTTTCCGAGGCACGACCAGACCAGTGTAAATATTCATATTTATGCATACACTTGCACTGTGCGCACATGCTGGCATACTATAGCTTGGAATAACATGGGGGCAGTACGGGCTGTGGTTCAACACAAGAGTAGGCAAATAACTCTGCGGGTGGCCTTAGATAATCTACTGTTCTCTCTCTACTGTGCTTCAGTGCAGTATAAAGTTCTTATCACAAAGCAGTACAAAAACCATTATTTTTCATGACCGAGTCTGACATCAAACTAAATTCAACCTTACACGCATGCATTAAAGTCAGAATTATAAAGTAAGTACTAAATGAAAGAAGTACAAGTGCTGCGTTGTGCGCTTGTTCAGTGCAACTATTTTTTTACGCTGATTGTGAATCTAGTGTATAAGTGATCGATGTTATAACGGCATCCTTATGCCTACGGAATAGATGCTAAAATTGGTTGAACAGACAGTAAAAAAGGCTTCTTTAAATGTCTAATCTTAATCAAAGGAGATGTTTCAGAAATGTATGGAGCCTGGGCTAGCATATTGTACACTTAATGCTAGGTATAGTTACGCTATAGTTAACTGTTTTTATTGCTAATCTATACTAATATTATAAATGCGAAAGTAACTCTGTCTGTCTGTCTGTTACGCTTTCCCGCTTAAACCTCCCAACCGATTTTGATGAAATTTGGCATAGACAATCTTTAGACCCTGAGAAAGAACATAGGCTACCTTTTATCCCGGAAAAATTTGATATTCCCAAGGGAAATCTAAAAAGCGCGATATAACCGAACTCCACGCGGGCGAAGCCGCTGGCGGAAAGCTAGTTTCCTATGTTTTGGCTTAGTTTTATACAGATTCAATTTAACTCGGCCAAGGAGTGCAACACAACTACTATTAAATATGGTGGTCAGCAATAAGCGAAATAAGATTTTGACAGTGCCATTTGATTGACGTGTCATGTATCCAAGGCTATCCTATCTATGTTATCTACCATGACTGCGACAAAAACAAAACATGAATTCCGAACATACGGCCCATTAAATAAACACAATCAGCTCAAATCAACACTCGACACGAACACAAGGGGAAAATAGAACTGTCAAAGTCGCCAATCAAACGTCATAACCAGTGCCATGGCTACCTTAATAAAGGGTTATTTCACTAAAAAACGTTTCAAATAATTAATTATATACAACGTGTAACATAAAGGGTATATACATAACAAAGGCATGTCATCTTTACATGATATTAAACGATATTGGAAGGGTTTTTTAATCCTATCTTTTTATGTTAGGAAGTTATGAGGAAAAACACCGCCTGTGATAGGCTACTATCATACTAGTCGCACAGAGATATTGAAGACATTTATCAGATTTTGGCAAGTAATGTGACGGGTAACGAGTAATTATTAACGTATGTGGTGTGCTGCCACGTTTGTTATGATTTGATTTTAAGAAACACACGAAACCGAAAATTAGTACCTACCAATTTTTTGAGTATTTTATTTTGAGTTGAAACCCTTCCGATATCGTTTGATATCATCTAAAGATGCCATGCCCTTGGTATGTATATACCCTTTTTGTTACACGTTTTATACTAGTATTTTTATTCAAATTAATTTAGTAGTATTTTTATGAAAATCTTTTATTTTTTTCCTTTTTGTCTATACAGCGTTCATAGTGGTCATAGTGGAGGCCCAAAATGAAACATCTCCTTTAAGTTCTGCGCGTCTTACTCTTTCTATCTAATTAGGAAAGCTACAGAAAATACGTATTAGTTTAATCAAATTAATCATCGCCTTCCAGTACGTGGTCACCACTCCAGAACCTTACTGCCTTATCGGCCATAAGGTTCTGGAGTGGCAGCCACGTACTGGAAGACGCAGCGTAGGGAGGCCCCCAAGAAGGTGGACCGATGACCTGGTGAAGGTCGCGGGGAGCCGATGGATGCGGGCAGTACGGCAGTACAAGACCGGTCGGCGTGGAAAGCTTGGGGAGGCCTTTGTCCAGCAGTGGACATCTATGGATTGAAGAAGAAGAAGACGTCATCACCTGACGTAAGTTGACGTAGTTTTAGACGCCATGTTTCTAGTCACGTCTAAATTGTCTATGAAATATCTTAATTCAAATTAAGATATTTCATAGACAGGCCTTTGTCCAGCAGTGGACATCTATGGATTGAAGAAGAAGAAGACGTCATCACCTGACGTAAGTTGACGTAGTTTTAGACGCCATGTTTCTAGTCACGTCTAAATTGTCTATGAAATATCTTAATTTGACAGGACTAAAATAATATGTTATCTTTTGAACTTTTCCTAATGAAATAGATTAGGTGGTGATGATGGTGTGGTGGTGGTGGGTTAGGTGGTAGGCCATAACATCGGCTGCCGGCAGAAGTTACCACCCACCAGACAAAGTCTTGCCGCCAAGCGATTAGTCGTGTTCCGGCATGATGTCTGGTGAAGCCGTACGGAGGACGGGTCTGAGCAGTTGTGTTGCGATGTGTGCCGGGTACGATGCGTCAAATGTTGTTGTGCCGGGAGTTTGGTCGTGGAGGGTCTCCAGATCAAACTCCCTTTGACGCAGCGTCGTTGGTCGTGTTGTTGGGTCTAACATTGCACCACCTCGCTCAACTGCCGTCTTTCTTCCTATTCACTAAGGTTTTTTAAGTAAGTGGGCTTAATAAACTAGCGCACTTTACCATCAACGATTGCATCACTGCTTACTAACAGGCGGGATTGCAGTCAAAAGCAATTTAGTTTAGTTAGTGGACAAGAAAATCGGGGCCAGTGGCGCCGATTCTCTTGTCCGCACCCTAAACTAATTTTTAGTCAGTGCTTATTTTCTTTCCATTTCGTTAACAAAAAAGATAGAATATAACATTTTAGTTTAATCCGGTTAAATTAAGATACTCCATAGACAGTTCAGAAGCGATTATAAATACAATATCTAAAGAAAACCCTGTCCGACCCGTGAAGGTATTGTTAGGTATCGATAACTGATTCTACTAATGCCCACAAAGACAGGCTAAACTTAAAAAAAAAAGTATTATTTCGCAAAAAGAGGTAACTTAATACATGTGCGGTATGCAACCCCTTCCGCGGACGGCGGGGGGCAGGGTACGCGGCACCTGTGACGTGGTCGCGTCGCTATTCGCTTATAATAATACCGGTGTTGTCACTTTTTTAAAAATTACCAAATTTCGGGATAATTGGAATTAATTCCCGGGAAAAAAGGATTATTTCAAAATTCATTAGTATTGTTACTATGATGATTATGTAAAATTTTATATTATATTTGGTCATGTGTTTACCTAACCTTTATTATCCTTATGGGTCGGACAGGGTTTTCTTTACATATTGTATAGCGACTAAAAATACGCCAGTTTACGTCAGGAGCGCACTAATCTGACAGGTCTAAACTGACATTTTATCTTCTGTCCTTTTCTTAACGAAATGGAAAGAAAAAGATGAACTGAACTAAATTTAATTTAGTTTGTGAATCGGGGCTATTGTCAAGAACTTACACACGGACGAGAGTAGGTATAGTAAGTACGATCATGTATCTACTCACCGGTCCATCTTAAAATGGCTACCCATCAGGCAGCGCAGAGCTCTAAGGTCCGTATTCCAGAAGGAAACTCAAGCATTGATCTCTGCTTAAGCATTACTTAAAACTAGTTTCAACCAATCAAATGGCTTGAAACGAGACTTAAGTAGAGCTCGAGTTTTGAGTGACGTTCTGTAATACGCACCTAAGAGCCTTGACGACCTTGTTTTCACTCCTACACAAACCCTGTTTTCCTCCATAGCTTACTTCTCATTTTCAATATTTATTCTCTGCGCATAATAAGAATCTTCGTTCTTCCAATAATTGTCTTCTACGATGTCCTTCTCACCGCACTGGTTTTCTTAAATCTTCATTTCTTGTCCAGGCGGTTTTCCTTTGGAATGATCTTCCTCAGAATATCAGGACGTTGACAAGTCGGTACACATTTAAAGTTAAAGCTCGGGAATATCTACGTAAGAAATTGGCAGATTCATCCCACATATAATTTTTTTTTCTCTATCTATATTTTTTTTTTATATCTCTCTACTGTTTATATTTTGTATGTATGTATTTATGTATTTATTATAATATTTTTAATACTTTTTTTTCTCTCTTTTATTTTAATTTATTTGCACCTACCATGTTTGTCTCTCGCATCACCTCAAGGTAGAGTGGTAGAAAATGCCTAAGGCATTAAGTCCGCCATTGTGCAATGTTTGTACTAATATTATAAATGCGAAAGTAACTCTGTCTGTCTGTCTGTCTGTTACGCTTTCCCGCTTAAACCTCTCAACCGATTTTGATGAAATTTGGCACAGACAATCTTTAGACTCTGAGAAAGAACATAGGCTACCTTTTATCCCGGAAAAATTTGATGTTCCCGAGGGAAATCTAAAAAGCGCGATATAACCGAACTCCACGCGGGCGAAGCCGCGGGCGGAAAGCTAGTAAATAAATAAATAAAATAAAACAAGAATCATTTTGTGATATAATAAGTATATTTTTTTAATTTTCAATACACTTCACTCTGTGTTTACACTACACATTGCACAAACATGAGTAGGACACTTATTGACAATAATATTCATCATCATCAACCTTTTTATCGTCCCACTGCTGGGCCGATATGCGCCGATGTGCTGCCGTGAGCGGGTTCGATTCCAGGTCAGGCAAGTTACAATGCAACTTTTCTAAGTTATATCTACTTTCTAAGTACTTATATCTTGGACACCAATGACTGATTAAAAGGTGAAGGAAAATATCTTGAGGAAACTGAACTTTAAGTATGAAATCGCCAACCGCATTGAGCAAGCGTGGTGATTACGCTCAATCCTTCTCTGTATGAGAGGAGACCTGTGCCCAGCAGTGGGACGATAAAAAAGGTTGCTGATAATGATGAGAGGAAATATTTATTGCACTCCTCCTGACAACGTGACAAACCATTTGACAATTTCACTATCTGACATTACGGCAAACTATCTGACAACATCACAAACTGTCTGACAGCATCACTAACTGTCTGACAACATCACAAAGGGGCCATCCATAAAGTACGTCACACGAATTTCATGATTTTTTGAGCCCTCCCCCGTCCTTGTCACAGGTGTTCACATTTCTGAAACCCCCCCTCCCTAGTGTGACGTCACATGTTTTGCAATTTCACATCGAAAAATTATTAAATTAAAACATCGTAAACAAAACAATTTAAACCGTATTGTCCCGAAAATAGAGTTGGATATATTTTTTAGTTTATAATTAATATTTCAAATTACGCGATTACTACCTCTAGGTATATTAGATTTTGAAATGTGATGTCACGAAACTTACTACCCCACCCACCCCTTGTCACACCATGTCACACTTTGTCGACACCCCCCTCCCCCCTTTATGTGTGACGTACTTTATGGATGAGCCCAAACTGACAAAATCACAAACTGTCTGACAACATCACAAACTGTCTGACAACATCACAAACTGTCTGACAACTTCACAAACTGTCTGACAAAATCACAAACTGTCTGACAACATCACAAACTGTCTGACAACTTCACAAACTGTCTGACAAAATCACAAACTGTCTGACAACATCACAAACTGTCTGACAACATCACAAACTGTCTGAAAACGTCACAGGCTGGGCACTTACTGCTGCCACTGCGCTCTTCGCTTAGTCTTCATATGTACACATTTGACATGTGACAACATGGAAGTTCTTTGGGTGAATTTAGCCGAACAATATTCACACTCGTACGGCCGTTCGCCCGAGTGCGTTCGCATATGGTTGAGAAGAGTGCGGTTTGCCTGAAAAAAAAAAATTACTTTGAAAGTTGCGATACTGATTCTGGAACCGGTACCCTTTTAGGCCGCTGCCTCGAATCTTGCGGGCAGCGGGGTGGCGGCGGCGTGTGAGCGGCAAGATCTTATGCGTAAAATCAAACGGACCGGTTCTCGAAAACATCGGCGCGCAGCGGGGCGGTGGCGGGCAGCGAGCGGTGTACTTTTCGCACTCGAATCTTGCGGGCAGCGAGGGGTGATCGAGCGTTAGGAATAAATTTGAATCAAAAAGATGTTGCTGCCATTGTTCAGACATTTCTTTCGAGAATAAAAACAAACATCTCCTCGACACAACACTACGCGGCTATAGTGACGCGCGATCTACCCGCTAGTTCCGAGAACGGGTCTTTGATGCCCGCTCGGTTCCAGCGCCGCCGCCGCCGCCGCCCCGCTGCCCGCAAGATTTGAGGCAGCGGCCGTACCAAAATGGCAGTAACCGCTAAATACAGCACGGTAATTGCGTAATACAGTACAGTCAGAAGCAAAAATATGTATACATTGCCAAGGCTCCAAAAATATGTAAACATCTTCGACTTTAAGACGAAGTGCTCAACTTGAAGAGCATAAAATTGTAGCCACCGGTTCACATCATAAATATGTATACGCTCATTGCTTCATTAATTTATGAACCAACACGTAACTACATGCTATTGATGGAAGCGTGCATACATAGTATTGTTCCTATCGTGGTGGGCATAATTTAATGAAGCAATAAGCGTATACATATTTATGATGTGAACCGGTGGCTACAATTTTATGCTCTTCAAGTTGAGCACTTTGTCTTAAAGTCGAAAATGTTTACATATTTTTGGAGCCTTGGCAATGTATACATATTTTTGCTTCTGACTGTACCAGTAGCAATGAGTTTCATTTTGACAGTTCAACAACATTCATTGCAGTGTTTACGTTGTTGAACTGACACGGTTTCGAAACATGAAGCAATGGATTACCAATATGCTTCAAAATTATTCTAACGGATAGTAACGTACTATACGTCGCAATTAGGGTACAGAAATAAAAAAAAATAAAGATTTTTTTTTGTAGCCTATTTAGTTGTTTTTTTTAATAATTATAAACCAGCGCTTGACTCCAATCCCGCCTGATGGTAAGCAGTGATGCAATCGTTGAAGGTAAAGCGCACTAGTTTATTAAGCCTATTCAGTTAAAAAACTTAGGAATAGGAAGGAAGACCGCAGTTGAGCGAGGCGGTGCAACGTTAAACCCAACAACACGACCAACGATGCGGCGCCAGAGGGAGATTGATTGGAGACCCTCCACGACCAAACTCCCGACACAACAACATTTGGCGCATCGTACCCGGCACACATCGCAACACAACTGCTCAGACCCGTACTCCATGCTAGTATACCATTGCTGGGCAAAGGCCTCCCCTTTTTCCTTCCAAATCTCCCTGTCTTGTGCTATCTTTGGGCATGTTGGCCCTGAGTCACCAGATCGTCAATAAGAAATTTTAATTTAATTATAAATAATTTATATTTTTTATTCTATTCTAAGCAGCATTATGCAGGCCGGTGTCCAGAGATGAACGGATTTGGTCAGCCTACCTTATTGGGCTGCGACCAAGTATCGTAACAGATGGCGGACTATCATAAAGCAGAAGATAATTCCACAGGGACATCAAGCAAGGCGGGGCGGGTTCGATCCCCGCACAGTGCAAGTATTTGTATGCATGAATATGAATATTTGCACTGGTCTGGTCGTGCCTCGGAAAGCACGTTAAGTCGTTGGTCCCGGTTGCCATACGAACACCTAATGGCAGGCGTTACGGGTTGTTGGAGTCCTCAAAAGTCCAACAATTGGTCTAACTGCAATGCTTCGAGATCACCTTCGGGTTGAGGTCAGACGGCAGTCGCTTCACGGAGAATATCGAAGTTTAGCCAAAACTCGGCAGTAGGACTGATAAAGCGGACCTCAGACTCCAAAGCTGAAAAAGCATCGGATGCTACTGGGATTAACGCTGAGATGATGATGATAAAGACCCTCAGTAATGAGGAGAGCGACTTGAGGAGGATTCTAATCTAAATCTCATACAGTCGCTTCACGGAGAATATCGAAGTTTAGCCAAAACTCGGCAGTAGGACTGATAAAGCGGACCTCAGACTCCAAAGCTGAAAAAGCATCGGATGCTACTGGGATTAACGCTGAGATGATGATGATAAAGACCCTCAGTAATGAGGAGAGCGACTTGAGGAGGAGGATTCTAATCTAAATCTCATACGGATATCAAACGTTATGCTGGTAAAACCACGTAATACTTACGGCGAAGCCTCTTCCACAAATATTGCAAAGTTTATTTTTCTCCTTTTTGACCCCTTCGTGGTTGAACCGCATGTGGTCGACGTATCGCGTTCTATTCAAAAAGTGCTGAAACAAATCGACAAAGTAAAGTGACCATTATACGTATTTAGATATTTTGAAACACTAAACTAAACTAATAAAAGATTTTTTAAGTGGTTGGTTCGTTTTTATATTGTTGTTTGGGTTTGAGGGTGGTTGGTTACTAACTTTTTATTTTTTATAATTATAAACTAGCGCTTGACTGCAATCCCGCCTGATGGTAAGCAGTGATGCAATCGTTGATGGTAAATTGCGCTAGTTTATTAAGCCCATTCACTTTAAAAAACTTAGTGAATAGGAAGGAAGACGGCAGTTGAGCGAGATGTGTAACGTTAAACCCAACAACACGACCAACGATGCTGCGCCAGAGGGAGATTGATGTGGAGACCCTCCACGACCAAAGTCCCGACACAACAACATTTGGCGCATCGTACCCGCCGCACAACGCAACACAACTGCTTAGACCCGTCCTCCGAACGGCTTCACCAGACATCATGCCGGAACACGACGAATCGCTTGGCGGCAAGATTTTGTCTGGTGGGTGGTAACTTCTGCCGGCAGCCGATGTTATGACTTACCACCGAGAAAAACTAAATTTATGTTATTCTTTTTCTTCTTCTGGCCTCTCCCAAGGCTTTCCACAACGGCCGATCTTGTGCTGCCCGCGTCCATTGGCTTTCCGCGACCTTCACCAGGTCATCGGTCCACCTTGTTGAGGGCCTCCCTACGCTGCGTCTTCCGGTACGTGGCCGCTACCCCAGATGGTGTATAGATTCATCTGCTAATAGCTAATTTAATACCATCTGTTAACACCTATAATGTATATACAAATAAATTTTAATCCATACTAATATTAAAAATGCGAAAGTAACTCTGTCTGTCTGTTACGCTTTCCCGCTTTAACCTCTCAACCGATTTTGATGAAATTTGGCACAGACAATCTCTACACCCTGAGAAAGAACATAGGCTACCTTTTATCCCGGAAAAATTTGATGTTCCCGAGGGAAACCTAAAAAGCGCGATATAACCGAACTCCACGCGGGCGAAGCCGTGGGCGGAAAGCTAGTATTATAAATGCGAAAGTAACTCTGTCTGTCTGTCTGTTACGCTTTCCCGCTTTAACCTCTCACTCCGATTTTGATGAAATTTGGCACAGATAATCTTTACACCCTGAGAAAGAACATAGGCTACCTTTTATCCCGGAAAAATTTGATGTTCCCGAGGGAAATTTAAAAAGCGCGATATAACCGAACTCCACGCGGGCGAAGCCGCGGGCGGAAAGCTAGTTAGAAATAATTAAAATGTTTTCTAAGCCCGGTACCACCATATCCTCATGTGGGTGTTGCAAGAGGCTACTAATGGCACTCTCACCAGGGAAGCGGGCAGCAGCGCTTCTCCTGTGGAATAACAAATTACTGCGATCTGCAACCCAACGGACAAGCGTGGGGATTATGGCAACTCCCAAAATGAAAAAAAAAAGCCTTTGGGGGAGGCCTTTGCCCAGCAGTGTACCTCTATAGGTTGAAGAAGAAAAATGAAAAGAGTATGGCTTGGCGCTATGGTGACCTAGCATACTTTTCTACTGGTAATAGGATATGGTAAAAGTTAAAGTCTTGTATTATAAACTAAATGCTATATTAAATCACTATATCACTTAGTAACAAGAAATGGTAATTTATATACAATATGTAAAGAAAACCCTGTCCGATCCGTGAAGGTATTGTTAGGTATCGATAACTGATTCTAATAATGCCTATAAAGCCTGGCTAAACTTAAAAACAATACCCGTTAAAAATTATTTCGCAAAAGGAAGTAAATTACATGGCAATACATACGCGGGCGACGGGGGGCGGGCACGCGGTCAAACGAAATGGCGCCAGTGTTGTACATTCATTCATACATCCAAAAGTGTTGTCTATTTTTTAAAAATTACCAACTATTGGGGAAGCTGGAGTTAATTCGCGGACAAAAAAGATTATTTCATAATTGATTAGTATTATGATGATTATGTAAAGCTACAAATTTTATTTGGTCATGTGATTACCTAAACTTTATTATCCTTATCGGTCGGACAGAATTTTCTTTACATATTGTATAAACCTAGACACAATTATTGTTAATATATGGTAAAATGGTTATGGTAATGAGTACGCGGTGTCTCTGACGAGATCTTAACCCGAACTGTCCCACATTTTGGTAAACGAGCGAATGTGCATATTTGCCTTCTATGCCATTATGCATTTTCGCTGAGTGTTCGATTAAACTCGAACAATAAATGTGTACTTACTCTATCACACTCCGAGCAATAGTGTTTGGACTGGTTCATATGAACGTGTCGGTAGTGGTTCATCATGTAGGCTCGTCTGGAATATGTGTTGTTGCATTCTGGGCAGGGGAACTTATTTCTGACCCTGAAATAAAATGAAAGCTAATAAAAGAACAAAGAATGTGTGTGTGGCTCAGTGGTAAGTGGTCTTTTAATGTGTGTGTAGCTCAGTGGTAAGTGGTCTTTTAATGTGTGTGTGGCTCAGTGGTAAGTGCTCTTTTAATGTGTGTGTGGCTCAGTGGTAAGTGCTATTTTAATGTGTGTTTGGCTCAGTGGTAAGTGCTCTTTTAATGTGTGTGTAGCTCAGTGGTAAGTGGTCTTTTAATTTGTGTGTGGCTCAGTGGTAAGTGCTCTTTTAATGTGTGTTTGGCTCAGTGGTAAGTGCTCTTTTAATGTGTGTGTAGCTCAGTGGTAAGTGGTCTTTTAATTTGTGTGGCTCAGTGGTAAGTGCTCTTTTAATGTGTGTTTGGCTCAGTGGTAAGTGCTCTTTTAATGTGTGTAGCTCAGTGGTAAGTGGTCTTTTAATGTGTGTGTGGCTCAGTGGTAAGTGCTCTTTTAATGTGTGTTTGGCTCAGTGGTAAGTGCTCTTTTAATGTGTGTGTGGCTCAGTGGTAAGTGCTCTTTTAATTTGTGTGTGGCTCAGTTGCTCTTTTAATGTGTGTGTGGCTCAGTGGTAAGTGCTCTTTTAATTTGTGTGTGGCTCAGTCGTAAGTGCTCTTTTAATGTGTGTTTGGCTCAGTGGTAAGTGCTCTTTTAATGTGTGTGTGGCTCAGTGGTAAGTGCTCTTTTAATTTGTGTGTGGCTCAGTGGTAAGTGGTCTTTTAATGTGTGTGTGGCTCAGTGGTAAGTGCTCTTTTAATGTGTGTGTGGCTCAGTGGTAAGTGCTCTTTTAATGTGTGTTTGGCTCAGTGGTAAGTGCTCTTTTAATTTGTGTGTGGCTCAGTGGTAAGTGGTCTTTTAATGTGTGTGTGGCTCAGTGGTAAGTGCTCTTTTAATTTGTGTGTGGCTCAGTCGTAAGTGCTCTTTTAATGTGTGTTTGGCTCAGTGGTAAGTGCTCTTTTAATGTGTGTGTGGCTCAGTGGTAAGTGCTCTTTTAATTTGTGTGTGGCTCAGTGGTAAGTGGTCTTTTAATGTGTGTGTGGCTCAGTGGTAAGTGCTCTTTTAATGTGTGTGTGGCTCAGTGGTAAGTGCTATTTTAATGTGTGTTTGGCTCAGTGGTAAGTGCTCTTTTAATGTGTGTGTAGCTCAGTGGTAAGTGGTCTTTTAATTTGTGTGTGGCTCAGTGGTAAGTGCTATTTTAATGTGTGTTTGGCTCAGTGGTAAGTGCTCTTTTAATGTGTGTGTAGCTCAGTGGTAAGTGGTCTTTTAATTTGTGTGTGGCTCAGTGGTAAGTGCTCTTTTAATGTGTGTTTGGCTCAGTGGTAAGTGCTCTTTTAATGTGTGTGTAGCTCAGTGGTAAGTGGTCTTTTAATGTGTGTGTGGCTCAGTGGTAAGTGCTCTTTTAATGTGTGTTTGGCTCAGTGGTAAGTGCTCTTTTAATGTGTGTGTGGCTCAGTGGTAAGTGCTCTTTTAATTTGTGTGTGGCTCAGTCGTAAGTGCTCTTTTAATGTGTGTGTGGCTCAGTGGTAAGTGCTCTTTTAATTTGTGTGTGGCTCAGTCGTAAGTGCTCTTTTAATGTGTGTGTGGCTCAGTGGTAAGTGCTCTTTTAATGTGTGTGTGGCTCAGTGGTAAGTGGTCTTTTAATGTGTGTGTGGCTCAGTGGTAAGTGGTCTTTTAATGTGTGTGTGGCTCAGTGGTAAGTGGTCTTTTAATCAGCCTTTAATTTTCCCACTGTTGGGACACAGGCTCCTCTCGGTGAGACGGACTGGACCGTTAATGTACCACGCTGACCCAGTGCGCGTTGGTAGATGCCATGTCTTAGATATCTTGTTTTTTTTTACATGCTTTTTATTAGCTTCACTTGTATGTTTGCTTGCTTGTTTGTTTGTGTTTGTTTGTCCGTCTCTAACTCTTTGGACTACGAGTGAGCGGCTCATTACTGTATAATGTCCCACCGTTTCCAATATGTTCGTTCGTTCGATTTTATTTTTAAAAGAATATCGAACTAAAAAGTTTAAAACAAATATAGTTTAAAAAACTAAAAAGACATGCTTTTAAAAAATATCAAACTTAAAAGTTAAAAATAATTATTTTTAACTTTTTAGTTTGATATTTTTTACTCTTTATTTAGTTTAGGGACCTTTACACGAATGTGCCATCCCATCATCATGAATGCCAGTCCCATCGTAACTAACCCAAAAACTTAACTAAACCTTGGCCTAATAAAATTAAGTTAAGGTCGTACCCTCACCAAATGACCTTGCGCATTTGCTCCCTCTTCACCGCGCCCCACCTCTACAATACTTCGCAACACTTTACTAGCGCCGTCTGGCGGACGAAGTACTTACAAATACAAGTTAAATTCATAGACCACAGAAGTAACAGACATGGCACTTTTATTTTTGTTTATTGGTGCGCCCAAATACTTTTGGTTATTATAGACTGAAACAAATGTTGACGATACTTCATAATAAAAATTTTGCGTATTTTATTTTTTAACCGACTTCCCAAAAGTGTGGTTCTCAATTCGATTTATGTGTGCTCGCTGATAACTTATCGTTAATGAACCGATTTTGACCATTCTTTTTTTATATGAAAGAGTATGCTGCCTATGTAATCTCATTGTTACCAAGTCAGTGTCGATAATGGAAATTCTAAGAAATTTAGGCCAATTATCGAAAATTGTAGGCACGCTTCGGGTGAAAACTTGATACTCGTATTTATATCGGATGATACTATAAAACTGTGAAGATTTGGGCCTGACCTGATGATGGAGATGACAGAGAATCAAGGGAATCCACATCGGAAGCAACTGTCATGTACTCATGTGTTTGGGCTTACTTAATTTGTATTGATTAGAGCTTTACAACTAAATATGTTATGACTGTAACTTCGGGGTTGGAAGTTAGTTTTGTAGATTGAAAGTTTGCTATTTGCTATTAAGTTTGCGTCAGATGGTCAAAGGGATAGAAAAATAATATAATAAAGGTTAATTTATCATTATTTATTATTTTAAGGGAAAACGTAATCAGGGTTAAATAAATTACTGCTGACAGGAAACCCACATAAAAAAAATGATGTTTTTTTTTTGGGCTCAGGCAAGACTGAAGTTATATTATTATTCTCGTTTATACAAATACGTAAATTGTAAAAAATAAAACGATTGTATAAAAAAAAACAAATACATATACTATAATATTATTTACACAAAGCTTCCTTTTGCAGAAAAATAATAAACATCTGACAAATACAATATCCGGTCAGACTGGACGCTGACGGCAGCATATTTGGAAAAGGCCTGCAAGCAAACGAAGTATTTCGTTTGCTTTAATTCCTATAAGACCACAATGAAAGTATGAGCATTTCTAGAAATAACGCAATGAAATAACACAACATAAATTCAGTCTCTTGATTTTAATTGATTTTTGCATAAGCATGACGAGTAGGTAGTGTTTGTACTATGTTAAAGTACAGTGTTGTAAATTGTTGAGGAATTCCCTCGACTGTCTATGGTCTTCATCATCAGATCTATTGCAGACCTTCATTTAAACCTATATGGGTGTAAAGTTTTCATCAATATAAAAAGGTAACTATTGTAAACCTTTGAGGAGTTCCCTTAACTGGCCTTTGTCTTCATCATCAGAGCTTTAATGACAATCACAACTCATTTAGGTGTAAAGTTCTTATCAATATAAATTTATTAAGCATAAACACGAGGCAGCTGATGTGAATCGTTAAGGAAATCCCTCGGCTGTCTCCCGGCTCAATCATTAACTCCGAATTTTACTAAATTGTAGTGCGTTAAAACACTTAATGAAAAAAAACATAGAAATGCCCTAGGCGCCCTATGATTTTTTAAATTTCTCCTAGGTTTCCTTAGTCTTCCATCATCAGACCCTAATTTCCTTAACATGAGACTACCTTGAAGATATAATCTTTCTAATTAAAAAAAAAACATGTGGCACTCGGGAACTGCCGCGGTAAAGCTATTGCATAGCATTTTTTATCAACTTATGCAATAGGGTATTTGACTAAAAAAACCTAATTAGTCCGTCAGTCAGATTTCCAAAAAATACTCATCATCATCATCATCATTTCAGCCGAAAGACGTCCACTGCTGGATATAGGCCTCCCCCAAGGTTCTCCACGACGACCGGTCCTGCGCCTCCCGCATCCAGCGGTTTCCCGCGACCTTCACCAGGTCGTCGGTCCGCCTTGTCGGGGGCCTACCCAAAAAATACTAGACATATATTTTTTTCTTTTTTCATATAAACAAAAAATGAAGACGACACAGTGCTTTGAAAACTCGTGTGACGTCACTGCACGCTACACTTTTTAGCGGCCAGTGACGTCACCAGCCATCACTCCTGATCTATGATGCCTATTATATTTGTAATTTTTTATTGATTTGATAAAACAAAATATACGAAATGTAAAACGTATATAATAAACCAATCCAATACTTTTCTATAATCTGAATGACGGACTAATTAGTTTATTTTAGTCAAATACCCTATTATTTATATCATAGTAAAGTTATCCGCAAACAAATATAAAAAAAAAAAACATATAACCTCCTCCCTTTTGAAATCGGTTAAAAAAACGAACACCAAAATGAACATCAATAACAGAGACACTTTATGATAGTATTATACTCTATGCGACATGCGGTGCGTAAGCGAGCAAGCAGATGCTTTCTCGCTCACGCGCCGCCGGCTATGCTAGCGGACCGCGCGATGACGAACGACACGGGTTCCCCCTTCGAGAGCTTGTGGCATACTGAATCTCAATAGCTCGGGCAAGAGAAATGATGGGGAATACGCTCAGATTGTTGAATATTTTTTTTGTTTTGGTCGTTTTAAAAAAATATTTCTACAATAATGTTCGTCATGAAATTGCCTATCCATTAGTGTAAGAACGAAATCTAAATAATGCTTACTTTTCGAGGAGATGCACGTTTTTGATAATTATTTCTCTTGTCAGAGGTTTCGTTGTGAAGGAATTATTTAAACATTACGCTTTGTAAAAAAAAAAAAAATCTACAATTATGGAGCCAAGATTATGGAGAAAATTTATGTATTTTTAATAAGTTGATATTTCTCTTGGATAACGAGTAGATAGCTCCGAAAAACTACATAAAAACGGCCTGCGGTGTGTTTTTCCTCTGGAGCCGCCTTAATAACCAAATATGAAAACTTTATAGGCGGCCTCTGAAGTAGGTGTGGACAATATATGACGGAAAGTACCAACATCATATCTATTTACTTCCAACTCTTTAAACAATTTTTCTCTTTCAGACTGCAAACTAACACATTCCGTCAATAAGTGAAAAACATTCTCCGGCGTTGCGCACACCTCACAGTTTGGTGAATTAATCAGTTTCATTAGAAATCTAAACTTATTGAGCGGCATGTGTCCAGATCGCAGTCTTTTTATGCCGGTTTCCGCACGATGTGTTCATTCACCGTTTTTTGACGCGACCGCTGCGCAAGGTGGCGCGGGTTCGATCCCCGCACAGTGCAAGTATTTATATGCATGAATATGAATACTTGCACTGGTCTGGTCGTGCCTCGGAAAGCACGTTAAGCCGTTGGTCCCGGTTGCCATACGAACATCTAATGGCAGTCGTTACGGGTTGTTGGAGCCCTCAAAAGTCCAACAATTGGTCTAACTGCAATGCTTCGACGTCGCCTTCGGGTTGTGGAGGTCAGACGGCAGTCGTTTCACGGAAAATGTAGAAGTTTAGCCATATCAGCAGTTGGACTGGTAAAGCGGACCCCAGACTCCAAAGCTGAAAAGGCTTCGGATGCGACTGGGATTAACGCTGTGATGATGATGATGATGATGTTTTCATTCACCGTTTTGATTTTAACAGCTGTGGTAATGAAATAATTTACACGAAGTGAAGCGCCTGATGGGGTTTAAACCTACGACCTACAACTTGTAAGCCAATATTAACTACTAGGCCACCGCTGCTCTCAAACTTTACACTAAAATGTCCCGATTCTCTTGTTCAAACTAAACTTAAAAGGACAGAAGACTAATATTAGTTTAGTATTGTTAAATTAAATCATTTCACAGACAGTTTAAGACGCGATTAAAAACATGGCGACTAAAAATATGTCAATTCACGTCAGGCGCGGACTAATTTGACAGGACTAAAAATATGCCAATTTACGTCAGGCGCGGACTAATTTGACAGGACTAAAAATATGTCAATTTACGTCAGGCGCGGACTAATTTGACAGGACTAAAAATATGTCAATTTACGTCAGGCGCGGACTAATTTGACAGGATTATATTGATCTTCTATCCTTTTCTTATTAAAATAGAAAGAGAAAGATGCATTGAATTTAACTTTAGCTTAGTTTATGAATACAGAATAAGGCTATTAATATCCGAGATTAAAAAACAAACTTGAAAATATAAAATTGAAACATTTTTTAAATTTCAAATAAACCAATCCCCGTAAATGTCTAAACCATGTCGCGTGTGGTAACGGCCATAGAATAGTAGCATCCCATATCCTGCCGTGGGTGACGTAAAAAGCGACTAAGGGAACTCTCACCAGGGAAGCGGGCAGCAGAGCTTCTCATGTGGAATATCAAATAACTGCGATCCCAACCCAAGGGACAAGCGTGGGGATTATGGAAATGCCAAATGATAATGGAATGAAAGCCTTGGGGGAGGCCTTTGTCCAGCAGTGGACCTCTATAGGCTGAGAAGAAGAAGAAGAAGAAACCAATTACAGATAGTTTTGAATTGTCAAAGAATCGGTCCTTCAGTAAGATGAAGCTAGTCGTCCAAAACGGATTCGACCCTGGTTCAGGCCATGGTCCGGAGCGAGAGTGCATGGCAGGCCGTCACCTCCTTCTGTGAAGCAGTGATGCTGGCAAAGGAGGAGGCGGAGCGCGTGAGGGAGCGGGAATTCCAGCGCCCTCACACCTCCAGCCGCCGAAGGACACACCCCGTAGGCGCAGGCTCCCGGCCACTGTAGCGCAGGCTTGCGGGCGACCAGGCCCTGGTCGACATCATCAGCCTTTACTCGTCCACTGCTGGACATAGGCCTCTTTCATGGCACGCCAACAAGCTCGATCCTGAGCAGTTCTCCGCCAGCTACTACAAGCCACCTTTTTGATGTCGTCGCTCCATCTCGCCCAAGGGCGTCCCACGCTACGTTTGCCGAGACGCGGTCTCCACTCAAGGACTCGTTTACCCCAACGGTTGTCGGTCCTGCGGCATATGTGACCAGCCCATTGCCACTTCAGCTTGCTAATCCTCTCAGCTATGTCGGTAACTCTGGTCCTCTGTCGGATCACCTCATTTCTGATGCGGTCCTTCAGAGAGACGCCCAACATAGCCCGCTCCATAGCTCGCTGAGCGACTTTAAACTTATGGACTAGTCTGACCGTTAGTGTCCACGTCTCGGCTCCGTAAGTCATGACGGGTAGGACGCACTGGTTGAAGATTTTGGTCTTCAAACATTGGGGTATGGGCGACGAAAATACCCGACGAAATTTTTTTTAATAAAATATGATCAATGAACGGGTCACTCCGGGACCGGTTGCCGTAAATGGAATGCCGCTCGAAGTTGTTTCAGAGTATGTTAGCGTAGTAGCGCGGAACAAATATTTGTATGACCTACAAGTAGTTCTTACAGGTCTGGATATTTGTGTATGTGAGTTTATATGTTCGTAAACGCACCCACGATACAGGAGAAGTTCCAAGTGTATGGCAACGTTGTTTTAAAAAAAAACTTTTCTACTTACTGATTCTCCCGCTCCTGTCGATGCGCGGCGCTGGTATGCACGTGCCTTCTATAAACATGTTCGCTTTCATACTGTTTGTCACACAAGACACAGTATGCGTGCTCAGCCACACAAGAGCTGTGTTTAACAGAGAAGTGTTTGCGTAGTGCGGCGCGTGACTTGTAATGCCGGGAACAAGTCGTACAGGTGTGGGTGTCCAAGTGACGGCTAAAAAGGAGAGTACAATAATGATAATAAGCCAAACACATTACGCAAAACTAGGCACAGAGGGCGCCACAAGCTCATACAGTAAAACCATAGACATATACTAATGGACATGCCATATAACGAACCAGTCGTATAATTTCAAAATGGAATTTACCTAAATATAAGAAAGAAACATCCATCAAGGGTTCGGGCCCAGCATCTTTAACACAAGTTGTCTTGGCAACTTAGCAAGGGTGCTGGTGTCGCCACACTATTGTTAACATCCTTTTAACTGTATGTACTACATCTTTCAATGTACTGTAACATTTGATGCAAATAAATTATTCATCATCATCATCATCATCAGCCCCTACTCGTCCACTGCTGGACATAGGCCTCCTTCATGGCACGCCAACAAGCTCGATCCTGAGCAGTTCTCCGCCAGCCACAACCAGCCACCTTTTTGATGTCGTCGCTCCATCTCGCCCAAGGGTGTCCCACGCTACGTTACGCGCTTAATTACGTTACGTACTTAATTACAGGGTTCGGCACTCGAAGTGTTACTAATTTTACGTTGCTATAGCAACTAAACTGTTTACAATATGGCGCCCATATTTTCACATCCGTTAGTGTATTGTATTGTTAATAAACTAACAAAAGCCTACTATTTTTCGTCGTTGTTAAAAAAAGTTTTGCAGATGGAAGTCAAACGAAACAGTGTCATTGCTTTGTATTTGGCTGAAAAATCGCAGGCAGCCATCGTTAATGAGCTAGGACATTTACATTTGAACAAAATGTTTGTGTATCGGACCATCACGCGTTACAATGATACGGGTAGCATCAAAAAACGCCATGGAGGTGGACATCCAACAACAGCAACATCATCAGCAATGGTTCGAAAGGTAAAGGCTAAAATTGAACGAAATCCACGACAAAGCGCAATTAAATTGGCGAAAAGTTTTAATGTATCTGCCCGGAGCATAGGGCGCATATTAAAAAATAAACTTCAACTGAAGCCCTACAAACTACAAAAAATGCAAGATCTGACACTTACACAAAAGACAGTTCGTCTAGAAAGAGCTAAGAACTTAAAGCACTTGCACGTTGATAGCTTGCTTGAAAATTTGGTATTTTCCGATGAAAAATTTTTTACCGTTCAGCAATATGTGAACAAACAAAATGATCGCGTATGGTTAAAGTGTAAATCAAATGACAATTTAGACCAAAGATTTGCCTTGCGAAAGCAAGCACCAGCATCTGTGATGGTTTGGGCGGCGGTAACTGCCATGGGACGCTCACCTCTCGTTTTCATTGACCAGGGTGTAAAGATAAACCAGCAGATCTACCGTAAAAAGATTTTAAACGATGCTTTGTTACCTTGGGCACGTAAGCAATTTGGTAGAAATCATTGGACCTTTCAACAAAACTCGGGACCATCTCACAAAGCTCGTGAAACCGAAATCTTTTTACAAGAAAATGTTCCGAGCTTCATTTCTTCGCAACAATGGCCACCATATTCCCCGGACTTAAACCCAATGGATTTTTTCATATGGTCAATTCTAGAAGCCAAAGTGTCAACAAAAAAATATGAGACGGTCGATGCCTTAAAGATTGCGCTTCGCCGAGAATGGAACAAAATACCAGCAGACCACATTCGTGCAGCGTGTGAAGCCTTCTCGGTCAGACTCGATGCTGTTATCCGCGCTAAAGGTGGCCATATCGAACAGTAGCTTCTTTTTTTATTTATTGTTTATGTCTTTTTTCGATACTGAAGTTTTTAAATAAATATGCTCATGTTTAACAGAATTACAGCATTTTGAATTAGTAACACTTCGGGTGCCGACCCCTGTATTATTAAGTTTATTCACCAATAAATATATAAACTACAAAACAACATAAAACATAGGAACCGTGCGTGCAGGCGTGCAGCGCCAAAACTCTCAGTAAGTATATCTTATGGAATTAATCTAACGTGAACAGCTTTATGTCGATAAAAGGAAAAGCAAAATAAACTAAGCTAAAAACTAAGTGTGTTGGAAGAATTTAACATAAAACAAAATACAGTAAACTAAGCTCACACTTAGTGAGTTAAAACAAATACAAAGGAAGTTAAATGAGTTGGTGTTTATGTATGGAGAAGGGTGCATGATTGTGTAAGGGGTGGTGAGTGTTAGTGTGTGTGCGTGGTGGGTTTGAGTGTACTCAAGTATGTGTGTTTAAGTAATATGAAGACGAAATGTAAAAAAAATAAAAAATAAATATCTTACAATGAGGCTACAATGTTCCCAATGCTAGCATACTGGCCCCAGTTCTGTGAGGAATGTGATGATGGTATTCCCGACCGATTTCGGCCACGGCGACCACCTCGACTCCTAGCCGATGATTTGGCGCTTATGCGCCCGAAGATGGCAACATTACGCAAAACTAGGCACAGAGGGCGCCACAAGCTCATACAGTAAAACCATATACATATACTAATGGACATGCCGTAACTGTATAATCTGCAGTAATTTTTTGGTTTGAAAAGAGTGGGAGAGATGGCCTATGATTTCGGTCTAGCACATCTCTTTCCTCATAGATGATTGATGATTTTGAGAGATAAAGATAGACGAAACTTCGTTTTCTTTCTTTCTTTCGGAGTGCCGCAATTGTCATCTCGAAAGCATGTCCATTAGTATAAATGTCGATGAGTAAAACTGGCCGGCACATATTGCACAATCTACTTTAATAGATTAAATATAAAGCGCGGCGCGGGTTAGGGGGGCTCCTAGTGGGCGTACCCAGCTTCTGGCCCGGGAGGGGGAGGGAGGCAGTCAGGCCTAGCGGTAGGCAAGTCCGGCCTAGGGGGAGGGGGGTTACAACAGGGTGGGCAAGACCATGGGGGGGCAAGTCAAACTTTTAAGAATGAGTAATCTTTGTGCGCTATAGTCGGATACGGTTTCTTGGCAATTACACCATATATTTTGTCAGTGTCCACTGTGTGGTTTATTTAAAAGTTAGAGATAAGTCCTCGTTCATATTTTGTTTAGTAATCAGGGAAGCTCACATATGTTCTGCGAGATTTCCAGGGCGGGGGCAGCCGTTCTCCCCTGCCCCTACCTGGGTACGCCCATGCCGAGTACTATAATCTACCGTCAGCTGTGTTTGTGCTCGGTAACCACACTGCAACAATTTCTAAATGTATTTGGGAAAAAATATAACATGGTGTTAAAATTATTGGAATCGATTCAGTTGCTTATTTTGAACAAACTATATTTAGGTTTCGTATAAAGAAAAAACAACGTTGTATATTATGGCATCCTACGGCCATAACCATAACACCCATGGCACATAACCTTCAATTTAATTAATATCATATCCAGTGTATATTTACCGCATTAAAAAAATAAATAAAACCGTAAATGTAATAGGCTATTTGACAGGTTTATAATTTTTATCTTGAATTACTTGGTTGCGGTTAAGAAGTTCACCGAAAGTATTTTTTTAAATTTTAAATACGTATTTCGTAAGAAATATGCAAATAAAAATTCAAAATTCAAATAAGCCACGAAAACGTTTTATTCAGCAATATGGCGTCGCGCTTTGTAAGTGACGTCACAAGCGGGTTTCGGTTCTCTGTGGTATTTGTTTTTATTTATTATTTGTTGTTGATATCTAATAAAATGGTTTACAAGTGGTGTGCTATGCCGGGTTATACAAATAAATCAATAAAAATCCCCGAAAAACAGTTTATAAGTTTGCTGAAAACAAGCGTTGATGGGCGCAATGTATGGCGCGAGAAACAAAAAGCCAAACATATTTTTGTGTTTTGTATATATTAATTGTTATTATTTTTTATTAAAACTCATGTAAATAACATAAAGAACCCTCATTTTATGCAATTAAAGCAAAATATCACAAAAAATTTAATAGGTAGGTACTATCAAATACCCTATTGTGATATAATTTGTACACAGATAATATATCATTGTGAATTATCAGTCTGTGACCGTTTTCGACTTAGAATATTATTTATACTGTTATCCTATTATGATTATACCAAAACGGCCTTTTAAGACAGGTAGGCCCCAATTTCCTTGTACACAAACTAAACTTACTTCAAGTTCAGTGCTCACAAAATAGAAAGAGAAAGATGTTTCTGTTTCATTAACAAAAGTACAGAAGATACGTATTAGTTTAGTCCTGTCAAATTAGTCAGAGTTCGATGTTTAATTTTTTATACATAATTATAATCTAGTGCTTGACCGCAATCCCGCCTGATGGTAAGCAGTGATGCAATCGTAGATGGTAAAGCGCACTAGTTTATCAAGAGACTATTCACTCAAAAAAACTGAGTGAATAGGAAGGAAGACGGCAGATGGGCGAGGTGATGCATTGTTAAACCCAACAACACGACCAACGATGCTGCGCCAGAGGGAAATTGATCTGGAGACCCTCCACAACCAAACTCCCGACACAACAACATTTGGCGCATCGTACCCGGCACACATCGCAACACAACTGCTACGACCCGTCCTCCGTACGGCTTCACTAGACATCATGCCGGAACACGACGAATCGCTTGGCGGCAAGACTTTGTCTGGTGGGTGGTAACTTCTGCCGGCAGCCGATGTTATGGCCTACCACCAAGAAAATTGACGTATTTTAGAAGCGATATTTTTAATAATGTCTAAGAAATATCTTAATTTGACAGGACTAATACTAATATGTAATCTTCTGTCCTTTTCTTAAATAAATATAAAGAAAAGATGCACTTAGTTTAGTTTTAGTTTAGTTTAAATATTCATCAACAAACTCTTACCTCATATGTTTTTCCAGCATATGCTTGGTCTTACATCTTTTTCCGCAGTGATCGCAGAGAAATATGCTGTGCAATGATTTGTAGTGTGTGTAGAATGTCGCCAAATCTCTGGAATACATCATATAAGATCGCGCTTGTGTTACTTGAACAGTTTGGCAGAGATGCACTTGCAGCATAGTCACATTGCGTCAGTTTATTTTATTACGATATTAATATTCATAGTCTATACAGAGTGGTGCTGACAATACGACAATAAATGAAAACACAGACCATGCTGGTTCGTAGGAATAATCCTGAACCATAGAAAACCTAGCATCAAAAATAAAAAAATGAAAATTTCAAATAAACTAAATCGCATAAAATTGCAAACGGAATAAAACAACATTTAAAATATTAGATCAATGACCCTCGATCAGCGGGCGACAGCGCGTTCCTGTATCGACTTGTTTTTTCGCGCCATTATTAATAAAGTTTAGTAGTAGTACCGTTGGATGTGGCGGTCATCAACCTGTAAGCGCTTCCTTATCAACATGTACATCATGTAGAAAATGTGAAAAATGAAAAATAATTTCCTGTGACTAAACTAATGGATATATTTATATAATTTTTTACCCGACTACGGCAAAGCAAAAGGAGGGTTATGATTTTGACAGGCTATGTATGTATGTATGTATGTATGTATGTATGTATGTATGTATGTTCATCTGTTCCCTCGTAACTTCTAAACTACTTATTCGAATTCGATAAATGACATATCATTAGAAGCGTCTTAATTGTGTGCTGGTTATAGGCTATATGGAGTTTCACAAAATCTAACGTGGCGCCCTCTAGCGGACAAAATATACAGAGTAAAAAATAAAGTTAAGATAAATATGCCGTGTTTGGTATCATTTGAAAGGGCTTAACTTGTACATTTTGAATATATATATACAGCGTGGCGCCATAATGGTGACATTAAATTAACACACGAGTAGTGCTAGTGCCCATTAATCATATGACATTTGCTATTTTAAAATAACTCGAAAAAAAAAAATTTTTTTTTCAAACAAAATAAATAATATATTATTTATTTTGTTTGAAAAAAAAATTTTTTTTTTCGAGTTATTTTAAAATAGCAAATGTCATATGATTAATGGGCACTAGCACTACTCGTGTGTTAATTTAATGTCACCATTATGGCGCCACGCTGTATATTACTAGCATTTGCTTGTGACTTTACCTGTATTCATCGGCTGATTGCATATAATTCACATCTTTTCGTTCATAGATAGCTTCTTTACTACTTATTAGAATAAGACCACTGCAGAACCATTAGAAGGGCCTTGATATTCTGTTGGTTATGAGCTATAAAGCTTGTCACCAAATTTAGTATTACGCCCTCTAGCGGACAAAAAGTTCTATGTTAATACAAAATTAAAATAAATATACCGTATTTGGTATCATCTAATGTTTGGACATAATCCCTAGTAATGCTTCATAGAAATTTGAATGTAAACCAGGGTTTGGTAAACGGAGCGATGGGAGTGGTGAAGGCCTTCGAATGGCCTGCTCTTCGGCGCGATCAGTTGGAACAGGAGAACAGCCAAGCGCTGTTCTCATACAATTTGACGACGCATCCATAAAAGCAGAAACTAACGGACTTATCAAAATCGAGCCTTGCCTCACTGAATTTGACGGCTTGAGGGGTTCTGGGCAAATTCAGCGTAAAATGCTCCCGCTGATTCTTTCTTGGGGTTGTACTGTACATAAATTAGAAGGTTGTACTCTAGATAAAAAAGTTACAGATCTAGGAAAGTCATTGTTTGCTAAAGAACAGGCCTATGTCGCTCTCAGTAGAGTTAAAACCATAGAGGGATTATTTATAAGTGCCTTGGATCATAATAAATTACTTGAAAATCCACATGACAGTCGATCGTTAGCAGAATTAGATAGATTAAGAAATCTTCCCAGGTCCTCTTAATATAAGTTTTTTTTTAATAATTATAAACTAGCGCTTGACTGCAATCCCGCCTGATGGTAAGCAGTGACGCAATCCTTGATGCCTGCGCACTAGTTTATTAAGCCTATTCACTTAAAAAACTTAGGAATAGCAAGGATGACGGCAGTTGAGCCAGGTGATGCAATGTTAAATCCAAGACCAACACGACTAACCATGCTGCGCCAGAGGGAGATTGATCTGGACACTCTCCACGACCAAACTCCCGACACAACAACATTTGGCGCATCGTACTCGCCACACAACGCAACACAAAGTGCTCAGACGCGTCCTCTGTACGGCTTCACCAGATATCATGCTGGAACACGACGAATCGCTTGGCGGCACGCCTTTGTCTGGTGGGTGGTAACTTCTGCCGGCAGCCGATGTTATGGCCTACCACCGTTAGAAAAACATCCAATCTATTTATACTAACGGCCTCATCCACTAATTCATGACCCATTCGGTGCCATCGACGCAAATGTGCGTCGCTACTACGAAAAAACCGGGAGCTTCATGCGGGAAAACCGTTGCTATACGCGCTACGCTCCAAGCGCTACGAAATAGTAAAATAGGACATCTCTACATATTACTATACGCCGATACATAAGTCAAAAGAGATGTCGTATGTTAACTACCTAGTTTTTACCCGACTACGGCAAAGCAAAAGGAGGGTTATGATTTTGACAGGCTATGTATGTATGTATGTATGTATGGATGTATGTATGTATGTTCATCTGTTCCCTCGTAACTTCTAAACTACTTATCAGAATTCGACAAATGATATATCATTAGAAGCGTCTTAATTGTCCGCTGGTTATAGGCTATATGGGGTTTCACAAAATCTGCTGTGGCGCCCTCTAGCGGACAAAACATACAGAGTAAAAAAATAAAGTTAAGATAAATATGCTGTGTTTGGTATCATTTGAAAGCGCTTTACTTGTACATTTTGAATATATATATATATATATTGCTAGCATTTGCGTGTGACTTTACCTGTATTCATGGGCTGGTTGCATATAATTCTCATCTTTTCGTTCATAGCTTCTTTACTACTTATCAGAATAAGACCACTGCAGTACCATTAGAAGGGCCTTGATATTCTGTTAGTTATGAGCTATACGGCTTGTCACCAAATTTAGTATTGCGCCCTCTAGCGAACAAAAAGTTCTATGTTAATATAAAATTAAAATAAATATACCGTGTTTGGTATCACGTGAAAGAGCTTCACGAGTGCTTTATGCTTGTACATAATTACAAGAATGCTTTAATGATGTTAAAAATGAGCGATAAGAGTAAAGCGCGGATCACGGGAACTGTGAATCGCTTTATGTAATGTAGAGCAGTATGAACATTATTAGAATATGTAATGCACTAATGAAAACGTCATAAGCTGGGAGTAACTCCACGCGGTGAAGGCGGAAACAGTTTGATAACTGGCTAAATCTCCCATAAAAAGGCCTCTGCACTATATGCCATCGGGCTTATGTTGTTATATGTGCGTGTAGATGCAATATGTCAAGTACCTAGTTTTTAGTTCATCAGTTTAACTTTTGTTAATAATATGCGCCACAAATACACTTTAACACCAAAATAGTACAAATAAAAAAAAAGTTAGAAAACTAAAACCCAACTACGACAAAAAGCGACGCTGAAAAAGTATAAAACAAGATTTTCAGAATACTGAACTGAACAATTGTTTTGAATTGCTAATGTAGTTGCAAGTAAATGGACACAGTAGTAATGTCATACAATACTATTCTGAAGTATGCAATATTCACTATGTAGAGATAAATTTTCATGTTTGGAAAGGCGTAGTCACACGTTGTCAAGGTGCTACGATAGGTAGGTATATGTAACGTGTGACTACGCCTTCCAAACATGAAAATTTATCTCTACATAGTGAATATTGCATACTTCAGAATAGTATTGTATGACATTACTACTGTGTCCATTTACTTGCAACTACATTAGCAATTCAAAACAATTGTTCAGTTCAGTATTCTGAAAATCTTGTTTTATACTTTTTCAGCGTCGCTTTTTGTCGTAGTTGGGTTTTAGTTTTTTAACTTTTTTTTTTTTTATGGCTAGACTGAGAATGTGTTGAGGTACACGATGTTTAATTTATTGTCGTATTGTCAGCACCACTCTGTATACAAAATAAAACGATACTCATAGAATACATCGTTATTTATTATATATGCGAAACCCGAAACACGTGTCCAGTATTTTATAAGAATTTATGTATAAAATTTCAAAAAGGTATCATGAAAAATACAAAGTTGTGAGCTTGTTATGATACTTGGTTGTCTCAACAAAAATATGGTAAACGCGCGCGCCCGTCCCTTTGTGTGCTTTCGTCTTGCGTTCATTCCGAAATTTAATTAATAAAAGAAATACGATACTACATAATCGCGAAAAATAACCCATTTTTACCATGATGTTCAGATGACTATAAGATGTACGTATTACAGAACGATACTCAAAGTCAAGCTCTACTTAAGTCTCGTTTCAAGCCTTTTGATTGGTTGAAACTAGTTTTAAGTAATGCTTAAGCAGAGATCAATGTTTGAGTAACGTTCTGTATACGCACCTTAGACATATGTGATAAGTTTTTGATAAAAAAGAAAATAATAGAAGCATAGGTATACTTTTCCTCTAAATTCTATTGTAAAAATATTTAAGATCTGTCGTGTTTTGAAAAAGAAAACAGCGGAATACGAAACGTCTTTTGGTCAACGTTTTTGTAGGTAAAATCAGCCTGAGCTGGAACTGTCCTTTTCGCACTTTACCGGGAGAGGTTGGAAGCAGCGGAACGGCAGTAGTTTCTTCAAATACCTATTTTCCAAATTCCTCGACACTATAGTGCCCTCTTAATTGTAAACCAGCGCTTGACCGCAATCCTGCCTGATGGTAAGCAGTGACGCAATCGTTGATGGTAAAGCGCACTAGTTTATTAAGAGCCTATTCACTCTAGCCTTGAAGACACTCAAATTGTAGTCCGACGGAAACACCGCCGCGGGCAAATTGTTCCAGTCCCTCGATGTACGCGGTATAAAGGAGGAGGCGAAGCGCTTCGTCCGGAACTTTTTGTCTGGATATTTTTACTTAAAACGTTTTTATCATTGCACAACGGGGCGGGGGCCCCATACTGCAGTACGCACGCGCCTATTGACCGCTATGATCTACCGTGTACTGTGTTGTGCGCCTTCCGCTCGGTAACCAAACTATATAATAATTTTTAACAATTTTTGGGAAAACATGAAACATGGTCAGGGGCGGATCGTGAGTTTGTGGGGCCCTGGGGGCCTAATGGCTTATCTAAGTACTCAACTAATAGCCATATCAAAATAGTTATTTATGCCACTGTCAAGCAATGATAGCTATTGTAACAATTGAGTGACAGTTTGTGCCACGAGGTGAAGCTGAGTGGCGCAATAGAACCTGAGTTTGATCAGCACGAGTATTACAATAGCTGTTTGCGGCAGTGGCATACAAAAGTTTTTCTACGACCTTGAAATAATTTGGTAACACTTTTCATATTTTTTCCTTGATTTATGTGGTAGCAATTCTTTTATGGTCTCCATAGTTATTTCTCTCATTTCAGGAGGCGTTAAGACATTGTCCATTTCGCTATTATCACTGATATGACTCATTTTCAAAACAATTTTGTTTATAAATGCAGATAAAAGTAAACAATGGCGCGAAAATAGCGCGGGGCGCGCAATGTTGTTTTTTGTTTTGTTGTTATAATCCCACAAATGAAAGGCAAAGGCAATTCTATACAGCCTAATAACATGCGATGTTTAGTCGTGACGCAAATACGCGCGCTTTTTGGCATAATTATATGTTGACATTTTGTAGCTATAGCCATAAAAAAAAAAGTTTCATTGTAGTACGGTTTACCCGTGTGGAAATGGTCATTGTAACACGACTTGGTAGGAATGAGTACTATTGCGATATGACTTATGGTTATGAATTAAGCAAATTACCATATGGTCGTAGAAAAAACTGTGTCTATAATGACATATTCTTTATTCCACAAAAAAAAACATAAATATTACCTAAATCTACGCACTAATTAGTTGTACAAAAGACGGCTTTATTGCTGTTGCCATGGGCGTACCCAGGTAGGGGCAGGGGTGGGGGGCAGCTATAGCGTACAAAGATTACTCACAATATAATATAGTGCGTAGTATAATATAGTACTCACAAAATAATAAAATAGTGCGGAATAAACTCCGCCCATGGGCTCCCCCGCTGACACAGAGTCTCTAGTTTTATTTTAGATTTTTTATTAAATTTAAATTATTGCTCTATGTTTTTTACCGGGGTCTGGGGGCCCCTTGTAACCTTGAGGCCCTGGGCTGCAGCCCATAAAGCCCATAGGTAAATCCGGCCCTGAACATGGTGTTGAAATGATTGAAATTGATTCAGTTGCTTATTCTGAACAAACTATATTCAGGTATAAAGAAATTATAACGTTATAGCGTAAACGGAACCTTATTATGCAGAAAATAAAGTTATAATTCCATTATTTTTTAATTAAGTTATATGTATTAAAAAAAAGACGTTTCACATTAAAGTTCTAATACTACTTAGTACGCGATAAATATACGGAATAGCATTTTTTTTTTCATAAACAACATGCATACTTACTGGAACTTCGCTTCACAATACACACACTGGACTATATTGTGAGAGTTTATATGGGCATTCATTCTTCTCACGGAGTAACATTGAAAACCACAGCGCGCACATTCCCACGCAAACTCATGCGCACCCATGTGTGCGCTAAGACAGGGTTCACTACTAAAGCGTATGTTGCATGTCGGACAAATGTGGGGACCTGCAGACTGAAAAAAAAAACCGTTATCATAAAAGTGAAACTCGTACGAGTCAAGTTCAAGTCGCAGTCGCAGTTGCAGTCGCAGTCACAGTCGCAGTTCGTCTTAGTCGTATAGACTTAAATGCTACGAAGAGATATCCCATTCATTTTGGTTAGACGAGTGTTCGACGTTACAACCTAACATTGCAGCTGTAAATTGCAAACACGCAAGAAATCTTTAATTTCGAGAACTATTAGGACATCTCCCTTATTGACTAGTGAAATTGGGATTGAACAGACGATAATACATCAAGCTACTACAAGTTTATTAGACTTTCAACTTTATCGCTAAAGCATTAAGGCTCACAGTTGGTTTCGGGCAGCTTGACCTGTTGTCGTCCGTACTGTGTGAACCGATGTGAATTCTCTTTTATTTTTTGTAAGTTAAAAATTAAGGAAATTGAAATAAATGGGAGTTTATCAATATACATAAAATAAGAAAGGACCCTATATGGAGCCTTGTGGCACACCGATGTTTACTTTCAAAACAAAGTGTAATGAAACCATTTATTTGCACTACCTGATGTCTATCATCTATACAATATGTAAAGAAAACCCTTATTGTTAAGAATCGATAACTGATTCTACTAATGCCGACACAGCCGGACTAAAGTTAAAAAAAAAAACCCTTAAATAAATAAATATTATTTTGCAAAAAGAGGTAACTTAACACATGTGCGGCATGACACCCTTCCGCGGACGATGGGGGGCAGGGCACGCGACGCGTGGTCAAAGTGGTGTTGTCACTTTTTTAAAAATTACCAAATTTCGGGGAAGTTAGAATTAAATCGCGGAAAAAAAAAAGATTATTTTAAAATTCATTAGTATTGTTACTATGATGATTACGTAAAATTTTATATTATATTTGGTCATGTGTTTACCTAACCTTTATTATCCTTATCGGTTGGACAGGGTTTTCTTTACATATTGTATAAGACATTTGTAAACTGAGCGCAAATATTTCAAGGTCGTTATATTATCATTCAAAAGTAAAGTTTTATGATTGGCGCATTCAAACGCCTGTGACAAATCTTGTGCTTCCTCCCAAACTTACCTCCTTGTTTCACCAGCAACATAATACTTCACGAGCATATGGTTTATTGTTGCCCGTGAAGTATTTTTTGGGTTAAACTGATTGAGTATTTGAATAAACATCGTCTCTTCAAATACGGATTCCTTACTGAAAACTCCAACATGGATGGTAATAATTACTTACTTCATCATGACGTTTCAAGATATGCCTTTTCAATTTCGCCTTTGTACTAAATCCATTTACACACAACTTGCATTTATATTTATACTGCTTATAGAAATCACTATTCCTCTCCCTATCCAACCATATTTGTGAATCTCCAGGTTGTAATGGAAACTTTTTTCTCAAAACTTTTTTGGCATTCTTTTCATAGACTATTCTATAATGGAGCGATTTTACTTTTCTTGAGCGAGTCACAGTTTCTTTTTCTTTTTTAATTTCTTGGAGGCAAAAGTCGTTGTTTTCGTCATAATTATGAAAGGAATCGTTGGAATGTTCGTTTTCTTGTTTGATGACTACTTCTTGCTTGTAGTCAACGTCTTCATCAACATGTGTGATGAATATTGTATGATCTGGGTACGTTTTTGTTAATTTTGATAAGGTCTGTAGAAGAAGTTTCTGAAAATAAATCAATGTGCTTATATGATGAAGTGAAAATGTTTTATATTTTATTTTTATTTATATTTCAATACATTCGATCCAGCCGTCCCTTGCTGTCCTCTCTAGCGACGCCCTAAGCCGAGGTTCGTACCCCACAGGGTGTGCCCTTAGTGCGTAGTCGCCCAATTTTAATTTAGTTTTATGTGCACCTGGCTGGAGGCTTTAATTTTAAATTAGGCATACACAGGAAAGTCCGGCTAAGTAGTTACGGCCTCTAATGGCCACCTACGAGATGCCATATCAAAAAAAAAAGAAAAAATATATATTTCAAACATTTTAAAGCCAACAGTGATCAGTTGGTATGTACTAATCTCTGCAATTACCAATTGTAATATATACATTATTTTTGCTTTTGATAGCCCAATAGTTGAGAAGGCTAAAGGCTAATTAAAGTCACGCCAGGGTAACTAGGAGCAATACAAAAAGAAAAATAAAGTCAGAAAGAATGCTATGTGAAAATGAAGTGCTGGGCGAGAGGGCTTTCGGCGAGCTACCCATTGCTCGCTTAGGCCGCTTTTACAGTGACGCGTAGCTGGTCGGAGAGGAGCGGCGAAGAGCGGCGAAAAGTGGTCAGTGTTTACCTACACGGAGCGGAGCGGAGTGGAATGGAACGGAGCGGAGTATACTTTAGGAATCGTGAATTTTTGCGCTTAGTTACACTCAATCTGTCAGATAGACTCCGCACCGCCCCGCTTTCCTCCGGAAGTACCGCGCCGCTGTCCTCCGCTCAATGATTGAAACTGATTGATCAATTCGTGCACGGCTAGGCCCCTCTCTGCCCCGCACCGCGTCAGTGGAAACCCGGCCTTAGGTAAGGACCAGGCCCGGGTTGACAGGACGTCTCAAACAGATATCAACACATCGTGACGAGATCCACTAGAGCCTACCAGGGCCGAGGGTTTGTTGGAATAAGATACTGTGCCCCTGGCGCACATGCAAATGAAGGAATACGCCAGGGTTTAGTCAAAGTCTGACAGTACTTTCCACTCCGTCGAGAGCTAGAGATAGAGAGGTGATTTAAGAATTTCCCGCTCAAAAAAGAAAGGGTATGTGATTGGTCAGGGTGGCTCGATGGAACAAGAAATGCCATGCAGGCAGATGCTAGTATTCTGTGTCATCATCATCATCTCAGCATTAATCGCATTCGCATCCGAAGCTTTTTCAGCTTTAGGCTAAACTTTGACATTTTCCATCAAGCGACTGCCGTCTGACCTCCACAACCCGAAGGCGATATCGAAGCATTGATGTTAGATCAATTGTTGGACTTTTGAGGGCTCCAACAACCCGTAACGACTGCCATTAGATGTTCGTATTGTAACCGGAACCAACCGCTTAACATGATTTCCGAGGCACGACCAGACCAGTGCAAATATTCATATTCATGCATACAAATATTTGCACCGCGAGGGGATATACAATATGTAAAGAAAACCCTGTTCGATCCGTGAAGGTATGGTTAAGTATTGATAACTGATTCTACTTAAAAAAAAATCCCCTAAAAAATAAATATTATTTCGCAAAAGGGGGCAACTTAATACATGTGCGGTAGGCAACATACTCGCGGGCGAAGAGGGGCAGGGCACGCGGCACGCGGTCGTATCGCAATAACGTAAGTGTTGCCACTTTTTAAAATGTACCGTAATTTGGGGAAGTTGGAATTAATTCGCGGCAAAAACAGATTACTTCTATTCTCTAAATTAGTATTGTTACTATGATGATTATGTAAAATTTAATATTTCATTTGGTCATGTGTTTACCTAACCTTTATTATCCCTAGGGGTCAGACGGGGTTTTCTTTACATATTGTATACACAGCGGCAGCGATTGATACCGCTACGCCACAGAGGCTGTCTGTGAAGCTAGTATTCGGTATTGTATATCATAATTTAAATGTTTCATACCTGTTTATTAAGATAATGATATGCTAGTGTCCGCTGAGCTTCTTCCAATTTGTCTTTAAAGTGTTTTATCTTTTTAAGCATAGCCATACATTCCCAACATAAATATAAAGGTTGGGGCACTATCTGAAAATAAGAATATTTCTTTATAAAGGAAATTTTGAGATTCCCAGTAAGTATATTATATTGTTGGTCCCGTCTGATACACAACATACACAGCCTGTAATGTTCCGACTATTGTGACATAGGCCTCCTCTCGATGAGACGGAGTGGGCCGTAATGTACCAAATCAAATCAAAATCAAAAATGTTTATTTGCTAAAATACGGTACAAAGGCTGTAACAGTGCATTTTTTTCCAGCGTATCCTGCCATATGTGGCGTGCAAATTTATTATTAAAATAACATTATACAAATTCCATCAATTTATCTTCTAAATAGTCCTTAATTGTATAGTAACACTGGAATTTAAGCAATTTCTTCAGGAGATACTTAAAAGTGTATATTTTCTATATGCTTAAGGAAACAACTAAAACACCATTATCAGATAATATTGTGAGCTGGTATCCTTACTGATATTATAAATCAGAAAATGAGTTTGATTGTTCCGCTTTCACGCAGTAACTACTCAACCGATCGTTTTGAAACTTTGCAGACGTAAAGTTAGAAGTCGGGATTGATTAATAGGGTACTTTTTATCCTGGAAAAAAATGTTATTTCTGAGGGAAATCTAAATAACCAAATTCCACCGTGGGCGAAGCTGCGGTGAGAAAGCTAGTTTTTGATAATGTAGACTCCATTATACCTGTTCATAAAGATACTATCGTGTTTTTAGGACATAAAAAAAAAACAATCGTTTAAATGTGGAGTTAGTCGATTTGTGAATTAAGATATTGATTTTTAAACCTTTGGTAGTTGCCCTGGTCACTAAAAGCCAATGAAAGTTACCAGTCTTATCAAGGCATACAAAAACTATGCCAATATTAACAACATGAACAACTTAACTCTTTAGGTTTTGTTCTATTCGGTAGGCATTATTGGTTAATAGCCGATTCTCTTTTTTTAAGTAATTATAAACTAGTGCTTGACTGCAATCTCGCCTGATGGTAAGCAGTGATGCAATTATTGATGATAAAGTAGGCTAGTTTATTAAGCCTTTTCACTTAAAAAACTTAGTGAATAAGAAGGAAGACGGCAGTTAAACGAGGTGATGCAATGTTAAACCCAACAACACCACCAAAGATGCTGCACCAGAGGGAGATTGATCTGGAGACCCTCCACGACCAAACTCCTGACACAACATTTGGTGCATCCTACCCGGCACACATCCTGTTCCCCGTATGGCTTCACCAGACAGTATGACGAAACACGTCGAATCGCTTGGCGGCAAGTCTTTGTCTGGTGGGTGGTAACTTCTGCCGACAGCCGATATTAACCTACTCCGATAGCCGATGCAGATTTATAATGATAATGTATGTACATTTATTTAATAAACAATGTAGGCTTTTATTATGAAATATAGGAATATTTCATAATACTAGTTGATAGCCATACTCTCGAATCAGGTACAAGATCTTTATAGGTTATCGATGTAAGAGGTAAATAAATAAAGTAATAAAAGTAAACATTCTTACATTATTTGAAATATTTTTAAATACATCTACATATTCGCCGATTGAAAAAAGTCTACGGTCAGAGCTCAAGCAAGCTTGGCACAACAAACTACTGTGTTTGACAGCAAAATCGTATTTAAATTCTTCTACTTCATACATCTTTCTCTACTTTTTCAATTAAAATTGTGATAACTGTTGTTTTTTTTTTTTTGGTTCGTTTCTTTCCGTTCCGTTCGGGCGAATGGAAAAGGCAAAGGCATAGTACGCCATACAGCCAAGTCTTCAGTAATTTTTTTTTTCATTAAATATCTATCCTAACTTATTCTAACTTATCCTAATTTATCCTAACTTATCCTAACATAACTTAACCTAAACTAACTCCTTTCGTTTTACACGTTTGGACGATAAGGAGCTGTTTAGCGTAAAGACATGATGAGGCCACTATGCTACAATATTTCACTGTTCTTGTTGAATTATTCCCTGAATGCACTTTTTACTACATAAATCACGCGTTTTTATTTAGTAAACGACACTATAAATAATTTTAAAAGTCCAATGAAAAATGAGCGTGACACTCATCTTGACATTCCCGCCAAACCCCCGATAACTGTTGTTTACAATTTTCCTAAAAAAAAAAATAAATGACACTGACATCTCTTCGCTCTTCCTTGATATTTTTTTTTTTTTTGCTTCTTTCCGTTCTTCTGAACGGAAAAGGCAAAGGTACGCCATACAGCCTAGACTTCAGTATGTTTTTTCATAACTTCTGCTGGCAGCCGATATTATCCTACTCCGATAGCCGATGCAGATATCCTAACTTATACTTTTTTTTTTTGACGCTTTGGGAAAGTATTTACGCACCGTACCCCGAAGGGCGTGTGTGGGACTCGCCCAGCCGAAGCTGGGAATACCCACTAAAAACCACAGCGGCACTCCGGTATCGCCATAGTTGCGGGGGAGTGGGAAACTAGCGCAGCCTGAGCTACCTCTCCCCGCCGGCGAAACCCGCCTAGCACGGCGGGCCCTCATTTGGTGGCTTAGCCACCCAAGTGGTGAGCGATGTAAAACAGGCGTCGGCACCTTTCCCGTGCCTCACGCCCGCCGTTCACCTCAGGGAGGGAGAAAGCGGACGAAATCCTGCCTTCTCCTGCCCCTACGCAGCCTGTGGAGCGCCGGAGCGAAAGGATCCTCCTCCCGCTCGCGCTCCGCGGCCTCCTTCTACGACATCACGACCTCGCAGAAGGAGGCCGTCGCCGCCCGGGCCTCCTCGCTCCCCACCATCGCTCTGACGATGGCGGGCAGCGAGAGGTCCCCTCCAACCGCCGCACGGTGATCAATTTCCGAGAATTAGCGGTACGAAATTAATATTTCGTAAAATGAGTGTAGGTTTTAAAAACTACTTCATTTTGATCAGGGGCGCCTACTACATTTCATATAGCAATATTTTTTCGAAACATCTAGTAGATCGTGAGTAATCTGGTACCAAAGTTGTCATTTATTGCATAAAAGTTTATTACATATTGCGCACAGAAAATTACGCGCGAGTTTGAACGAATTCTATTGTGTTACTGGCTATTTTAAGGATTTGAAAAAAATGTTACATATTATTGAAGGTATTTATGATTTAATTCAAGTATTTTTTAAATGGAATTACTAATATATAGATGGCAAAAAAATAATGAAGATTTAGTAATAATTTAGCTCGATTTTGGTGATTTATCAATCAATATCTTTCGAGAAACATAATAAAACAAAGTAATTTTTATATACATGTGTAGATTAAAGTCTTGGCTATTAGATTATGCATGTTTTTTCTGCCCATTTCTGCCCTTGCTGAACAAAGATTGATTTTTTTTAGGAAATGGTGCCTCAATCAAAAATCAAGTTTTATTTTTTTATATATTAAAACACTTACCATTCAAACTTACAACAAAGACATCAAAAGATAAGCTATTGTCTTATGTATTAGAAGCTATTGGCATAAAAGAATTAAATGTAATAGATAGAAACAGTCTACGAAACGCGATCCATAGCATTTGTACATCGGCTTCACGTAATTGTTTGATGACTGGAAGAGATGTCTCTAAATTTAAAATTAAGTATCAGAATTGGCTTTCTAATATAATAGTTACATCTGGCTCATCAGAGATTGCATAATCTTTATCAAAACTTAGGACCAAGGGACGCCCAAAACAGCCGCTTAAAATTCACACAATCTTCATCTTCAATATCAAACGAAAAAATTAAGAGCAGAAGATTGAACGAAGAAGTACGTTCTAAAAGTGAAGAGGAGCTGTGCCTAGCTGCTGAAATGAAACTCCATTGTGTAGGAAAAGCAAAGCCGCGTATACTATTAAACATAATATGTCTTCTCCTGAGCAAAGCACAACAAATATTCAATCATCTCAAGCAAATTTGGAAAAATATTGTTGTTCACCAAAAGAAGCTCTTGCTTTAAATACCGAGCCTAAATTTACTCGTCAGCAGTACATTAGACTTAAGCAATTAGCCGTAAACAAAAGCTCGAAGAAACTGTATCCGTCTTATTATAAACTTTTAGAGGGAAAACAAAAATGTTATCCATCGGACGTGATGTTAAGTCATGCAAAACCATACTTTTTATCGTATATATTAATAATAAATTAGAATAATACTATATTTATTGAATTTCACTTAAACTTATTTTCGTCCCCCTAAAACTCGAAAATTAATCACCGTGCGCCGTGACAAGATCGGCCCACGACGGGCACACCGCGAGGGTGTGTTCCGCCGTGTCCTCCGCCGCGCCACAACCGTGGCACGATGGTGTCTCCTCTCGTCCTATCCGGTGCAGGTACCTGCCGAAGCAGCCGTGACCGGAGAGTACCTGCACCAGACGAAAGGAGAGGAACCCGTGACGCCTGTCGAGCAAGTCCTCCAGGACCAGCCCGATGGCGTCGAGGGTACGGCGGCCGAACACGGCGGAGGGGAGGTCCTGCGTCCAATGCTGGACAAGAGCGACCCTCGCCTCCCGCCGGACGGCCTCCCTCACTTCTGGGGCCGGACGCTCGCCCAGCGCCCTGCGCCCCACCGTCCACTCGTACACTCTGGCGAGCACCCAGGCCTCGAGCTCCTAAGGCGGGGTGCCCGCCAGAGCGCACGCCGCTGCGAAGCCCACCGTGCGATAGGCCCGCGGTGCCCGCTGGGCGATGGCCCTTTGGGGCGCCCGAAAGGCGGTGAGGATCTCCCTCATATGGAGGGAGTCCGCCCAAATCGGGGCCCCATAAAGGGCCATACTCCGCAGTATGCCGGAGTAAAGACGCCGGCACCGCATGCTTGGCCCTCCCAAATTTGGCATCAGCCACGAGAGGGCGTCCGCAGCCTTCAGCAGGCGCTGTCTAAGCTGCTGTCTAAGATGAGGCCCAGATATTTCATCTGGGCCTCAATCCCAACCCTCACCCCCTCCACAAAAATGTGGGCGTCGGGTGGGGGGCGCTGCCGGGGGCCGTGAAAGAACACGGCCTCCGTTTTGTGCAGCGCCACCCTCAAGCCCAGGCGGCGGATCCTTCCGGCCACTAAGGATCCGCCCGCCGACGCCGAACTGGCTGCCTCCCGGAAGGTGCTCCCGCAGGAAGTGAGGAGAGTGTCATGCGTAGCTGATGACACTCGTGCCTCGAAGGAGAGTTCCCCGCAGGAGCCAGTCATAACCGACGTTCCACAGAAGAGGGCCCTAGAACGGACCCCTGTGGAACGCCGGCTCCAACAGCGTATCGCCGGAGCTGGCCAGCCCCGTCTACGAGGAGGACAGCACGGTCCTCCAAGTAGCTGGCCAGGAGGCCCCGCAAGTAAAGGGGCACTCCGTGGAACCGGAACGCTTCCAGGATGGTGGAGTGGGGGATGGAATTGAAGGCGTTGGCAATGTCGAATGACACAGCCAACACTCCATCCCCCACTCCCGCCGCCTCTGTCACCTCGCCCTTAAGACGGGCCAGGGCGTCCACTGTCGAACGACCAGTTCGAAAACCGAACTGGGCGTCCGACAGGTCCGGTTCCACGCTCCGCAGATGCCGCTTGAGACGGCCGGCGATGATCCCCTTGAACATCTTACAGGCCACGCCAAGCAAGACGATGGGCCGGTATGACGAGGGGGAGTCCGCCGGCCATCCCACCTTCCGAAGGAGGCAAAATTGGCCTTCCCGCCAAGGTTTCGGGAACCTCCCAACGCGAAGCACGCGTTGAAGAAGTCCCGAAACCTTCCCTCCATTTCGGTGGCCGCGATGGCCACCACCCGAGCGGGAACGCTGTCCGGGCCGGGAGCCGTCTTTTTTATTTTCTTTTTTTTTTATGTACTTTTAAATTCCTCCTCTGAAACCGGAGGAGGAGGAGCTTCCTCCTCCGGTAGAGCTGCTCCCCTTGGCGTGGCCATCATTAGTGGGGTGAAGTGCGGATCTCTGCGCGGAAACGGGGACCGCACCACCCCATCCAGGAGCGCTAGTTCGAGGGTCTTGGCAACCGGGGGACCAATGCGGCGCAGTTTGTTACGCGCCGCCTTATATGGCCTCCCGAATGGGTCGTTGTCGAGACCCTCCAGCAGCTCGGCCCACGCCGCGTCCTTGGCGGCGCCGATGGCCGACTTGAAGGCCGTCCTTGCCTCTACGTACCTAGCGTAGAGGCGGTCCCCATCGGCCTGGTCCCGTCGGCGCCGCCGACGCGATCGGGTAAAGGCCCGCCGTGCCGCCACGCAGGTGGCCCGCAGCTCCGCCAACTCCTCCGACCACCAGTACATACGCCTGATTATGACCTACGCTTGTCCAGTTTTCGCACATGCCAAGCCACGTCATACCCATAGGATGCAAGTGGTCCAAAACCGATTCCTCAGTAAAGCCACAAACGCCCATTGGTTTGTTAAAAATGAGATCCTCCATCTTGATCTCAAAATCCCCACCATGCAGCAGTTCATGAAACGCCTTTCCAAGCGTTTCTTTGACACTATTGCCAAGCACCGCAATCCTCTTATAGCAGCGGCTGCCAATTACACTTCCTCCACCATCTCCCGACTTCGCCGCCCTCGGCATGCCCTCACAGACCCCGATGATCCCATTACCCTCTTCCAAGAGGCCAATAGGGATAATACATTCGATCCAGCCGTCCCTTGCTGTCCTCTCTAGCGACGCCCTAAGCTGAGGTTCGTACCCCACAGGGGGTGCCCTTAGTGCGTAGTCGCCCAATTTTAATTTAGTTTTAAGTGCCCCTGGCCGGAGGCTTTAATTTTAATTAAGGGATCCATAGGAAAGTCCGGTTAAGTAGTTACGGCCTATAATGGCCACCTACGAGATGCCAAATCAAAAAAAAAAAACCACCAGTACACGGCGCGTTGGGGAGGCGGACGTCTCGACCGAGGCATGCTGGCGTTGCACACCTCGGTCAATGACCGCCTCAGATCCTAACTTATACTCCTAACGTATCTGTTACTGGCAACATAAGAAATTTAAACATGACAGGTTTTTATTATCTGTGCAACTGTGCTCTAAAGACAAGAGTAAGATGGTTGTTTGGAAAGAATTTTTTTATAAAATTATAAAACGTGTTCCTGTGCAGGGTTGCCAACTGTACGAGGTTCCTCGTACAAATACGAGATTTGTGGTCTTCCGTACGAGGTACGAGGACGCTATCAACCTCGTACAATAATGTACGAGATTTTCATATTATTACAGATAGTTCCAAATGACCTTATATACGGTACGGCTACAACTAACTCCGGTGTACGAGCTCCTACTTTTAGTTCCACTTTGACGAATGAGCTTTTTTTTTTTTTTTTAGACGTTCTTTTCGTACTGCAGTACTTTGTTTTTGGTTGGCAACCCTGTTCCTGTGTAACATTAAAAAGCAAAGGAAATAAACTCATTAAAACTGACTGCAACGTCCTTTTATTAAAATAATAATAGGTTATGGGCCCAGACCCGCCTATTTTTAAAGATTAACGTGGATGCAATCAGGATATCAGGATTAGAAATAAAACTCAGAACTGTTGGCCATCATGGATTCTTCAGGTACTGTTTCTGGGGTTGGAGTAAATGTTGCAGGAATTACGGTGGTAAAACTTACGGGCAGCGAAAACTGGTCGTTATGGAAATTCCAAACGAAGATTTTACTTAATGGACAAGGCCTCTTTGGGATTGTCGACGGCACAGTCAAGAAAAATGACTCCAGTTTGAAGCCAAACGAATGGGAGGTGTTGGATGCCAAAGCACAAATACACATCGTGTCGAGAGTTACCGAAAACGTTATGCAACATTTGCTAACGTGTTGTACTGCGGCAGAAATGTGGAGTAAATTGTCATGTATTTACGAACTCAAAAGCTCAACGAGCGTTCATCTACTTCAAGAGAGGTTCATGAGATATAAATATGAAGAAGGAGGTATGGCAAATTTATTTAGTAAAGTAGAACACTTTGCAAATCAACTAAAACAGTTAGGTGAGCCAGTCTCTGACCAAATGATCATCACAAAAGTGATCATGACGTTGCCACCTCAGTATAGACATTTCGTATCAGCGTGGGAAAGTGTTTCTCAGGAATCCCAAACCTTGAACGGTTTGCAGGCAAGACTGCTCATAGAAGAAGAGCGCATGAAAGAAAACGAGGAGCCCGTTGCCTTAACTGTGCAAAATATAAAATGTTTTAAATGTGGGAAGATTGGCCATAAGAAAAATGTTTGCAGATCAAATACTTCTTGTTCCTATTGCAAGAAGATGGGACACACAATGGAGCAATGCTATTTTAAGAAAAATAAAGAAAAAGGAAATAGTTCCAAAGAAAATAAAGAAAGTCGTTCGAAGAACAATAAAGGAAATAACTCACATGATAAAAAGGGGGATAACTCAAAAGCAAATGCATTTATTTCTAGTGCATTTGTTGCCAATGAAAATAGCCAAGAAGAGTGGATATTGGACAGTGGTGCAAGTGACCACATAACCCCTAATATAAATAATTATTTTAGCTTTTCAGGTATTTCAGGTGATAGATATGTCATAGTTGGAGACGGCAGAAAACTAAAAGTACAAGGAATCAGACAAATACTTCTGAAGGCTTTTGATGGTACTGATTATGTGGAGACGTCACTAAATGATGTATTATATGTTCCTGAACTTAAGGTAAATTTATTCTCTGTAACAAAAGCTATAAATAAAGGTTATATGTTACAAATTAAAGGTAAAAGCTGTGAGCTAATTAAAAATAACATAATATGTTGTGTCGGTAAATGTGTTGGTAAGTTCTATGTAATGCAGTTTACCTCTGCTACCTCACATAGGGCTAACTTGACTACTCAAGTTAAAGAAAATAATACCCTTATGGATTGGCATGAAAAATTGGCACACCAAAATTTAGATTACTGTCGCTCAATCTTAAAAAATAATAACATTAAATTCATTGATTCTGATGATTCTTGTGTTGCATGTATGGAAGGAAAATGTCACCGCTTACCATTTCCTCGGAGTTTAAATAAAACAAACATGTGTTGTGAAATATTACATGCTGATGTTTGCGGACCGATGGAAGTTTCATCTGTTGGTGGTTCAAGGTATATTTTAGTAATCAAAGATGATTTCTCAAAATATAGGAAAGTTTACTTTTTAAAACATAAGTCTGAAGTGCCAGAAAGAATAAAACAGTTCATTAATTATGCTGAAATTGAAACAAATAGTAAAGTCAAGATTTTAAGAACTGATAATGGGACTGAATTTTTAAATAAAACTTTAGAATCCTTTTTAAGTAATAAAGGTATTCAACATCAAACTACGGTTGTTTATACACCAGAACAAAATGGTAAGATAGAAAGAGAAATGCGAACAATAATAGAAGCTGCTAGAACTATGTTAATTAAATCTAAATTAGATAAAACGCTGTGGGCTGAAGCGGTTAATACAGCTGTGTACACATTAAATAGAACTTATGTTAAAAATGAAAATACTGATAAAACACCTTATGAATGTTGGTCAGGCCGAAATTTTGAGATACATGGTTTACATAAATTTGGTAATCCAGTATTTAGTCATGTACCTAAGGAGAAAAGAAGAAAATTAGATTCCAAAGGTAAGAAAGGATATTTTGTTGGGTATGGAGAACTGACTAAGGGGTATAGAATTTATTATAAGGAGGAAAACATAGTAGAGTTTAAAAGAGATGTAGATTTTATTAAAGATAGTGATATTAATGATAGCAATAAAATATCTAATACTGATATAACAGAAAATATTGAAATCACAATAGAAAGAGAAAATTTAAATTCAGTAAACTCATCAGAGGAAAATAGTGACAGTATTATACAGAATGAAAATAGTAGGGATAGTACAATAAATAGTCAAACGGAAGTAAATATTGAAACATTAGGTCAAAATCTAAATAACAGTGTAAACGTTGATGAATTGATTAATGAGTCTAATGAAGAGTTCTATAATACAAATACTGAAGTTCAAAGTCAGGTAGAACAAACTAGTAGGTTTAGACCTAGAAATCAGATTAGACCGCCAGAGTGGCATAAGGATTACAGTACAGACTATACATGTTTTTTGAGTTTTATAGAGGAAAATCCTCAAACATATGAGGAAGCCATGAAAAGTGCTGAAAAAGCAAATTGGCAGAAAGCAATGGAGGAAGAGATAAGTAGTTTAAAAGAAAATAATACATGGGAGTTAGTGCCTAAACCAGTAAATTGTAAAGTTATTGAAAGCAAATGGGTATATAAAAGAAAACTTGATGATCAAGGTAATATAGCTAGTTACAAGGCTAGGCTCGTAGCTAGAGGCTTTCAACAAACTGATTTTACTGATGATAATCTATTTGCACCAGTTGCCAAGCTTCCAACCGTTCGCACTCTATTGGCAGTTTGTAATCAAAAGGGTATTTTAGTACATCAAATGGATGTTAAAAGTGCATTCCTTCACGGTGATATTAAAGATGAGATATATTTGTCATTACCAAAAGGTTATACTGATAATAATATGGTATGTAAGCTGAAAAAGTCATTATATGGTTTGAAAAGTTCACCAAAGAACTGGAATGATAAATTCAACTCAGTTATGTTGTCTGAAGGTTTTAAACAATGTAAAACTGATTATGGTCTTTATGTAAAACAGTATAATGGACAGATAGTCTATTTATTACTCTATGTTGATGATTTGTTAATTTCAGGGACGGATATTGAATGTGTAAACAAAACCAAAGAAATGTTAAAGAGAAATTTTTCAATGAAAGACTTGGGTCTAGCAAAATACTTTTGGGTATATCTATTGAACAGGATGCTATTAATGGTATCTTAAAAATAAGTCAGAAAGCATTCCTAAAACAGATTTTACAAAAATATAATATGTCAGAATGTAAAAGCGTTGCTACACCCATGGATTCAAAATTTAAAACTGATAGTCTTAATAAGCAAAAATCTGAATCTCAAGAGTTAGAAACAAGATGTAGACAACTAATTGGATGCTTATTGTATGCAGTATTAGGCAGTAGACCTGATTTATGTGCTTGTGTTTCAATCTTAAGTCGTTTCCAAAAATGTGCTAGTGAAGAGTTGTGGAATATGTTAAAAAGAGTTCTCAGATACATTAAAGGGACAATTGATTTAAGTTTAGTGTTTGAAAGAAACAAGAATGATGTTATCATTGTAGGTTATGTAGATTCTGATTGGGGAGGTGATTTAGTTGACAGAAGGTCAACAGCTGGATTTGTTTTTAAAATTTTTGGTTCTCCTGTTTCGTGGTGTACTAGAAAGCAGCCATCAGTAGCTTTGTCCTCAACTGAAGCCGAGTACATGGCACTTAGTATGGCTACAGCAGAAGCTTGTTGGCTTAAACAGCTAATAACTGATTTTTTTATTAATGTTGAGTATGTATTAATATATGAAGATAACCAGAGTTCAATTAAGGTTGCTAAAAATCCAGTTTTGCATAAAAGAATGAAACACATAGATATTAAACATCATTTTATTCGTGAGAAAATTGTAGAAGGTTTAATAAAGTTAAGTTATGTAGAAACATCAGAGCAAGTAGCTGACTTGCTAACTAAACCTTTATCAAGTCCAACATTTGTTAAATTAAGGGGATATTTAAACTTAATGATTGATATAAAATAGTCTTACAAGAAAAGTTTAATTGTTTTGTTAAATGATACTATACATATAAGTGAAGATTTCATAGTTGTGTATAAATTAAGAAACTGTAAAAGTGTATAAGTTAATTACTTTGTATGTAAAGGAAAAATGTAAAAGTTTGTAAGTCATGTTTTGAATATGATAAGGTTGTATTAATTTGAATTTCTTATTTTGAGGGACGGTGTTACTGGCAACATAAGAAATTTAAACATGACAGGTTTTTATTATCTGTGCAACTGTGCTCTAAAGACAAGAGTAAGATGGTTGTTTGGAAAGAATTTTTTTATAAAATTATAAAACGTGTTCCTGTGTAACATTAAAAAGCAAAGGAAATAAACTCATTAAAACTGACTGCAACGTCCTTTTATTAAAATAATAATAGTATCTCCTTTCGTTTCCCGCGTGAAGCCGACAAGGAGGAAGTTTGGGTAAGGTTATGATGTGGCCACTATGCTACAATATTTCACTGTTCTTTATAAATTATTCACTGAATGCACTTTTTACTACATAAATCAAGGGCTTTTATTTAGCAAACAACACTATAAATAATTTTAAAAGTCCTATGAAAAATGAGCGGGACACTCATCTTGACATTCCCGCCAAACTCGCTCTTCCTTGATTGAAATGTCAAAATAACCTGTTTTTTCTGAGAAAGAGATCTGGGCCTGTAGCCAATGTAACATCGCTTCGTAGCGAAGCGAAATCGTATACCAAACCAACCAATGGCGGGAACGATTGACCACGCGATACGATAAATCACGTGATCAATCGTTCCCGCCGTTGGTTACTTTGGTATTCGATATCGCTTCGCTACGAAGCGATGTTACATTGGCTACAGGCCCAAATGATCAAGATCAGAGTCTTTATAGAGGTCAATGCGTTCCAATCACTTCCAACTACAACCTCAACGCTGAATACCTGTCTTTTGAGATTTTTCGAATGACAGCTGACGTTGACGGCACCCCATGACAGCAAAGCAAAGTAATGTCAAATCATATTGTTTTCGTTTGAGTTTGTTTTGTCTTATTTTTAGTTTACAAAACCATTTTTCAGTTATTCTCCATAACTTTAATTACAAAATGAACACAAAAACAAAACCAGTGATAAGTTCCAAAAAGAAAAATGAGTGTAAAATATGTAACAAAGTTATAATCGGCAGTTCCTTTAAGTTTAAAGCTCATCTGTACATGCATAGAGCTGTGGAACCACGATTTCAATGTGATTATTGCTCAAATGAGTATTTCAGGAAAGATGTGTATGAGAGACATCTAAAAGCACACACTGGAGGCAAGAAAATCTTTATTTGTGACTATTGCGACCGAGGTTTTGTCGAAAAACGCAACTTACGTCTTCACTTAAAAGTTCATGACGAATTCTTCACGGAACAGGAAATTCAGTACAAATGTATCGCCTGTGGGGTCAGTTTCTGCGAGGAGAGATTGCTAAAATACCATATAAGGAAGAAACACTTTAATTTCCAAGATTCTGCACCAACTTACATAAAAAAACAACTGAACGAGACCTGGGTCGAACGTGTTCTGGAAACTGAGGTTTGCGTCGAAATGACTAAGGTAAACAGCAATACTATCAACATAAAAAAGAGTTCGAAAGCAATAAAGGTCAAAAAGAATCCAGAGACAACTAGATTTAAAGAGTACATGTCCTCTGTGATCGCAAGCCAAGACAAGTCACAGTATTCCAAGGCTGTATGTGATTATTGCAAAAAAGAGATGTTGAAAAAGAGTCTACTGCCTCATATTAGAGAGAGACATCTAAGATTGAAGAAGTTTTCTTGTGAAGCATGTAAACAGGCCTTTAGTCGACATTATCTACTCGTGAATCATATTTGTGGAAAATATAGAACAAGGGTCAGAAAATAATAATAGCAAGTATGGTTTTAGCGAATATCTTTTGCCTTCTTCGAGGTGTATTGTTCTACTCTATAAGTAAGAGTTTCATTCAATTGTGAACTTCATCGTTGAGAATTTAATGTTAATTTTTGTTTACACGAAAGAAGGTGTATTTTTTAAGTTAAATGATTAGGAATGTAACATTATGTTTCTTTATACTTTAAGAATTTTACACTGTTATGGTTCAAGTGATGTTGTTGTAAGCATGAATTTATTTAAAAGATAAAGAGGATGGATTTGTAATATGAGCTCGTATCTGCAACTCCACGCCAATGTGAAAAAGTCAGATATCCCAAAAAACCAATTTAAGATTTTTTTGCGTCGGAAATAAGACACTAACTACAAAACAATGACTACAAAAAAATGGGCAAAACTGGCACATTGAAGAGCGGAGGAGCGCTAGACTGAACATCTGGCAGACAATTCTTGTATTAAAAACATCCATAATCTAATCTCAGTCTCATCTTAATGACAAACAAATTTCGAAACTTGTAATAATATAGGCAAATTTAATTAGAATAGAATACTCTTTATTATGTATACCACATAAATGACAGAATATGAATATTTTACAAAGGGTGACACAATGGGCAGTCTTATTGCTAAGAGCGATCTTTTACAAACAAGACAGATTGAGATCAGATTGTGAACTTTAAAATATTTCGTCCATAACAATGTCTATATTACAAATTCATTATTAGTACAGATTCTCTTGTTCACAAACTGAAATGATGTCTTCCAATAATGTATAGCTAGATTAATTAGTTTAAGGAGCTTTGCACACCAAAGCCCGGCGGCATATGTCGGAAACATTTTTCCGGCGGGCTAGGTTAGGAGCTTTAGTAATTGAAAGTCGTAAAACTTTACTGAAATGTCGCCGGGCAACTGAGCGCTTACGTATGCTAGCCGCCGACATGTCGGCGCGCAACACGCGCGGGCTAAGGTTGCCGACATGATTCTTTCAACATAAGCCGGCGGGCTGTGCCGCTAGGCACTAGGGTGTGTAGAGCGCTTAAGAGGCTACATTTATTCTCCAAGGAAGATCTATACTTTTGATATTAACATTTCATTACAAGTACAGACAACAGCACATCTCATCATCAGCCTTTACTCGTCCACTGCTGGACATAGGCCTCCTTCATGGCACGCCAACAAGCTCGATCCTGAGCAGTTCTCCGCCAACCACTACCAGCCACCTTTTTGATGTCGTCGCTCCATCTCGCCCAAGGGCGTCCTACGCTACGTTTGCCGAGACGCGGTCTCCACTCAAGGACTCGTTTACCCAAACGGTTGTCGGTCCTGCGGCATATGTGACCAGCCCATTGCCACTTCAGCTTGCTAATCCTCTCAGCTATGTCGGTAACTCTGGTCCTCTGTCGGATCACCTCATTTCTGATGCGGTCCTTCAGAGAGACGCCCAACATAGCCCTCTCCATGCTCGCTGAGCGGCTTTAAACTTATGGACTAGTCTGACCGTTAGTGTCCACGTCTCGGCTCCGTAAGTCATGACGGGTAGGACGCACTGGTTGAAGATTTTGGTCTTCAAACATTGGGGTATGGGCGACGAGAATACCCGACGAAGTTTACCAAATGCTGCCCATCCCAGCTGGATCCTTCTATTTGCCTCCTTCTCGAAGTTGTTTTTCCCTAATTGCAACGTTTAGGACTATTTAAAAGTTTCGGGTAGCTTGACCTGCTGTCGTCTGTACCTACATTTTATTAACTTTTAATTCCGGGCTCTGGTTATGTTATTTTGAGACACACTTCTTGGAGCCAAGCCTATGTAAAAACTCATATTGTTAAAAAAATCTACTATGATTTGCAACAGTTTTTTTTTGTGTAATATTCTATTTTTTATGTACAGAAGCACTATTAGATAATATTGAGAACTGCATAAAGATGCATTTTTTGCATATTTTTACATGCATGCATAAAAGAATTCTTACAACTACTTACTATGTAAAATATGCGCGGCACCTGGGTAATCTCCTATGTACCTAGTACTATAATCTACCGTCAACTGTGTTATGCGCTCAGTAAACTCACTGCCAATAATAGGGTATTTGACTAAAAAAAACGAATTAGTCCGTCAGTCAGATTTCCAAAAAATACTAGACACGTATTTTTTTCTATTTTCATATAAACAAAAAATGAAGACGACACAACGCGTTGAAAAGTCGTGTGACGTCACTGCACACTACACTTTTTAGCGACCAGTGACGTCACCAGCCACCACTCCTGGTCTTTGATGCCTTTTATATTTGTCAATTTTTATTGATTTGATAAATCAAAATAATAATATCCAATATTTTTCTATAATCTGAATGACGGACTAATTATAATCAATTTTTTTTACCCAGGAAACATCCCCATTGTTTCAAAATTCGCGTCGGCTTGTTGGTGGCTGTTATTAAATTTGCCGCGTCGATTGTGACGGGAGTCGACCCAAAGCCGAAGAACAGTAGCACATTTTGGATGGGAAATCATCAAATGACCTCTCCCGCTCTAGGCGGAGCGGAAGGGCGTGTCAGACTTTTACTGACTACTCACTCGTGTTCCTTCACTGGCCTGTGCGCCAGGGCCATGGTTTCTTTTTTAACCAACCCGCAACCATGGCCCAGGAGGCATCGGTCTTCGTAGACCCCGTCACGTTGTACTGACATCTCTTTGAGGCGCTTGTGAAACACAACGCGCCGTCGACTCTGGCCTGGTCCTTACGTGGCAGCGAGCTACCCACTGCTCACCGCCCGCAGGCTCGCGCCCACGGTGGCGGCACAGTAGCACCCTTAAGTTTTGATGTTTATTTAGAGTTAAGACTCTTAAGACTGAAGCAAAGTTTGCCTTCTATTTTAATTAAGTACTTAATTGTACAAACGGTAGCATGTCAAGCTACTACAATCTGTCGAATTTCTTTATTAGATTTTCAATTTTATCTCTAAAGCAATAAGGCTCAAGGTTGATTGGGATTATTTGACAGTTTCTGGTAGCTTAACCTGCTGTCGTACCTACAAATGCTAGCACGTCGAACATCCACAGATGGCCAATTTCTTCTATTTTAATTCTATGTTGAAGTTCCGAAAGTTAGGGACAGCTTGTTGGTGGCGACTGCAGTGTAGTGTAAAAATGTACTACTTAATTTCCTAATCGTCAGTAACCTTGTTTATCACAATGTTTATTTGTGAAACATGAGAAAAATGTGGGTAGTTGTGGTTTTCACAACTACCCACCTATTTCTTCTTTTTATATTCAATATGTAATAGTAATAATAATTATGTTTATTACTTTGCCTCATGTTCGAGATACTTTTTGTAATAACACGGAAATGTATCCATTTCCGTGTTATTACAAAAAGTGTTCTAACTTTGAAAATTTAAATTTTCGAATTTGGTATTGTATTTTCAACTTGATCCCAAAAAAGGCAAAGTTTTTAATACAAAACTAACAAATAAGACCAGCATCCTAATTGTGTAATCATTTAGATGCTTATTGGTATTCCATTGCTCGATATGTGCCAAAAAATGAGAGCAGAAAAATATAAATAACGCAATGAATGTTGTTGAACTGTCAGAATGAAACCCATTGCTGTTGATGGCATGCTACGCAATTGCTGGTCAGCTAGCACTAGATAATTAATGTGTCTTCCATATAACTATCTACTTCTAAAATATTACATAGAAATTAGTACCTACGAAACTTTCTTAATAAAATATAATAGGTGCTCTAAAAATCCTTGTAAAAAACGAAAGACCTTTTAATATTTTAAAATATATTATATAATATTCTTTTACAAAAAATGTTGCATGTTATATTTTTATGTAGTTATATGTTTAAATGATTACCTATAATTAAATTATAAGTGAATAAATTGTGCCTTCAGTAACTTATAATGTGTTTTAATCCATACTAATCCATACTAATATTATAAATGCGAAAGTAACTCTGTCTGTCTGTCTGTCTGTTACGCTTTCCCGCTTAAACCTCTCAACCGATTTTGATGAAATTTGGCACAGACAATCTTTAGACCCTGAGAAAGAACATAGGCTACCTTTTATCCCGGAAAAATTTGATATTCCCGAGGGAAATCGAAAAAGCGCGATATAACCGAACTCCACGCGGGCGAAGCCGCGGGCGGAAAGCTAGTGTTAAATAAAACTTCAGGTGCATTTGCTACCGTGGAACTTACTACGGTTTACATTGATTATGTTTTCACCACGCTTACTCAATTTTTAGACCACCTAATATTTCCATGCAGTCCTGAGAAAATGGGTCTTGACACACAGACGGACGAACATCGAAATGTCTTTCTTATACGTTTCGTTTTCGTTTGTATTTGAATCTACCTTAAATTTACTTTGAAAAAAAAAATTAAGACATTTATAATTTTTAATTATAAACAGTAAAAATATTTAGAGTTATGCCCGTGTCATGGTTTACGGATATACAGGGTTATAGGTTAAGTCGCCCTAAATCCTTTAAGAGGTGGTAGTTTCCCTTATTTCTGACTGATTTGACTATGGATCACCATACCCCAAACTTAACCGTTCTCAAGTTATAGGACTTTGAAGATTTTTTTTTTTTTTTTAAGTATTATAAACTAGCGCTTGACCTCAATCCTGCCTGACGGTAAGCAGTGACGCAATCGTTGATGGTAAAGCGCACTAGTTTATTAAGAGCCTATTCACTCTAGCGTTGAAGACACTCAAATTGTAGTCCGACGGAAACACCGCCGCTGGCAAATTGTTCCAGTCCCTCGATGTACGCGGTATAAAGGAGGACTATTGTCCCCATTTTTTTGTGTTTTGTACCTCTAATGTTTTTGTATTTTTTTTGTAGCAGAATAGTTACTTCATTATCTTAAATACAAAAACTGCAAGTAACTCTACCAACTGAGTCGTATTAGACGACTGATTGTTAAAAAAGAAATAAATTTGTGAAAAGTTTTTTAATCTTTGTAAGATCATCATCATCATCTCAGCGTTTATCCCGGTTGCATCCGCGGCTTTCGCGTTGGAGCCCGGGGTCCGCTTTCCTGCACATTCCTTAATCTTTGTAAGATATTGTAAAAAAAGTCTATGACAGTTGTGCTGCAGATATGCTTAAAAATATCTACGGTTCTTCAGCTTTCCGATAAAGTATAGTACAATAGGGTATTATTAGATTTTTTTTACAAAAACATTGTTGATATGTTACCAGGTAGTAGTAAAAAATAACGATTCTTAAGCGTCAAATTTATGTAACTTTAGTCAGAAAACAAAATAAAACAATCCAAATAAGTAACAAATGAGGTTTATTAATCCTTTTACAGTACATGTTCTACATGTCCGCCCCTATTTCGCACACATACACGCATTCTGTGTCTTAAGCCACTTTTCACTACCCCAGTTGTTAGTCCTCTCCTTATTTCGTTAGACCACGAATAATTTTCAATCATCAATAATAATATTCAGCATCAATAATTTTCTGCCTCAAAACATTAACAGATGTTATTGGGTTAAGTTCATTGTAAACCAAACGTTTCATGTGCCCCCACACATAAAAATCTTCTTCTAGCTGGCCACGGTGTAGGCCCACCTCTCCCGATCCACTTATTTGGATAATTAGTGTCTAGCCACTCTCTGACACTTCTTCTAAAGTGCGCGGGGCACCCGTCGTGCTGAAACCACATGTCTCGAATGAGGTTTAATGGTATGTCGTCGAGCAAATCGGGTAAATCTTGTCTCAAAAATTTTTCATAGGTCTCTCCATTCAAATTTGGAGGTAGGAAGTAAGGCCCAATCAGATGGTTTGAAATGATTCCCATCCATACGTTAAGACTGAAACGTCTCTGTGACCCCTTTACCCTTTTCTTGTTAGGATTTCTTCCAATGATGGGCGTTATGATAATTGGTTATCCCATCTTGATCAAACTTGAACTCGTCAGTTCACAAGATGCTTCGAAAAAACGAAGGATCTTCCAAATCTGCATTCAACATGAACCTGCAGAAATCCAGCCTCCTCACAGGATCTCCTTCTTCGATGACATGAACTGGCGTGTAGTGGTAGGGGTAGAGACCGACAGTATGCACAGTAAACCACACTTTCCATTGTGAGATTCCAAGTTCTCGGGCAACAACGTTGGTTGACGTAGTCGGATCCAGTCGAAATCGTCGAACAATCTCATTATCTTCCTCTTCATCATCATCACTACGTGGTCTATCCAGGACTGTTCGTCCTCTCGAAACAGAGCCAATCTCTCTAATTCATCGGTAAACTCCGTCGAAGGCACTAATATCCGGAATTCGGCGGCCAGGAAAACGTCATAAGTATTCTTGACGAGCTTGTAAGGATACACAGTTGCAGTACCCATAACATAACATATTCTTCGTTCGTAAAGGTCGCCATCTTCAACAGTTCCAAATCAGAAGCACAAATCAAGGTCCAGTTAACAAGCACAGTCAAGCACGTATGTAAGTAATTTACTAATAACATACTAAAATGGATTACGCATTTTTAGTAGATAATTACCTAGTAAATTACTAACATACTTACTAAATATTTTGCAACCTGGCCGATATTTGATAAATGTAAGACTTTTAATAAACTGTTGAAGAACATGTTGCCTAATACCGTCCGAATCAAATCAAATCAAAAATGTTTATTTGCAAAAATTTGTTTAGGTACAAAAGGTGTTACAGTGCATTTTTTTCCAGCGTATCCTGCCATATATGGCGTGTAAATTTAAACGGTTAAAAAAATAAACGGTTTCTTTTCTTTTCTTTTTCTATTTCTATTCGATTTTCAACTCTAAAGAAGTAGAGCTTAAGGTTGATTGGTAATTTCAGCTAGCTTGACCTGCTGTCATCCGTAGGTACCCTAAAAACAACCTTTCTTAACATCTGTCTAATGCTAATGGAGTATCATTCAAGATCATTTTAATGCTAATGATTTTACCAAAGTCATTTAACTTTTACCTGTAGCTCTAACAACTGACCTCTGTCAGTTCTCCTAACTCAAATCTAATAATTACTTACTATGATTAAATTCCAAAAAAAAATGTTATTGAAATAATGGAGGCACCGGTGAAATCCAATCAAATTATACTGCAAGAGAAACTTCCTGAAACTCCAACAGGGTAGAATCAACATGAAATATGCAGGCAAGGGCCTTCGGAGCTTTAGGACTGTACCTATACAGAATAGCATGCTGTAAAGCTGTATATTCTCACAATTGGAACAGATTACTGTACTTGTTGAAGAAGTGCTCTCCATGGGAACATAACTGGAGGGATGTTACTGAAGCTGCATTGTATGTTAGAGTGAGTATTTCTTAACAAAATATTCATAAGCTACATACTACATAGTCATTTCATAGCTTCATAAGTAGAAGAGAGTTATAGGCCCAGCGCACACCGCTGGAGGCGCTGCGGAGCGCAATTGAAGAAAAGAATTTAATATAAACCTTAAATACCTTGACATTCGGTGTACAAAGGCCCAGCACACACCGCTGAAGGCGCGGCGGAGCGCATGTCCTTGATACGCGCAGACTTTATTCTTTTGTAGACCGTATGTCATGGTGGTTAACCTTTTGAACGCCAATCACTTCTATACAAGTTCGAGATTTTCGTGCCCTCAGCGCCACTACTTAATTAGAAGTAATCACAGTATAAAATAAATTTACGACTTTTACAAGACCTTTTATTTTGTTTTTATGGAAATTTGCCCTGTTATCAACCATATTTTTAACTTTTTCACGCATAATAAGGTCTTATTTGTTTAATTTTCAATAGAAACAAAAACGCCAGAAAATATTTTAATGCCCCCAGCGCCAATTACTTGATATCAAGTAAGCCAGTGATGGGACACGACGAAGACCTCGCTATATTTCATCTCGTCGAAATGATCATAAATACTATTATTGCAAGAAAATGACGTAAATATATATTTTATAAATATTGTACACTTTAAACTAGGTTTTATTCACCTTAATCAAGAATTAATAGGTTTTCTAATCATTGTCCATAGTGAAACCCCGTTTGAAAAACCCATCTCTACAAAGTTAGTTAGTTGTCGGTCCGTACGCGCCACCGACGTGTATAGAAGGAAATCTGTGACGTCATAAGCGGACGGGTTTCAAGGTCATAGTGACTTTGTGCATTTTAGTATAGTGCAATGTTTACATCTTGAGTTGGCGCACTTGTCCTTATAAAAAAAAATTGTGACGGTGAATATGACGAATTATTGCGAGTTGTTCAAGTCTGAATCAGAATTTTGAAATAGTTCGTCGTCCTGACATTCCGTTAAGTCGTCAACTTCCGTTTCAGGAATTTTCTTCAGTTTTCTATTAGTTTCTACAAACCAGAAAAATAATTGCGAGTATTTAGCGACACCATTAAAAAAAAGGTCTTGTATAAAACAGACACTTACCCTCCATTTTATTTTATTTTTTAAAACGTAGAAAACCACGTATTTAGCTTCTATTAATTGTATTTGTTGTAAGTAAACGAAATAAATTATGCAGGAATCGGTTGAGTTTATGCACGTGTAACTCGACCACAGTGAATATAAAATATATACAATAAAAATCTAGACATCCCTAGAACAGAAAGGATTTTGACGTGCCTCGAGCGCCAACTACTTGATATGAAGTAGAAGGATTACATTTGAAGACAAATAGGGATGTGCCTTGTAGAACGCACGTCTAATAAATTTAAAATTCTTTTCTTTATTGTGGGGAATATATCCAGGTTTTCATATTGTTTTTTTTATGAAATAAAATAAAATATGAAATAACGATTACAGTTTTTATTTAGTTCGTAAATTGGTGAATAAACATTATTTTAAATGTATAATATTATTTGTCGATAGGACACTAATTGCATCCCTACGTTTTACTATAGATACGTTATACATTTGTAGTGTGGCGCAGGAGGACACATCGCGTATTATATAGATGGGCGTTCAAAAGGTTAAGGTTTATATTAAATTGTTCTCTTGTGTAATCTATAATCGTAATTAAGTGCGGTCCGCCACGCCTTCAGCTGTATTCTCGTCAGAGGCGGCGTTAGGCGTGGGCGACGTGGGCCACCGCCTAAATAAAGTTCAAATATTTGTATGCATTGCTTCAAGGCAAGAAAACTAAAAAAAAAAAGAAATAAATTAATTGTATTGTGAAAATTAATTTTATAGTCTGGCAACATTTGCTTACGTTGCGTAACTACCGCAAATAAATCTTTGCCGCCGACGACCCGTGCGTCAAACATATTCAGCCATAATCCTACTAATATTATAAAGGCGAAAGTTTGTAAGTATGGATGTATGTTACTCTTTCACGTAAAAACTACTGAATGGATTTGGTTGAAATTTGGCACAGGGGTAGATAATAGTCTGGAATAACACATAGGCTACTTTTTATCCCGGAAAAATATGCAGTTCCCGTGGGATACGAAAAATATTAGACCACGCGGGCGGAGCCGCGGGCGAAAGCTAGTCAGATATAAAATTAAGCAACACCATGGGTTTAAGTGTCGAACATTATGCTTTGGCGCAATATCCCTTTAAAAATAACCACAAAATCAGAAACTGTAACATTTTAAAATACTTACTGTGACACCCCATCACGTTGTGCTGACATCTCTTTCTGGCGCGCGTGAAAACCAACGCCCCGTCGATCCGGGCCTGGTCCCTTATCGGGCGGCGAGCTGCCTACTGCCCGGAAGCCTGCGCCTACGGTGACCGGGAGTTCGATGTTGTCTCCCGACCATGCGGCGGCTAGAGGCGTGAGGTCGTTGGGATTACCGCTCTCTCACGCGCTCCGCCTCCTCCTTTGCTAGCATCACTGCTTCGCAGAAGGAGGTGACGGTCTGCCATGCACTCTCGCTCCGGATCATGGTCTCGAACAGGGTCGGCCTCGAGAGATCGCCGCCGATCGCCGCCATGAGGACACGGCGGTGCTCTACCGTACACGGGCAGACCTCCACCGTATGCTCTACGTGTCCTCAGATGCAAACTAACCATCAAATATAAATTTTCCATAAAGCCTTTAACACTGCCACTGACACCATAAGGAAAGCTATTTAGTGAGAATAGTAGGCTTTTCTTTTTCATCAAATAGCATCACAGTCAGTGCTTTCCTAGGACAGGTTCCTGACACCTGTCAGTGCAACAATTATATTATATAACTAGTTGCCACCAGAGACTTCGTTCGGGTGGAGTTAGCATGATGTTATATAGGTAGCCTAAAGCCTTCCTGGATTAATGGACTAACCAACGCAAAAGAATTTTTCAAATCGGACCAGTAGTACCCGAGATTAGCGCGCACAAACAAACAAACAAACTCTTCAGCTTTATACAACGTGTAACAAAAAGGGTATATACATACCAAGGGCATTGCATCTTTAGATGATATCAAACGATATCGGAAGGGTTTCAACTCAAAATAAAACACTCAAAAAATTGGTACCAAATTTTTGGTTTCGTGTGTTTCTTAAAATCAAATCATAACAAACGTGGCAGCACACTACATACGTTAATAACTAGTCGTTACCCGTCACGTTACTTGCCAAAATCCGATAAATGTCTTCAATATCTCTGTACGACTAGAATGATAGTAGCCTATCACAGGCGGTGTTTTTCCTCATAACTTCCTAACATAAAGAGATAGGATTAAAAAACCCTTCCAATATCGTTTGATATTATATAAAGATGCCATGCCATTGTTATGTATATACCCTTTATGTTACACGTTGTATATTATTATTATAGATAAAGATCAAACTTGCAAGACTAAGGGTTGTCATTGTTTAAAAATAATAGACTGGTCCGTACTACCGATCTTCACTCAAAATTCAACCATTACTTAAATCTTGTTTGAAGCCATTTTTTTAGCAATGCTTGAGTCAGTATCTGTAATCGACCCTAAAGACCGTTCCTTAGGGTTGTTTTTTGATGCGTAGTTAAACACAACGTGTTTAAAAATAGTAAGTAATGGACAAATTTCTCAAAAAGGCCCAATGAATTCCAGCTTCTAATTAAAGGCTAATCTTATATTAATAGTGTTTGGATGTTTCGACTGCGATGCGGTAAATCATACGACATTGATAATTACTTTATGTTTTATTAGATTACACTTAATTATTACTATATTACTATATTACATTATATTAATCTGCGAGGTTCGCGAAGCATAGGCGCGGGGCGTCGTTTCAGACCAATCTATATTTCACAGTTGACATTATTACAAAAACTGACATTTATATGTTGAGTTTCGTATCTACTTTTCTCAGAATTCGGTTTTCGGTAATCGTTTTCCCGGTATTCGGATTTCTCGATATTTGGTTTTCCCGGTATTCAGTCTTGTCGGTTCTAGTTTTTCTCGATATCTATCAGTCTTGTCGGTTCTAGTTTTTCTCGATATCTATTTGGTTTTCTCGTTATTTGGTTTTCTCGGAATTCGGTTTTCTCTCGATTTGCTCAGAATACGGTTTTCTAGTTTTTCTCGGTATTCTCGGTATCCGGTTTTCTCTCGGTTTCTCGTTATTCGGTTTTCATTCATGAAGAATGTAAGAACTAGCACCAAGTCTAGTAATGTAACTGGTGAGTTACAGTTGATTATTTGTATAGTTTTCAAACTATACAAAAAACTACACTTGTACAGCAAATTGGTATCTACTTCTCTCAGAGTTCGGTTTCTTGGTGTCTACTTTTCTCGGTATTCGGTTTCTCGGAAGTTGTTTTTCTCGGTATTTGGTTTTCTTGGTATTCGGTTTTCTCGGTATTTGTTTTTTTTGGTATTCAGTTTTCTCTCGGTTTTCTCGCTATTTGGTTTAATAAAGCTATGTGGTAATCGGTTTTCTCTCGAATTGCTCAGAATACGGTTTTCTAGTTTTCTCGGTATTCTCGGTATCCGGTTTTCTCTCGGTTTCTCGCTATTCGGTTTTCATTCATGAAGAATGTAAGAACTAGCATCAAGTCTAGTAACGTAACTGGTGAGTTACAGTTGATTATTAGTATAGTTTTCGAACTATACAAACAACTGCACCTGTACACCAAATTGGTATCTACTTTTCTCAGAGTTCGGTTTCTCGGTATTCGGTTTTTCGGTATTCGGATTCTCGGTAATCGGTTTCTCGGTAATCGGTTTCTCGGTAATCGGTTTCTCGGTATTCGGTTTTTCGGTATTCGGATTCTCGGTAATCGGTTTCTCGGTAATCGGTTTCTCGGTAATCGGTTTCTCGGTAATCGGTTTCTCGGTAATCGGTTTCTCGGTATTCGGATTCTCGGTATTCGGTTTTTCGGAATTCGGTTTTCTCGGTATTCGGTTTTTCGGAATTCAGTTTTCTCGGTATTATATGTATTTGGTTTTCTCTCGGTTTTCTCGGTATTCGGTTTTCCCTCGGTTTTCTTGGTATTTGGTTTTCTTCGTATTCGGTTTCTGGGATCCAGTTTCTGGTATTTCGGTTTTCTCGGTTTACCGTTTCCTCGGTATACGGTTTTCTCGATATTCGGTTATGTCTTGGTTTTTTCTGTATTTAGTTTTCTCGGTATTTGGTTTCCTTGATATTTGGTTTCCTTGGTATTTGGTTTCCTCGGAATTCGGTTTTCTCGGTTTTCGCAGCATACGGTTTTCTAGTCATTCATGAAGAATGTAAAATCTAGCAAGTCTAGTAATTTAACTGGTGAGTTACAGTTCATTATTTGTATACTTTGCAAACTATACAAACAACTGCACCTGTACAGCAAATTGGTATATACTTTTCTCAGAGTTCGGTTTCTCGGTATTCGGATTCTCGGTATTTGGATTCTCGGTAGTCGGATTCTCGGTTTTCGGCTTCTCGGTATTTGGTTTTTCGGTATTCAGTTTTCTGGGTATTCCGTTTTCTCCGTATTCGATTTTCTCGGTAAGCTTTTTTTCGGTACACGTTTTTCTCGGTTAACGGCTTTCTCGGTAGGGTTTTCTCGGTATTCGGTTATCTCTCGGTTTTCTCGGTATTTAGTTCTCCAGGTATTTTTTCTCTCGGTATTCTCGGGTGTTCTCGGTATTTGGTTTTCTCGGTATTTGGTTTTATCGGTATTTAGTTTTTTCGCTATTTGCTTTCTCGGTAATCGGAATTCGGTTTTCTCAGAATACGGTTTTCTAGTTTTTCTTGGTATTCTCGTTATCCGGTTTTCTCGATATTCCGGTATTCAGTCTTGTCGGTTCTAGTTTTTCTCTGTATCTATTTGGTTTTCTCCCTATTTGGTTTCTCGGAATTCGGTTTTTTCTCGATTTGCTCAGAATACGGTTTTCTAGTTTTTCTCGATATTCTCAGTATCCGGTTTTCTCTCGGTTTCTCACTATTCGGTTTTCATTCATGAAGAATGTAACAACTAGCAATTCTAGTAATGTAACTGGTGAGTTACAGTTGATTATTTGTATAGTTTTCAAACTATACATTAAACTGCACCTACTTGGCACCTACTACACCTTGGTATCTACTTTTCTCGGTATTCGGTTTCTCGGTATTCGGTTTCTCGGTATTCGGTTTCTCGGTATTCGGTTTCTCGGTATTCGGTTTCTCGGTATTCGGTTTCTCGGTATTCGGTTTCTCGGTATTCGGTTTCTCGGTATTTGGATTCTCGGTATTCGGATTCTCGGTATTCGGATTCTCGGTATTCGGTTTCTCGGTATTCGGTTTCTCGGTATTCGGTTTCTCGGTTTTTCAGATTCTCGGCGTGACTGTGACTGTGACTTACCTCATCACGTGAGGAATAATCACAACATAGTATTGTTCGCGGATGATACTTCTCTTATTTTTAAAGTCAAGCGTCAGCTAACAAATTTTGACGAAGTTAACAATGCACTCTCTAAAGTTGTCCATTGATTGAATGTAAATAACCTCCTTTTAAATGAAAAAAAAACTAAAGTCATTAAATTTTCTACGCCAAATGTCAGGCAGCTAAGTACCAATGTCCAACTGAATGGAGTAGAGTTGATCCCTGTCGAGTCGACAGTTTTTCTTGGATTAACTATTGACGCCAAGTTACAATGAGGTCCTCACATTGAGAAGCTGTCAGGTAGACTCAGTTCTGCCGCCTTTGCTGTTAAGAAAATTAGACAGATAACTGATGTGGATACAGCCAGAATTGTTTATTTTAGTTATTTTCATAGTCTTATGACTTATGAGGATTCTTCTCTGGGGAACTTGTGCGGACATCAATACCATCTTTGTTTTACAGAAGAGGGCTGTTCGAGCCATTTACAACCTTGGTCCTAGAGAATCTCTTAGAGAAAAGTTCAAAGAGGTGAACATTCTGACTGTAGCTTCACAATATATATTTGAAAATCTTATGTATGTTCATAAAAATATCTCGAATTTTAAGAAAATAAGCGATATTCATAATATAAATACCAGGAACAAACACAATCTTGCTGTACATCACACTCGTCTCCACAGAGTAGGCAACTCGTTCATGGGTCAATGTATACACTTTTACAACAAGCTTCCCATGGACGTTCGAAACTTACCCATTAAACGATTTAAGAACCATATAAAGGCCAAACTTTGCAAAAAGGGGTATTATAAAATCACATTATTTAGAAGACAAAAAAGCTTGGGACTGAGCTGCTCGCTCTGTTAAGCATTGTTATTAAGCAATATGCGTAATTATAAGGTAAATTATTGTAAACATTTTCATTTTTAATGTCTGGATCAAGTCCAAAAAAAAAGACGATGATCCCTGAGTTTGTTTCGGCTATTTCTTCTCAGAGGTAGTCAGTTAGGAAATGCCGGCTTCATCTAGTTAAAAAATTGATTGGATTCTCGGTATTCGGATTCTCGGTATTTGGTTTTTCGGTATTGAGTTTTCTGGGTATTCGGTTTTCTCAGTATTTGGTTTTCTCGGTATACAGTTTTCTTCGTATTCGATTTTCTCGGTATGCAATTTTCTCGGTACACAGTTTTCTCGGTTTACGGCTTCCTCGGTAGGGTTTTCTCGGTATTTAGTTTTCTTTCGTTTTTTTCGGTATTTGGTTCTCTGGGCAGTTGGTTTTCTCGGTGTTCGGTTATCTCTTGGTTTTCTCGGTATTTGTTTGGTTTCTCTCGGTATTTGGTTTTCTCTGTATTTGGTTTTCTCTGTATTTGGTTTTCTCTGTATTTGGTTTTCTCTGTATTTGGTTTTCTCTGTATTTGGTTTTCTCTGTATTTGGTTTTCTCAGTATTCCGTTTTCTCAGTATTCGGTTTTCTCAGTATTCGGTTTTCTCAGTATTCGGTTTTCTTAGTATTCGGTTTTCTCAGTATTCGGTTTTCTCAATATTCGATTTTCTCTCGGTTTTCTTGTTTTCGGCTATTTGGTTCTCTCGCTTTGACAGCCTCCGTGGCCTAGCGGTAGCGGACGCGGCCGCTGCGCAAGGAGGCGCGGGTTCGATCCCCACACAGTGCAAATATTTGAATGCATGAATATGAATATTTGTACTGGTCTGGTCGTGCCTCGGAAAGCACGTTAAGCCGTTGGTCCCGGTTGCCATACGAACATCTAATGGCAGCCGTTACGGGTTGTTGGAGCCCCTAAAAAAAAAGTCCAACAATTAGTCTAGCTGCAATGCTTCGATGTCGCTTTCGGGTTGTGAAGGTCAGACGGCAGTCGCTTCCTGGAAAATGTCGAAGTTTAGCCATATCAGCAGTTAGACGGGTAAAGCGGACCCCAGACTCCAATGCTGAAAAAGCTTCGGATGCGACTGAGATTAACGCTGAGATGATGGACTGGAGATGATGATAGTTCTCTCGCTATTCGGATTTGTCTCAGTTTTGTCAGAATACGGTTTCTCTCGGTTTTCTCGGTATTTGGTTTTCTCCATATTCGATTTTTTCGGTGTACGGTTTTGACTCGGTTTTCTCAGAATACGGTTTTCTCTCGGTTTCTTTTTTTTATATGTAAACTAGCTGACCCGGCGAACTTTGTTCCGCCTTAAAGGCAATAAATATCACATGATCTTATTTTTTAGTTTTTAAATTAGGATAATTAGGGCAGCACAAAAGTGTAAGAGAAATCGAAACAATGAAGCTCATCATCATCATCATCAGCCTTTTTTTATCGTCCCCCTGCTGGGGATAGCTAGAGAGGAGAACGACTGAGCGTAATCACCACGCTTGCTCAATGCGGGTTGGCGATTTCAGACTTACAAAAGGCCAGGTTTCCTTAAAATGTTTTCCTTCACTTTGTAATCGGCTTTGCATTCATCATTAAATCACTAATACATAGAAGAAATTTGATTTTCTCTACTTTGTGGAGGTTTAAGGTACCAGGGCAGCACAAAAGTGTAGGAGAAGCCGAAACAGTGAAGCTCATTCATCATTAAACCATAATAATTACATCAAAGAACTTTTATTGTGCCTAGTTTGTAGAGGTGCTATGTACCAGGGTAGCACAAAAGTGTCCCGGCGAACTTTGTTCCGCCCTAAAGGCAATATGACATGATCTTATTTACTACTACTACTATTTTAAATTAGGATAATCTGTATATATATAGAAGAAAGTCGTGTTAGTTACACTATTTATAACTTAAGAACGGCTGAACCGATTTGGCTGAAAATTGGTAGGGAGGTAGCTAAGAACTGGGAGAAGGATATAGGATATCCTTTTTGTCTCGTTCCCGTTGTTCCTGTGTGAATGAATGAACTTCATTGTTTCGACTTCTCCTACACTTTTTTGTGATCCTGGTACCTTGCAACTCCTCAAAGTAGGCAAAATAACTTCATCGATGTAATATTAGATTAATAATGATGAATGAGCTTTATTGTTTCGACTCTACACTTTTGTGCTACCCTGGTACCATACACCGTACATTAAAAAAAAGTCTCAGCCGTTGATGCATTCGTTTAGAGCAAGAAATACTCTCTGCCGGTTTAAAGTGTCTAATAAAAAGCCACAAAGCCAACTTCAACTTCAAACTAATATTGTATTGTTGTGACATTTATCATTGCCATTCTCCCATTGCTCTTGTAAGTGAGTTTTATTTTGTCTCCTTTTTGGAGGTGCAGGGTACCAGGGTAGCACTAAAGTGTAGAGAAGAAGTAAAAACAATGAAGCTCATACATCATTATTATTAAATCATTTTTCCTTACTTTCTCACCGTTTAGACCTACCCTGGACTGCGACAAACATTTTAAAACCAAAATCAGCTCAATCGGCCCAGCCGTTCTCGAGTTTTAGCGAGACTAACGAACAGCAATTCATTTTTATATATATAGATTACAAACTAGCGCTTGACTGGAATCCCGCCTGATGGTAAGCAGTGATGCATTCGTTGACGGTAAGGCGTGCTAGTTTATTAAACCTACTCACTCAAAAGAACTGACTAAATAGCAAGGAAGATGGCGGTTGAGCGCGGTGATGCAATGTTAAACACAAGAACACGACCAACGATGCTGCGCCAGAGGGAGATTAATCTGGAGGCCCTCCACAACCAAACTCCCGACACAACAATATTTCGCGCATCATACCCGGCTCGTACAGTCAAGACCAAAAGTCGAGTTGCAATCTCACAAAACTATGGCCAAGCAATACTAGTTGTAGTTACGACCTTCTTCTATAATAAAGTTTGATACACACTCATACACTTGCTGCCCGCTTATGATTGTTAGGTACTACTTACTAATTTCAACGTCTACAGTAAGTGTTTCAATGGCCTAACGGTTTTCGCCTTGATAGGCGTTCAAGGTGGTTCGAGTTCAAATCTAATAACTTGCAAAAATATTTTTTAAATGTTTATTGGTGAGTTATGAATGCTGACAACAAAAATATCTAAAAATACCGATCTGCAACTTAAAGATGATACTTTCTTTTAAGATTTTTTCTATATTAGAGTCATTATAAAAAGATGACGGTAGACTTAAAAGAATCTGAATCACTACTTCACAAAAAATATTCCGCTACCTACAATAACTATTATTAGCTACAATAACTCAAATAATATTACTTAGCTGTTGTTGGTTGGTGAACATATAGTTACCAGTTTGTGTTATTAGTTTTACTTTTTTAATCAATATGCAGGCATATGCAGCAATATATCTCAAATATCATATGAAACCGGCTTTTGTGTAAGTTGTTTTTATTATTATTTGTGTTATGGTGCAAACTAATCGCTTGTTAAGTGTGTAATAAAATTGTTATTGTTTTAGAGAAATACTGTAAGCCGTTGGAGGTCAAGGTCAAGAGGTTGGAGGACGAAGGTAGCTGTCGAGACAAGTGAAACGAAACGACAATATTTACCGTTGAATAAACTTTTAAATCGTGCGAAGAAGATAGGTTGCATTTGTGGTTTAAAAATAAATTGGCCAGGCTGGTGGAGTCTTATCGAGCTAAACAAAAAAAAACTATTTATAACAAAAACAGTGCAGAAGTGTCCTACAGAGTGTTTTAAATATATACCAATAAATATCTAAATAACGGACTCTAAACCATCTCTAAAGTAATTTAGCTAAGTGACAGTAATATGTTCGGTTGGCTTAATGGCTAACAGATGTCGCCTTTTGCAATTTCAATACAAATTACTTTTGGTAAATTATAAAAACAATAATTTCGGAATTCGATAAGAAATAAGTTCGTTTACTTTTGAACTAAGAAAGCGCTTGAAGATTATAATCTCATGCCATCAAACTCCGAAAAAAGTCACTACAAGATGGCAGCATTAGTACCATGCTATACACGCAAAAAAATTATAAATGTAATAAGCACTATTATGTGTTCTAAGTATAGATTATTTTATGATTGCAATAATATTCAGGTTAAGCTTCAATCCTCTTTTCTTTAAGAAAATGAATAATTAAGCTATAACCTCTTTAATCATAATATACGTATAATATTATAATTTTCATATCTAACAACCAAAAATGTTTTTTGTATTTTTTACCATAACAATATCATAAGTTTGTCAAGGATTACTTTTATATAAAATATTACAATGCTGCCGTGTCAACGTTTGTTTCATTTGTTAGTATAAGTATATCTATACCGAATAATATATAACTTTATGATATATTGCATTATAATATGCTTATTGTTTTATTTTTATATATTTTTTATTATATTACCCCTATAGTAAACTAAAACATATAATAAAACCCTTTTTTGGGATAAATATTCAATAAATTTTCCTATTTGTTTAAATATTATATGCAAACATTTTTACTTTAAAATACAAATCAATTATGATAATTTTAAATTATATGAAACAACAAAAAGAGTTGCCTATAATAAGGATCGAACCCACAATCGCTCGCTTTTGATAGCACCATTGTTAAGTGCGGCCGCTAACTCAACTTCAAATGAAGTAACGAAATTTTGCATTACTTTAAAGAAAGACGAAGACTGCGATAAAAAAATAATGCGGTAGTGTGCGTGGCCGGTTTAGCGCAGGCGACAGTAGTCTTTAAGGTGGAAATGGACTTCTACAGCTGATAGTACATCGCAACACAACTGCTCACTAGTGGATGGTAACTTATGCCGGCGGCTGATGTTGTGGCCTACCACCGAGAAAAAGTTTCCTCGGTATTCGGTTTTCTCGGTATTCGGTTTTCTCCGTATTCGGTTTTCTTGGAATTCGGTTTTCTCGGTATTCGGTTTTCTTGGAATTCGGTTTTCTCGGTATTCGGTTTTCTTGGTATTCAGCTTCTCGGTATTCGGTTTCTTAGTATTCAGTTTTTCGGTATTTGGTTTTTTCGGTATTCGGTTTTCTTAGTATACAGTTTTCTCGGTATACGACTTTCTCCGTATTCGATTTTCTCGGTAGCTGGTTTTCTCGGTATTCGATTTTCTCAGTATTCGCTTTTCTCGGTATTTGGTTTTCTCGGTAAACGGTTTTCTCCGTATTCGATTTTCTCGGTATTCGCTTTTCTCGGTATTTGGCTTTCTCGGTATTTGGTTTTCTTGGTATTCGGTTTTCTCTCGGTTTTCTTGGTTTACGGTTTTCTCGGTATACGGTTTTCTCGGTATTCGGATATCTCTCGGTTTTCTCTATATTTAGTTTTCTCGGTATTTGGTTTCCTTGGTATTTGGTTTTCTCGGAATTCGGTATTCTCTCGGTCTCAGAATACGGTTTTCTAGTTTTTCTCGGTATTGTCGGTATCCGGTTTTCTCGATATTCGGTTTTCCCGGTTCTTGTCGGTTCTAGTTTTGCTCGGTATCTATTTGGTTTTCTCGTTATTTGGTTTTCTCGGAATTCCTTTTTCTCTCGATTTGCTTAGAATACGGTTTTCTAGTTTTTTTCGGTATTCTCGGTATCCGGTTTTCTCGCTATTCGGTTTTCATTCATGAAAAATGTAAGAACTAGCATCAAGTCTAGTAATGTACCTGGTGAGTTAAAGTTGATTATTTGTATAGTTTTCAAACAGAACTTGAATGCTGTCACATGCTACACGTAACAAATGCAAAAAATCGTTACTTACGCGGCAGTTTCCAATGAGCACTGGGGGAACAATGGAAATTCAATAACACGGCGCGACTTAAATAGTCTTAGTTCCTAGGTTCGAATGTTGATAGGCGCTGTACTAATCTCAAAACGGTGAAGGTAAACACCATGAGGAAACAGGCATTTCTTAGAACCAAAAAATTTAAGACATGTTTGTGTGGTAGGCGGCCCATTTCATGTCACAGATGAGGTCTTCGATCCAGCAGTGGGAACATTATAGGCTAGTTATGTTTATGCTTTGATTCAAACTGCACCTGTACAGCAAATTGGATTCTAACTCTTCACCTAGGTTGCTTTAAGTAAAACAAAATTGGTTTTGGAGCATGTTTTGTGAGCCTTTTCCACTTGGACGATTTACATGTTAAAATATATAGAGTTTTTAATCATCATTTTGTAATTTTACAGAAGCCCTCATCAATTTCTTTGAATACATAAACACAATGAATCCAAAAGAAGTCCCAGACTACAACAAGTGTGGGAAACTATTTGAAGACTACTTATAGACTGAAGGCAAGTGTAGAAGTAGTACCTTAGATTTCTCCCCAAAGAAAGGCAGATCGCCCACCAAAGCTGAAATAAACAGAGTTGTTGCAGAAGACAGTGCCACCTATGATGAAGAAACTGAAGAACCGGTGAAGGTTAACAAACCGAATGAGGAAATGCCAAAGACACGAGGAAGAAAACCCAAGGCTGAAGAAGTGGACACAGATAATAAGGTCCCAGAAAGGATAAAGGTAACAAAGAAAAAACACCTGTAATGAAGAAACTGAAGAACCGGTGAAGGTTACCAAACAGAATGGAGAGATGCCATACACATACACATAATAAACTAGCGCGCTTTACCATCAATGATCGCATCACTGCTTACCATCAGGCGGGATTGCGGTCAAGCGCTTGTTTATAACTTATAAAAAAAAAAAAAAAAAAAAAAAAAAGATGAAATTAAGAGAAAAAATTGTTTACAAACTATTTACTGCACCAACACAATCGAAATCAAAATCGGTTGAGCAGACCAAAAAAACAATTTATTAAAATGTCTAATAATATTCGGAATCAAGTAGGTAGTTAGGTTAAGTTATTTAAAAAGTTTATTAAAAAAAGTGAACTATGATAATAATAAAGAGTTCTCATTATTATTATAACACATATAATAGTACACACACACACACATATAATATGTTTATACAGTAAATGGCGAACTATGGAGGGCTAGTATTAAAGAATATATTTAAATAATCTTAGAATCTGTTTAAACAAGAGACATTTTGAAGCTGATATGATTAAAATACATACATTAACAAAGTTTTTTAAAAGTAAAGAAAGTATAGTTCGTTTTATTGATTGGTAATGGGTGTACGAAATAAAGCGTTTGACATGTAACCAAAAAATTGATAATGTTGGCTCATTTATATTATGAATTTATTTATAAAGTTATCCGTAAAAGATCGCTCTTAGCGACAAGACCGGCCATTTTGTGTCTTTGTAAAATGTTCAAATTTATGTTCTGTAATTTATATGGTGAGTACAAGAGTATTCTATTCTATTATTTTCCCGTCCCTTACCAATCAACGAACAACAAGGTATCTAGTAGATTATGGAAATATTTAAAGCTAATTAAGTGGGATTACATTGTTTAATGGCACAGAATATTAACTAATTGTCCTCAAATGGTTCAGTGTCTGTTGGTTATGCAAGAATACTTCAATGATAGATTTATTAACTTTTATGTGAAAATGAAAACACAATCTTAAGTATTTCTTGTAACGCATTTGCTTTACTTCTCAATTATTGAAAACACCTATCAATACATAATTTTTCTCAACCTGCACAGCCAATGGCGGGTTTATTCAATTATCATATTTTAATTGTCACCATCATCTCACTTTAGTGGCGACCGACCATTAACAGCAGTAGGGGTGTCTTTACAAGACCTGTCCGGCTTTTTGACAGCCCACACTTTTTTCCTGACTACCCCGCTTTACAACAACAACCTCTTCATCAGATAACAATTTTCTCTTAGGTGTCTTTAATTTTACCTCTTTAATGCTAAAGGAATCGTCGAAGATGTCGCCACTTGAATTGTATCGACTGTCTTTGTGATTTTCGCCGACAATTTCGCTGATTGGACTATCGAAGGATACATGTCTGGACGAATTTAATCGAGGACTGTATTTGTCTTTTGCAGGTGGTGTGGACACTGGATTCAACTTCGTCTTCTTAACTTTGACCGGCACGGCTGGTTCCGACGATTTCCCTTTTTTGCTGTTTTTTTTTTTGTTGTCTTTATTTACCCTTTCTGGGACCTTATTCTCTGTGTCCACTTCTTCAGCCTTGGGTTTCCTTCCTCGTGTATTCTGTTTGGTCACCTTCACCGGTTCTTCAATTTCTTCATCAGAGGTGGCACTGTCTTCAGCAACAACTCTGTTTATTTTAGCTTTGGTGGGCGGTCTGCCTTTCTTTGGGGAGAAATCTAGGGCACTACTTCTACACTTGCCTTCAGTCTTTAAGTAGTCTTCAAATAGTTTCCCACACTTGTTGTAGTCTGGGACTTCTTTTGGATTCATTGTGTCTTTGGCATCTCCTCATTCTGTTTGGTCACCTTCACGGGTTCTTCAATTTCTTCATCAGAGGTGGCACGGTCTTCAGCAACAACTCTGTTTATTTTAGCTTTGGTGGGCGATCTGCCGTTCTTTGGGGAGAAATCTAAGGTACTACTTCTACACTTGCCTTCAGTCTTTAAGTAGTCTTCAAATAGTTTCCCACACTTGTTGTAGTCTGGGACTTCTTTTGGATTCATTGTGTTTATGTATTCAAAGAAATTGATGAGGGCTTCTGTAAAATTACAAAATGATGATTAAAAACTCTATATATTTTAACATGTAAATTGTCCAAATGGAAAAGGCTCACAAAACATGCTTCAAAACCAATTTTGTTTTACTTAAAGCAACCTAGGTGAAGAGTTAGAATCCAATTTGCTGTACAGGTGCAGTTTGAATCAAAGCATAAACATAACTAGCCTATAATGTTCCCACTGCTGGATCGAAGACCTCATCTGTGAGATGAAGTGGGCCGCATCTACCACACAAACATGTCTTAAATTTTTTGGTTCTAAGAAATGCCTGTTTCCTCATGGTGTTTCACCTTCACCATTTTCGACATTAGTACAGCGCCGACCAGTATTCCAACCTAGGAACTAAGACCATTTAAGTTGCGGCGTGTTATTGAATTTCCATTGTTCCCCCAGTGCTCATTGGAAACTGCCGCGTAAGTAACGATTTTATGCATTTGTTAAGTGTAGCATGTGACAGCATTCAAGTTCTGTTTGAAAACTGTACAAATGATCAACTGTAACTCACCAGGTACATTACTAGACTTGACGCTAGTTCTTAGATTCTTCATAAAGGTCTCCTTCATGGACTGCACAGTCTTGGGGTGCTTGAGCGATTTCTCCCATGGCAGCTCACCAATCAGCCACTGTAGCATGTTGTAGCCTAGTATCTCAAGGTCACCACGCATTGTGGGCACTAGAAAAAAAAATTGAGGCTAAAATTAAGAGTTGCGGTTTTGTTGACATACTCTCAAGTGTGCTGTGTCTGTTTCTAACTATTAACATTTTCAACAGTGGCAAATGTTTTACAAATTGGTTGATGGAGATTTCTTAATAAGATGCTCTTTCAACAATATTTTGGTAGGCTAGCCTGTGCTCAGATGCTCAAGTTTACGGCTCTACCTGGTGGTTGGTGATTAGCACTACAGCTGAAACATTTACCCCCTTATTTATAAATGCTGCTTAAAGTTAACTAGTGATTAGCGATTCTTTAACCGTATTTTTTTGACCTTTCAACGCCCTCCTTTGTGAATAAACACCAGTGTTTAAGGGGTTGATTCATAAACGATGATTAAAGTTAAGCGTAACTTTAAGCAGTACTTAAAATTTAGAAAAAATATTTACCCCCCAAATGCGCATCCCTGCTGGTGTACTCAATAGTTCCGTTATGTGCGCTCTCCGGATCAGGAGTGAAGGGTTGGTTCTCCTTTATACGCGTGGCCAAACCGAAGTCCACTAGGTACACCTGGTTTTTGTTTTTCTTTAGACCCAACAGCATGTTGGCACCCTTTATGTCTGCATGTACGTAGCCACGGCTGTGGATGTACTCTAACACATCAAGCTGAAAATTTTAAAACCCATGTTTATTTTTATTTCTTCAAACAGTGTAATAATTGTTTTAATATTTTGTTTAAATTTATTGGGTTTTCTTGTTGCTAGCTGCGTTCAATGCTCGAATTCAAGGATGAAATTTGCATAATAACATACAAATAGCACATTAAAATGATAGTCATTAGCAAAATTGTCTTATAAAAACTTTTTTACAAAAAAACAACCGACTTCCAAAAACCACTACCTACAAAGTGAAAAATAATCTATACAACATGTAACAAAAAGGGTATATATATACCAAGGGCATGGCATCTTTAGATGATATCAAACGATATCGGAAGGGTTTCAACTCAAAATAAAATACTCAAAAAATTGGTACCAAATTTTCGGTTTCGTGCGTTTCTTAAAATCAAATCATAACAAACGTGGCAGCACACTACATACGTTAATAACTACTCGTTACCCGTCACGTTACTTGCCAAAATCCGATAAATGTCTTCAATATCTCTATGCGACTAGTATGATACTAGCCTATCACAGGCGGTGTTTTTCCTCATAACTTCCTAATATAAAGAGATAGGATTAAAAAACCCTTCCAATATCGTTTGATATCATGTAAAGATGCCATGCCTTTGTTCTGTATATACCCTTTATGTTCCACGTTGTATAAATAGTATAAAAATAAGTCGGTGTCTTTGGTTTTGTATATTCGTTTTTTGACACCGACTTCCGAAATTAGTTATTTTTCACTTTGTAGTGGTTTTTGGAAGTCGGTTGTTTTTTTGTAAAAAAGTTTTTATTTTACACGTTTTAGTTGTTAAAAGTACTATGTATTCAGTTGCATCCGGTCAGACTGGAAGCTGACGCAAATATAGTTGGGAAACGACGTAATTTTGTAACTATATTTATTTTTAACTATTTAGTTCGAAATTCTTTAAAAAAAAAACGAACGAACGAACGTATTGAAAACGGTGGGCCATTTTACAGTAATGAGCCGCTCACTCGTAGTCCAAAGAGTTAGAGAGGGACAAACAAACAAACAAGCAAGCAAACATACAAGTGAAGCTAATAAAGCATGTAAAAATGTTCATAAATCTTCAATGCATAGTCACCCTAAACTGGTGTGTATGAAACATTTAGTGTATTTACCATTTGTAAACTTAATTGGAACACTGTGGCGGGCTGGAAGGACTTCCCGGCTTGCATGAACAGGCTCCACACATCTTTACCAAAGCGTTCTATAACTAAGTATCTGTAGCTAACTCCATTACTCTCGTGAGTCCCTTTGCCAAAGTATGTCGGCATGCCCAAGCTTGTTAGCTTCTTACTCTGCATGAATTTTGCGACTGAAATTAGTTGTAAAACACTATTGAAGAAAAAAAGTATGCCTTTTTTTTTATATAATACCATGTATTGGCACGGTATCAATTAACATCGTAGTATCGGTTAACATATTTTTTAAGAAATATTCTTTATGACATTAAAGACCGTCTATGAGAATCAAGATTATCACAATAACACCACATAAAGTTACTAATACAACGGACTTATTGAACTTCATACTCTAGAAAAGAATTGGAAGCTCAGCCTTAACAAATTCAGTGCCACCGACACAAGTGAGTCTAAGTACTCGCACTCCACAATCGCGAGATATGCAGTCTCAGGGAATATTTCCTGAAAACTCGGTGGTAGGCGAAAACATCAGCTGCCGGCAGAAGTTACCACCCACCAGACAAGTCTTGCCGCCAAGCGATTCGTCGTGTTCCGGCATAATATCTGGTGAAGCCGTACGCAGGACGGGTCTGAGCAATTGTGTTGCGATGTGTGCCGGGTACGATGCGCCAAATGTTGTTGTGTCGGGAGTTTGGTCGTTGAGAGTCTCCAGATCAATCTCCCTCTAGCGCAGCATCGTTTGGTCGTGTTGGTCTTGGGTTTAACATTGCATCACCTCGCTCAACTGCCGTCATCCTTCCTATTCCTAAGTTTTTTAAGTGAATATGCTTAATAAACTAGTGCGCTTTACCATCAACGATTGCATCACTGCTTACAATCAGGCGGGATTGCAGTCAAGCACTAGTTTATAATTATTTAAAAAAAAACTGAAGTCGGAATGTGGTCGCGGTTGACAAGGGCCTCACTCCGCTCTCCTTGGCTAAAGAGAACTGGCGCAAACCAGTAGTTTTTTTTTTTTATATGGCCTCTCGTAGTTGACCTTGAGAGGTCGTGACAAACCAGTAGTGCTTGAAACTAACGATCGCATGGAGGTATGGCAGAGCAAAGAGCTTCACGGACGCTTTTTCAGAGTCCAACACGGGCCCGATGTAGGTTTCAAGCGTCCGTAACCTGGCTACGTTTCGGTGACCTCTTTGGGGAAACCGAAGGTTTTATCTGTGCAATTATGGACGAAGTTGTAACGACGAACAATTACCGGAGATTCATTGTTGATGAATGATGTCACAGATTCATTGAGAGGGTAGATGGCGCTGACTCGCTTGACACCTAAGTAAATAAGCTCCGCGTTTACATTTCATTTAAAAATATTTACTATCGTGTTTTATTGCTAAAAACATTCAGAATATGTGTATGAAGACCTAAATTATCTGTGTAAACGTTATCAAAGTGATTAGCTCAACAGTGACCTCAATAACAAGTGTTAAAATAACAACCATAACTATTAGAAATAAACCCCAAAAGCTGTGCCAAAAGTGACAATTAAAACAACAACAATCGTAATACTTACTATAAAAACAATCAACCAAATTGTATTCAATGCGATCATATTTAAAATAAAAAGTGTTTACATGAGTGACTCAAACATAGTGAGTTACTTCACGTAATTAAGAAATTTAGGCAAACTTTTGTATGTTGTCATTATAATTTGTATGATGTTATTATAAATAAGTTTGGACAAACACAGTAACTTACAAACCATTTATAGAATACAGTGAAAGTGCAAAAATTCAAGAAAAAAGATTTACAAATACCGTTTTTTATTCAAAATTTCTTGATAAATTTGATAATAGCACCACCTAGTAGTGAATAGCAGAACTTGATAAAGTGTTGCAAGACTTATCATAGTGTTGCAAGAAATCAATATTATATTTTTTTCGGTATAAATATTGCAAACAGCGACATCTATTAGCAACTAAAAGCAATTTTGAAATTTATACGGAGTTACCATACTCATCTAAGTCCTGATAGATAACAAAAAATATACAAGGGCTTATTTTTTCTGTACAATTATAATCAGCCAATATGAACTTCTTGGAAAATATAACATTCCGTCGCAAACGCAGCAGAGGATCGGAATCAAACCATGATGATAGCAATAGTGGCAACAACACAACCTTGAATTGCACTACAAATAGTATGCCAGAAATGTCGGAAGATGACGAGAACAATCAAATAAAGATATTGCAGGATAAAATTGATGACTTAACGTCTCAATTAAACAGTGCGCATAGGGAAATTGAAATATTATCTTTGGAAAATAGTAGTTTAAAACAAAGTAATGAAGATTTATCAAGGAAAAATAATTTATATAAGCAAATTGCGAGGTCCCCAATTAAACAAAAGTCAACAACACCTAAGAAAACTCAGTTAAAACAAGCTAAACATACACAAACAGATGAAAATATTGGGAATAGTACTTCTATAAATCAAGACGACAAGACTCAAACCATAAATGTCGTTCGTAATTCTTCTCACAATAACACAGTTACAGGCAATGTTATCAAACCTAATCAAAAACAGTCACCTAGAAAAAATAAAATATGCATTCTTAGTAGTGAAAACAACAGTAGAATATGTAAATTAATAAATAGCACTAGCTTACCAAACAGTTATGAAATCTGTCACTATCGTAAGCCGAATTGTAATTTAGAACACTTACTAGACAATGTAGACGGTAAAGTTGAGAATTTTACCAAATCAGATTTCTGTATTATCTTTTTAGGTGAAGAAAATTTCAAACGAACTCAAAATTACATTGAACTCGTTGTAATTATTCGTAAAAAAAATTGTACATCTGAAACACACTAATTTTATAATATGCCTACCAACTTTTAAGTACATGAATAATGTAAATATTATGTTCAATAGCAGAGTCGAGAACTTTAATAATTTACTCTATATGGATGCACAAACAAATAATTATGCTTACATTTTAGATTCTAATTTTAACTTGCCATATACTTTTGATACATACAGCCCATATTACGGTACACTCAATAAAAGAGGTTTACAACTTATTATATCGGATTTAATAGAGTTAATTTCATACTGTAGTACTATAGCAGCTACAACTAATATTAACTCTGAAGATGATTGTTCCCAAAAAATACAAAAAGATATAACAGCTGTAAATTCCCAAAATAATTTTCAATTTTTTCTGTAAATATATAAATATACTTCACCAAAACATAGCGGGACTGATGAACAAATCAGATGCACTAACAGTTAAAATAGATGAACTTCACCACGCAGGAACTCACATTGATGTGATTTGTATGACAGAACATTTTATTGAGACAGGTTATGAGGATTTGTTGCATATACCTAATTTTTTACCGGCAGCCTTCTTTTCAAGAAAGGCTAAACGCGGTGGTACGTGTATTCTTGTTAGAGCCGGACTTCAATTTAGAGACATACCTGACGTAGCAAAACAGTCAGTGCCGGGTGTTTTTGAATCCTGTGCCATAGAACTTATACATCATAAAATTATTATCATCTGTATATATCGTGTACCTAAACACAATTACAATGTATTTTATGAAAAGTTAGAGGATATATTAAAAAAATATTGTTCATTCTCTAATAAAAATATAATCTTAACTGGCGACTTTAACATTGACATCTTAAAAAGAAATAAAATTACTCTAGAATTTGAAAATTTCCTAGCCCAGTTCAATCTTAACTTAGCCCTACACAAGCCTACTAGATTAAGCAGCAACTCCTGCATAGATAACTTTGCACACGCCTACAGAAGAGACTGTAAAGCACAAATAATAGACCTAATTCTGTCAGATCATACATCTCAAATATTAAGTGTACCTATAAATAAATCATGTAAACTTAAATATTGGAAAACACAAAAGCAGGATATATGCCTAGAAAATTTAAAGAAGTTTAAAAACTATTTGAGCAATTTATCTTTTACACAAGTTTATAGTACTAGTGATGTGAATGACTCATATGACTTTTTTGCAGATGATTTTCTAATGTTGTATAAACTATGTTTTCCAATAAAATATGTAACGGTGAAAACTAATACTAAAATTAAATGGATTTCTCGTGGAATAAAAATCTGCAGTAAAAAACAAAGAAAATTACTTTGGACGTATCGATTTAAACATAACAATAAAAATAGACTAAATTTCAAAATGTATACTAAGATTTACAAAAAGATTATACGACTGACACAGAGAACTCAAAATAACCACTACATAAACACTTCTGAAAACAAATCTAAAGCTGCATGGCAAATTATTAATAAATCGAAATTTCGGCTACCTCAACATCTAATACCGTCCATTAAGAATGCAATTTCAACTATCACACATCCCACGGAGATCGCAAACGAATTTAATAATTTTTTTATAGATGTTATTGAAAGAAATGTAAAAAGTAACGTTACTTCGAACAATAGTAATACTTATAACAACTTAACTACACAATCATTATATATGCAACCAGTTCTACCTTTTGACATAATAAAAATTATCAATAATCTTAATAATACAAATACTGTGGGCTATGATGGAGTAAGTACTCAAGTGGTGAAATATGCTAAAGAAGTTATAGCACCACCACTAACGCACATTATTAATTTATGCATAACAAATGGTGTTTTCCCTAATAGTCTGAAAAAAGTAATCATTAAGCCCTTATTTAAAAGAGATGATAATTCAGATGTCAAAAATTACAGACCTATTGCCAAAATACCTATATATTCAAAAATTTTAGAAAAAGTAATTTATAGTTCAATCTATAACTATTTTGAAAAAAATAAGTTATTTTGCAATCAACAAAAAGGATTTCGAAAAAATAAAAATATAAATATGGCATTGTTTGACCTCCTTTCTTATATTATGACATCGGTCGATGAAAGAGCTCCGGTATGTGCTATATATACCGATATGTCAAAAGCTTTTGACTATGTAGACCATAAGATTTTGCTAAAAAAACTGTATGGATATGGAATTCGAGGAAATATTTTAAAACTTTTGGAGTCATATCTGAATAATAGATCTCAATGCACTGAAATCGCACAGTTATGTAAAAAAAGGAATTTGGTAACCATAAGCATTTCTCAACCAAGAATTATAAAATACGGGGTACCCCAAGGTAGCATATTAGGGCCTCTACTATTCTTAATATACATTAATGATCTCCCAATATTCATATCTCAAAATATGGTTCTTTTTGCCGATGACAGTACAGCAATTGTAAAATGTAATAATGCTGTCGATTACGAAAGTGATATAAATGACTGTCTCTATAGAATAATTGACTGGCTTAATAAAAATAATCTAGTAATTAATTTAAAAAAAACTAGAGTAATGCACTTTCGTCAAAGATGTGAAAAACCTCCAGTTCATGTCACATTTAATAAGTGCCAAATAGATGATACAGATAAGGCCAAATTTCTAGGTATAACCATTGATAGCAAACTAACATGGAAACCTCATATTGAAGAAATCTGTTTTAAATTAAATAAATCGGCTTATGCACTGTTTCAGCTGTCGAGAAAAGTGAATACACAAACACTTTTAATAGCGTATCACGGTTTGGTTGCATCGGTTCTGAGGTTTGGTATTATTTTTTGGGGGCAATCTACTGAAAGAGAGACTGTTTTTAAAGCACAAAAAAGATGTATTCGTTCTATGTGTGGCTTGAAAACTACCGAAACATGTGAACCTCACTTTAAATCATTAAAACTATTGACTATGCCAGGTATGTACATTTACGAAACTGCTTTGTTTGTTAAGATCAATTTAAACTTATTTCAAAAACTATCTGAAGTAAAGAAGACCCCAATGCATTCTCAGTATATGAACAAACTGTGTAACAGGAAATGCAGAACCGCTTTAATGAAAAAAAGCTTTTTTGGGATGGCCCCGAAAATTTATAATAAAATACCTGACAGCATAAAAAATTTGCCCCAATCAAAATTTAAGAAAAGTCTCCACTCTCTATTAATTAATAAATGTTATTATACTGTAGAAGATTTTTTAAGAGATGTTTTTTAATATTTTACATGCATGTAAGTTTCCTTTAATATTAAATTTATAAATATTTCTATGAAAATGTAAGATAGTATGTTTTTATTTTTATTTTATTTTTTTGTGATAGTTTCATTTCTGTTAAGTACTTTATTCATTTTTTTAGTTGTTAATGATTTTACGATCTCTATATTTGTATGCCTTCACGGCAAAACATAGCGCTCATTTATCTAATTGTAAGACCTTCATGTATGCACCTATGTTTTACAAATAAAATTCTGATTCTGATTCTGATTCTGATTGTGAAAGACGGCACAATTGACATCTGTCGGGCATGTCATCGGCCGGGAGAATCAATCAGACATTATTTCCGGGTGTTCTCGTCTAGCTAACGGAGAGTACTTGCATAGACACAACCTTGTAGCCAAGATAATTCATCAACAACTTGCTCTGAAATACAACCTTGTGGAATCGGAGGTGCCGTACTACAGGTATATGCCCGACCCAGTCCTCGAAAATGGCCATATCACATTGTACTGGGATCAATCCATCATCACTGACAGGACTATTGTTGCCAATAAGCCCGTCCGTAACCTGGCAACGTTTCGGTGACCTCTTTGGGGAAACCAAAGGTTTTATCTGTGCAATTATGGACGAAGTTGTGATGACGAACAATTACCGGAGATTCATTGTGAAAGACGGCACAATTGACATCTGTCGGGCATGTCATCGGCCGGGAGAATCAATCAGACATTATTTCCGGGTGTTCTCGTCTAGCTAACGGAGAGTACTTGCATAGACACAACCTTGTAGCCAAGATAATTCATCAACAACTTGCTCTGAAATACAACCTTGTGGAATCGGAGGTGCCGTACTACAGGTATATGCCCGACCCAGTCCTCGAAAATGGCCATATCACATTGTACTGGGATCAATCCATCATCACTGACAGGACTATTGTTGCCAATAAGCCTGATATAGTGATGGTGGATTGATCAGAGCGGCGTGCAATGATTGTTGACATAACCATCCCGCATGATGAGAACCTCGTGAAAGCCGAGAAAGATAAACAAATCAAGTATCTTGACTTGGCTCACGAGGTTGTCGACATATGGGAAGTGGATTCAGCAATCATTGTACATTGTCGTGACAGCCAATGGCTTAATAGCCAAGACCTCGACCAACACCTCAGGAGCCTCTCGTTAGGCGGCTGGATCAAGAGCTTGATTCAGAAAGCGGTACTGCTGGACACTGCTCGTATCGTCAGGAAGTTCCTCTCTCTGGAGCCCTGACCGCCGGTAGCTTGGACCCTGTTCCCGATACCGGTGGGCTACTATTTTTTATATTTTTGTTTTTTATACAAATATTTAGAAATGAAGTGGAGCGACAACATCAAAAAGGTGGCTGGTAGTGGCTGGCGGAGAACTGCTCAAGATCGAGCTTATTGGCGTGCCATGAAGGAGGCCTATGTCCAGCAGTCGACGAGTAGAGGCTGATGATGATGATGATGATAAAAATGTAAATTATATTTAAGTAAAATAAAGAAACGAAATAATAATAATATGTATACATCTATTAAAAACTACAGTCAGAGGTTCATAAGAATTCAAAAACACCAAAAGAAAAAACTGGGTACTCAACAAACTCATAACATTGGTTTAGTTTAATATCTACAGGGCGTATCTGACATCGTAACGCAAACTTCGCGAAAAGGCAAGACCGCATGCCACTAATAAAATTATGATACTCATTTATGTCGTTAATAAACGGTTACAGAATACACACTGTTTAAAAAAAAAAGTGTCGGCTTGGCTTTTGAACGTTGCAAGCGTGCCGCCGTGCGGGTTTGTAGGTATGACGTTGATCCCAGATGTGAACTCTATTAAATCAGCTGATAAGATAGTTTTTCGGGTTTTGCTTTCCTTGCGCTTTTTTATGTAATTAGGAAATTATTTAATTTTTACTTTAAAATATTATAGGGTTATAAAAGTATAGCAATTGTGAACGGTTTGAAGTGAAAAAAAACTACATATATTTTTTTAAAATCACGAAAAAGCCGACGAAAAATTCCACCACTGGGGGGCTCAGAATCATGTACTGGATCCATGGTACTCGTTTATGCGTCGATGTCAGATACATCCTTTATACTTAATATATAAAGCTGAACAGTCCGTATGTTTGTTTGTTTTTTTTAAGGTTCCGTACCTCAAAAGGAAAAAACGGAACCCTTATGGGATCACTTTGTTGTCCGTCTGTCTGTCTGTCTTGCCCTTTATCTCAAGAACGCGTAGACGTATCAAGCTGAAATTCACATGGAATACTTAGGTCTATAAATTGTCCCTTTAAGCTGTGAAAATATTAAACTTCTAAGCCAAGCCAATCAAAAAGATACAGCCGATTATGTCGATATTTTCAACAAATTTTCGACACTCGCAAAGGAATCAAAACCTACAGGATACTTCCCGTGAACTCAGAATCTTGAAATTTGGCATGAAGCATTGTCATATAATGGAAATATAGGAAAAATTGCGACAATCACATTTTTTTAGTTATATATTATAATAAAAATATTTTAATAAAATGAAACTTACTACCTTATTTCTCACGAACGAATAAAGGTATCAAATTGAAATTTATACCAAATACCTAGGTTTATTGTCCCTTTATTCAGTGAAAAAATCAAACTTCTAAGTTAACGCAATCAAAAGATACAGCAGTTTATACCGACACCTTAGACGAATTTCCGTCACACGCTAGGGAATCAAACCTACAAGGTACTTCCCGTGAACTCAGAATCTTGAAATTCGGCACGAAGCAACGTTCTAACAGACAGATAAAGGGAAAATTGCGAAAATGATAAATGGGTCATAAACAAAACGGTAAATTAAAAATGAAAAAAATTAAATTATCTTCTTTTTTGTGAAAAATCAACATTTATTATGTGAAATAGCAAAATAATCATACTCTCCACAAAATCAGAGATCAAAACCTTATTTTCATGAAAATATGTGACATTTTGGTTTTTATATGTCCACCGAAAATACCAAATAATCCACAGAAAAGTTTAAAATAGACCTTTTAATCAACAAAATGAACTCTAACATTTTGTAACCTTAAGAACAAAAACAAATACGTTGTACTTTACTTCTTCATATTAAAAATAAAACAAAAGGTCCAAAATAATCAATCCAATAAAATAAAACTTTTACGTCCACAGAAATGACGTCTTTTCTGTTATCATAATTATTGTATCGTTGGCGTTAATGTAAGACTTTTCGAAGTTTTATTAGAGACTGAAAAATGTAGGTAATCAGTTGATTTGGAACTAAAACAGACATGTTATCGTTTTTAAATTATTCAGACAGAACATAAAAAGGGTGTATTGAATTTCTTTTATAATTGTGTCCTGTGAAAAAATGTTTCTATATTGAATTTACAAGATTCTGCACTACCTTTTAAATGCAATTTAGGAAAGTTTTTTTGCATAAGATATTTCTATAATGATCAAGATAAAAACTAGTAGCAAAATAAAAGATGGTGCTTACGTAGCACTTTAAAATATGAATTCTTCATCTTCACTGTATGTGTAAAGATTCATGAACGGTTTCTTAGGTTGTTACTGAAAGAGAACCAAGTCTTATTCGTCTTACATATCGCAGAGGAAATAAAATATCTGAATCATCCGAATCTGAATTAATGGAATCTGAAACAAGTCTCAATCTTTTGAAAGGGCGAGCAGAGAAATTTTGGAAAACTTCTTCTTCTGCTGTGACTTGAATTGACCTTTAAGATTCTGTAGAAGCATCAGGTGTGGTTATATTTCGGGAGTGCTTGGTCTTCCAGGTTGAACACTTACCTATTTGTTTGATTTCAAAATAAGGACAAATTATCGTTGGTGCGCAAGACAGACAACTTAGTCTTCTTGCATTTAAAGTATTTATTCATTCTCTGCCTATGAAATTGGAAATAAAATGAAACATTTATTTATTACGGTACTGAGTTGTTGGTCCATCGCTTAATATAGTAGGTATGTAACTCTGACAAGTTTGGACTTATTTCTTCGATTTTTTGTAAGACAGGTCTAAGATGAGCACATATTATTACAGGTATAATTAGAAGGAAGAAGGGGGTGAAATTAAGGCTATTGATCAATGTTCTCCTAGACAACAGCGTCAAATTAGGAAAATGTTTCGACATGACTCTTTAATGATAAATGTTCATCTTAATCCTGTAGGTATTTCTGTTCTTTTTTTATACTTCTGTCTTTCTTGCGTATCTCTTCAGCAGCATCGCTCAGTTTTGCACGCGCTCTCCGCATACTCATTTTTTTTTTGTTCTTGACGCCTAATCTTCTTTTCTTCAACAGTTAGATGCCTAATTTTACTTGTTCTAGGCGAAATTGCTGAAATTGAAATCATAACCCACATAGAATATGTTAAGAAAACCCTGTCCGACCCGTAAGGATAATAAAGGTTAGGTAAACACATGGCCAAATAAAATATGAAATTTTACATAATCATCATAGTAACAATATTATTGAATTTTGAAATTATCTTTTTTCCCGCGAACTTCCCCAAAATTAGGTAAATTTTTAAAATGTGACAACACCATTTTCGGCGGTATCATCGTTTGATTTATTGTTGGATATTAAATGTATAAATTTATGTTCAATATTTGGCGGTCTCGTTTGTGATGCCGGCGCGCGGCGAGTTTGTCGGTGTCCTCAAAGGAAAATAGTAGGTGAAACTAGGGATGTACTATTTTTTGCGCAATAACGTTTTTTTATCGCTATTAATCGAAACTTGTATCTGGTTGAATGATTTGTTAAAAACACAGATTACCCAATGGTAAAAGTACTTTTGTTTGTTTATCGATTAATTACTAATAACATTATTATAACACAAGTATTAGTAAGCAGAAACGAGAAGGACTTATGAAACACAATTTTAGTAAAATTTTACAAATATTTTAACGGTCAATATCATCGATTTTGAAGCAGAAACTGAAATTAAAAATTTGGCATGATTTTCATTTACAGCAGTGTACCTAACTAATTTAAGTTTTGTAAAAGTTCTAAACAATTCCATGCGATGTTGAATCTAGAATGAGAATGAGAAACTACAATACTAAATCGATAACAAAAATAGACGAGTAAATTGTTTCCATCGAAAATCAATATTTTGATTACTTACACGTCCCTATTTACTCAAAGGATGCCGCGAGGCCAGCCCCGTAGGTACAATTCTAAAAAATAAAAATCATTTTTACTTTAAATTATCAGTTGGGCGTAAACATCGCTCTAGTGAAGACTATTCGTGTATTGTGTGATCATGTCGTTTCCTAATGTAGAGTAATGTAACATGCTGATGGAAGGTAGCAACTGCTGTTTTGTGATCAGGTGATTGTGGTCAATGTTGACCACATGTGGTTCCAGTATGACGGTGCGTCACCATATCTTTGTCCTGTACGTGAGAACCTCCATTATCAGTTCGGCGAGCAGTGGATTGGTAAGGGTGGACCAACTGTGGCCAGCGCGGATTTGACACCACTTGATTTTTATTTGTGTGCATGTCCGTGCTAATCTCGTGCGGCGGTGCCAGCTGGGCCTGTATCGTTATTAGTGAACGAAATTGGAACAACATCTCCGCCACAGCCAATATGCTCATCGAATGAAATGATACATTTGGAGAGTCAGACGACCTTCCTACTTAAAAAAAAAGTTCTTTTCACGAGCTGCCTAAGTATCATTATTTCTTTCGACACTCGATAAACGTGAATAAATTACCTATACCTACATGCATGAGGTCAACTGAGGTTATGAACTGTGCCTGAGTTGCCATGAAATTACCTATTTATTTTATTTAAGTTATTTATTTTTTAGGGGGAATTTTTTTTTAAGTTTAGCCAGGTTTTGCAGGCATTAGTAGAATCAGTTATCGATACCTAACAATACCTTCACGGATCGGACAGGGTTTTCTTAACATATTGTATATGTACATGTACCAATTTCAGCATTAACAAGCGACTAGCAAGCAAGCAAGCGAGAACAAGATAATAAGTACTTTTTTTTAAATGTAACTTAATAGATCATGTTTGTCAAAAATAAGTATAAATACTATTTAGCGTCAAAGCGGGAGTGCAGGCAATGCATAAGTACCAAGCTAAACCTAGCAGCACAAGTTTTTTAATGTTGATAGTGTCATAAAAAGTATAAATCGGAATAGGGAATCACTTTTGTGGACGTGGTCTATTCCGTGGACATTGTGTCCACCGAAAAGTTTGTCCACGGAAGGGTTAAATTAACTAATATTATCATCCAAACCTCAAACTTTTGGGGTTACAATATGGCGCACGTGGTTTTTGCAAATAGCCTCTCATATTACAGCACGTTAATCGATATATGGATTTTTTTATGCCAGTACTTACCAAAATATGAATGGAACAGAAAAGGTGCACGATCTTTTACACAAAAGTAAAACAACACTTGTTTATAAATTTTGCAAAAACTTTGCCAAGGGGCGCTGACGGGTGTCATTTAAATTTTTTGCTCGTTTTGATAGCTCGATAATGTTGCCAACCAAATTAAATAAACTAAGGCTGCGTTGCATTTCACATATATTGAATATTCAATTTAGTTGGACCACGGAAGGGGTCGCAAAATTGGTAACAACATGTTTATGTCTTATAATTCATTTGTATTGTTTGCTGATTTTTCCTAATAACGTAAAATGAGAACTTTAACATGTAAGTAATAAACATGTAGGAAAATATATTCACATTTTTATTTTCAAGTATTTTTAATCTTTAAGCAAACCTATGAACCTAGGTTGGGCACGGCCCACAGAAGGGGATCTAAGTCTCACTTTACTTTTAATATTTTAATGTAAATATAATATATCTAGGATATTTTATCGTAAATGACTAAAACAAATAAACAGTTAATTTATTACAGTAAAATATTAATGTATAAAGTATGAATTAATATATTTTTTTAAAAGGCACAATTTTTTTGTGTGTTTTGTTTATGACCCAAATTTGAAGTTACTTATAATATTAAAATATTATTTTTGCTTACATGACATAAAATATTTTTTTTAATAATTATAAACTTACTACCTACCCTTTTTCACGAATGCGTAGAGATATTAAAGTTGAAATTCATATCAAACACTTCTTCAATCTAATTGCCTCTAAAATGTGAAAAATTCTAAATCAACGCAAAAATTCAAAATGCTGAGGTACCTACCTATAATCATACCGCATATTTTGAAATTCGCCACTACTTGCAACGGAATCAAAACATAGACTACTTCCCGCTGACATTGAATATTGAATTTTGGTATGAAACAATAGCTTAAGGTAACCTAACAGAAAAACCCGAAACCTTTTAAAATTTTTAGGCACAGTAACTTGTTAAACCAAAACAAAGACCAACACAATCGTCATTCAATCTAAATATTTTGGTGAATGTAGTTCTGTATATAACCTAAACGCGTCCTAACTGCTGTGTTATACTTAGTACTTATAAATATATTCAAAGACATTAATTGTAATTTCCTATTGTTGTCAATGATTATCAGACAGCTTGCTTCCTACTGGCGAAGCGGGACGGGAGTAAGTAGTAACGAACTGTTATGGTTTCCCAATGTTAGGGAAAACCCTTAATTAACAGTAATATATTGATTATATAGATTTCTGTATAAAATGCATTATCATCATCTTTAGGCTAACTTTGCGTCCCGCGGTCCTGTGGAGCCAGTCCGAGCGCAACCGTTAAGCCGGCTGCATCATATTCTGTCGCGTGTCTGCCAGTTCATTTTTTATTCAAGTTCAAACCCGAATTGTGTCAAGGCTAAAGCCCTTAATAAATTACTACTTCCGTGTAACCAACAAAGTGTTTTTTTTAAAAACTGTTTCTCGGGTTCTCGTATAACATTGGTGGCAGCTTAAGGGATTTTTAGTAAAAGGAAATCCTCGGAACGCCTCAGTTCAGTGAACTTTTGTGTTGTGACCGTGACCGTGAAAAGTGCCGAAATCTTAATTTCCAAATCGCTGTGTCCTTTCATTCAACATCGCTGTATCCTGCTGGTTGAACCAGATCGTCACGTGCCTGTCAATCGGGCATACTCCGAATTCCAACCACTCACCTCGAGTGAGTTCTCCGAGCTCCGAAATGATTCGTGTCGCCGTCACAGTTGCATTGCTCCTGTGAGTACATCTATTCTATAAAAAAGTGTTATTTCGTGTTCATGTGAGTACATCTATTCTACATAAAAAAAATACAGTATTCCGTGTTGCAAAATTAGTGCTGGTGATCATACTCGTTTACAAATTTCATCGTAATTCTAAACTAAATTGAAACTTATAATTGAACTCTATATAAGTACTTTTAATAATATTTAGGAGATAAAATAATTCCAGTGTATTAAGCCCTTATCATACTGTTCCGAGAATAGTGCTGCATTCCATTTCAATAGCGCACTTGCACTCTGCCTTATCTTTGTTTTGTTTACGATAATGCCCAAAGACGAGCCTGTCGTCATGTCTAAGGAATTAGATATAAATTTCATCAGCAAATTCATAAATAAATTCGATGGTAACCGGGAGAAATTGGGCGCATTTTTAAATAATTGCAGAAATGCAATCGGCCTTACGTCATCACATCAGCAAGACATAGTTTTAAAATATATTTTAAGCCAATTAGAAGGCCGTGCTGAGAGTGCGTGCTCAATTAAAAAGTTCGAAAACTGGCAGCAACTGGAAGATTTTCTCAAAGATCAATTTGGCGAGAAAAAACACTACGCTGCACTACTCTCGGATCTTCAGGACTGCTGTCAGTCTAATAGCGAGACGGTTAACCAGTTCGCACTTCGAGTAGAGACGTGTCTATCCAAACTATTAACTGAAATTAATATATCAATACCCACTAAAAAGAAAGGCGAATTGGCTGGCCGTGTCGCCGCAATGCAAGACTTAGCATTATATTCATTTATTAGTGGCTTGAATTCTCGATTGTCTACCGTAGTCAGATGCCGTGACCCTGAAACTTTAAATGAAGCCATTGGTTTCGCTGTGTCCGAAGAGAAGATTTTACATACTATTTCCAAACGAAATCCGTCAACAACTAACAGCCATTCACTTAATCACGGACGCTGGCCTCAACGCCGCTTCCAACAAAACCGAAATCATACACAGCAAAGTTATCCAAATGAATTTAATAATAATAAATCATCAACATCAGGCCCTCCAGTGTGCCGCTATTGCAAAAACACGGGCCACACTATTGAGGAATGTAAGAAACGGGAATTCAATAATCGCTTCAGGGATTTAAATAATCAAAGACCATTTCCAAAGCGTTACCAAAATAATCAAGCTCAAATTCACGCGATGAATAGTAACGAAGGTGAAAATGTCGAAGTGGACGATTTAAACGAGTAAAGGCGTTACCAAAATCAAGCTCAAATTCACGCGATGAATAGTAACGAAGGTGAAAATGTCGAAGTGGACGATTTAAACGAGTAAAGGGCTCACGGTGGTACCTCGTGAGACCCAAACATCAAATTTTAAAATATCGCCGTAACAAAGGTACCAATGCTATATCCTCTGTATCCCCTAAAAATAGGGACTTGCGAATTAATCGCAACACCACTGTATCCTCTGTATCCTCTGTATCCCCTAAAAATAGGGACTTGCGAATTAATCGCAACACCACTGTATCCTCTGTATCCTCTGTATCCCCTAAAAATAGGGACTTGCGAATTAATCGCAACACCACTGTATCCTCTGTATCCTCTGTATCCCCTAATGACAGGGACCCGCAAACTCATTGCATTGTATCCTCTGCACCCTCTGTATCCACTAATATCGCCTCGAACTCAACTGCTCCTCACCCAATACCTGAAACAAAAATTTTTGAAATTAATATTGGTTCATTTAGGAAACGCTTACCTCATATCCTTGTCCATTCCTCAGTGTCGAATACTACCATATCTCTCCTCGTAGACTCTGGTGCCACTGTGAGTGTACTGAAAAAATCTTCCATACAAATACCAGTCGATATCTCAACAGAAGTAATCCTATTGAAAGGTATCGACCCCACTAATCAACCTACACCCACAATGGGCCACTTTCCGCTTAAATTAAAAATAGACGATGAAATTACTGTTATACATAAATTCCATATAATACCCCGAATATACTTACCTTATGACGGTATACTCGGCACTGATATGCTACTCGCCTTTGGCTGTACAATTGACTACACTCGTGAAATCTTGAAAATAGGTGAAAATGAAATAAAGTTACATTTCAATGAACCAATTTACACAATTCCTCCCAGGTCTGAAACTATCATAGAATGCTCCGTGTCCAACCCAGAGGTGAAAGAAGGGCTCGTACTAGACCAGTGTTATCACGAAGACTTGTAATAATAATTGCTTAGTTGCAGTCAAGGAAAATAAAAGAATCAATTTATCAGTGATCAATACCTCTGAAACCCCTATTACCTTGAAGTCTAATTTAGATATCACACTTACTCCTTTAAGTTCCTTAAGCGAACTTATTAATCCAGTAGACACGCGTGCAGTTAGTCATATTGAAAACGTAGACTCTTATCTCCGAACCCAGGAAGTATTAAACCTTCTTAGAACATCTCACCTTAACCCTGAAGAAGCCAATACTCTTCATGATGTTTGCTCTGAATACTCAGACATATTCTTTATCCCTGGTGATAGACTATCTCATACAAATGCACTTAAACATAATATAAAAACAAGCGATCAAAATCCAGTAAACACAAAATCTTATCGGTTCCCAGAGGTACACAAACAAGAAGTCAAAAGACAAATTGACCAAATGCTGGAACAAGGAATCATAAAACACTCAGAGTCTCCATGGTCCTCGCCAATATGGGTTGTACCAAAAAAGATTGATGCATCCGGTCAGCAAAAATGGCGCATAGTTATCGATTACCGAAAACTGAATGATATCACCATTGGTGACAGCTACCCTATTCCGCAGATATCCGAAATCCTAGATCAGCTGGGTCAGAGTAAATACTTCTCTACCCTTGACCTTGCATCTGGATTTCATCAAATTTTAATTAATGAAGAAGATGCTTCTAAAACGGCATTTAGTGTACCTCAGGGACATTACCAGTTCACAAAAATGCCATTCGGCTTAAAAAACGCACCCGCTACCTTCCAACGTTTAATGAATACAGCTCTCACAGGCCTTCAAGGCATAAGGTGCTTTGTGTACCTAGATGACATAGTTTTATATAGTCATGACTTGAATTCTCACATCGAAAACCTTGCGTCAATATTCCAAAGGCTTAGAGATTACAATCTAAAACTTCAACCCGATAAATGCGAGTTTCTCCGACGTGAAGTCGCATATCTCGGCCATTTAATAACTAAGGACGGTGTAAAACCTAACCCTGATAAGATCGGTAACTCAATTTCCTACTCCCAAATCTCCCAAGGACATTAAGTCCTTCCTCGGACTTGTGTCTTATTATCGTCGTTTCATTGATAACTTCGCGAAAATTGCAAAACCTCTAACGCAACTGTTAAAAAAGGACGTCCCTTTCCTATGGGAAAATCAACAACAAGTCGCTTTCGATGAACTCAAACATAAACTTACCTCTGCTCCTGTTCTTATTTATCCGGACTTTTCTGCCCCTTTCATCTTAACTTGTGACGCCTCTAATTATGCCATTGGTGCAGTTCTCAGTCAAGGCTCAGTCGGTAAAGATAAACCAATAGCCTATGCCTCTCGAACCCTCAACAAGAGCGAATGTAACTATAGTACCACTGAAAAAGAACTCGTCGCCATCCTGTTTGGTTGTAAAACCTTTCGCCCTTATCTCTATGGGCGAAAATTCCTAATCATTACAGATCATAAGCCATTAAAGTGGTTATTTAATCACAAGGATCCTAGTAGTAAATTACAGAGATGGCGCTTGAAATTAATGGAATATGAATATGAAATTGAGTATCAAAAAGGAAAACTAAATGCCGCTGCTGACGCCTTATCGCGATATCCTGTAAACCCATTTCAAACATCAGAAAGTGATCCTGTCCCGTCTACTTCTAATCAAAACACAGAGGACCCCTCATCTCGATTTAGCCCTCTAACTCTCGAGGATCTCGATATCCAACTACCTCCTGATGCCCTAAACCTTGACAATAAACTACCGTCAGTAGAGCTCTTAGAAAATGATGATTCACTGCCAGGAATCGATAATCTTTCTACGCCATCTACATCTAACAAATCCCCGAATACCACGACAAATCCTCTTCGTGACGACAATTACAGCAAATTCTTAAAAGCAATGAACGATAAAAACTTTAATAGTAACGCTAAAATCATAGAACACGATGAAAGCATCCTAAAAAGTAACTGTGACATCCTTGTCATACCTACTTCCATCGACCTCGATGCATCCAATCCTTACATAGAAGAAATACTAAGTAGCCTCGAAAACTCTAAAGACTTCTTAGAAAAGGAAAGATCTCTTTATTCCTTTATTTCAATAGATCATAAAGGAAAATCAATATATTTTCTGTTCACTAAAGTATACCATTTTGATAGCAGTTCATATGACGAAATCTATAAAAGTTTACTAAATCTTCGATCCGATATATTACGCGAGTCTAGCGATGCCGACTTAAATTTAGCCATCACTGATTTTAAAAATCCTTTCGACAAACACATCTGGGCAAAAATATACAACATGTTCTGCTACATCTTTAACGATACCCAAACACTAGTTCATATTTACCACACCTACACCGACACCTACACCTTCAGAGATACCCAAAATACTTCGCGAAAACCATGATATTCCTATTGCTGGACATCTAGGGTCAACGCGAATGTTTAATCGAGTTAAAGAAAGATATTTCTGGAAAAACATGCGAACAGATATCGAAACTTACGTAAGGGATTGTTCCCAATGCCAAAGTAATAAGGCCCTAAGACAAATTAATAGATCACCAATGCAAATAACTACTACTTCCACCAAACCATTTGAACGACTTAGTCTTGACCTTGTGGGCCCCCTTCCGGAAGCTGGCCTCACAAAGCTTAAATTCATTGTTACATTACAAGACGACCTCACTAAATACTCCCTCGCTTACCCTATCGCTAATGCGACTGCGGAAGAAACATGTGAGTGTCTAGTACACTTTATTTCTGTTTTCGGTATCCCGAAAACTATCTTAACTGACCAAGGCACAAACTTTACTGCAGAACTTTTTAAAAGAACCTGTAGTTTTCTAAAAATAAAACAAATATGGTCTTCCCCATACCATCCTCAAACTCAAGGTGCACTTGAACGCAGTCACTCTACACTTAAAGAATGCCTTAAATCTTATGTCAATGAAAATCATTCTGATTGGCATAAGTATGTCTATACAGCTATGTTGGCATATAATACCTCTACCCACTCGACTACTAATTTCACACCATACGAGCTCCTCTTTGGTCAAAAGCCTTTTATCCCGGATTCTGTCTACGAATTGCAAGATTGCAACCAGACCTTACGTATCCGGAATATCTTAAGTCTCTACATCATCGTCTGAAACTTTCGCGTGAAAAAGCCATTGAAAATATACAGAGATCTAAGGAAAGATCTAAACAATATTACGACACCCGTTCGCGACTTGTTCAATATAAGGTTGGAGATTACGTGTATCTCAAAAATCATGTACGCCTGCGTAAAGCTCTCTCACCGATTTGGAAAGGACCGTATAAGGTTGTAAAAGTCAATGGTAGAAGCACCTTGACCTTGCTTATAAATAGACGTCATGTGACGCACCATTACGATGAAGTCAAATTAGCCCCTAGATCTGAAACGTAGTTAAGTACATAGTAACCCTAGTTATGTATATGTTAAGAACTAGTTTTAAGTGTATTATAATTTTAATTTTATTCTATTGCAGTAATTCTGCGCTGGGTCAAGAGTTCATTACGCCCTTGACGAACAGTCCTGGCATATACTTCGACCCTGTAGGTTCTCTAAGTTTAGTTGATAGTCACCTCAGCATAGTAATTCCATATGATATATCTTTTATTAATCCGCACATTCTAAACCTTCGTTTTATTCTCGAGAAAGCCAAACGAGTATGTGATAATGGTAAGGTCTTTGATTATTTAGAATGTACAAATCTCTTTGAACCATTGAACACCCGTTTTAAAGATATAGCCCATGACAATGAGGCGATTTTTCACCTAACGTCGCGCCAGTCGAAAAGGTCAGCACTAATAGGATTTGTAGGTACTATATCCAAAAAATTATTTGGCACAATGGATGAGGACGATGCCATACGATATGATAATGCTATTAAGGAGGTGGAAACAGATCAAAAGAAACTAGCTATTTTAATGAAGGAAAATATATTAGTCACCACCTCTACCCTTAAATGTTTTAACGAAACTCTGTCTATAATCAAACTAAATGAAAAACATCTGGAAAATGCAATCGAAGAAATGTCTCAAGATATTCTAAATCTAACTTACGTTTCAAGAGAATTAGGTATTAGGTCCCGTATGCTAGAAGTAACTTCCATGATAGAAAATAGCCTTCTAGCCCTGTCCTTCAAGGTCGAAGATATAATTAACTCCGTTATGTTTAGCAAATCTAATGTCTTATATCCCACTATCCTAACACCTAAAGAACTCTACACCGAATTGGTTGATAATTACAGATTCTTACCCGAATCTAAGCAACTTCCGGTTCCTCTAAACCTAGATAATATACTTACTATTCTAAATATATCAGAGATATCTAGTTACTTCAATAAAGGAAAAGTAGTTTTTGTAGTAAAAATACCTCTCATTAATCCTATACAATTAAATGTATATCATAACTTACCTTCACTGGTTCCTCATGATAAAAATAATCCAAAATCATATTCGACTATTATTCCATCTTCAAAGTATATTGGTATAAGCAGAGACAGGTCGATGTACTGTAAATTAGATAATCTTGATTATTGCAAAATAGTTAATAATGATCGTCACCTTTGCGAAACGTCAATCTTGTATTCCTCTTCTGCGACACCTTCTTGTGAGACAGAAATCATTACAAAAGTACTTACTTCAATCCCTTCGATTTGTGAAACTAAGTTTATTCATGGTCACGTTAGCATTTGGCAACCACTACGCCATAACAGATGGTTATTTGTAATGTCAGAAAGAACTAGAATAAGTATTGAATGTAATAACCCCCAATCTATAGAAATAGAATTTAGTGGTAATGGTATATTGTACTTACCTTCTGAATGTATTGCCTATTGTAAAGACACCAGGTTAATGCCACAAGAAACTCGTGAAATCGTAATGAAACCTATTATCTCTAATTATAATATTTTAAATGATTCTTGTTGTAATATTGAAGCCTTTAATAATATTGTTACGAACTTACCTGTAGTTAATCTTAAGAATATAAACTTAGATTCTTTAGATTATGATAACCCAGAGATATTGAAAAGTCTTAACAATATAGTTGAGACACCTCATATTGTTTTGTATCAAAAGTACTATTCGGGTATTATGACTGTAATTACAATTTCTGTAATGTCTTTTGTTATTTATAAACTGTATAGAACTGGCATACACAAAAGAATAATGAAATTCAGAGAAAATAAAGACCCTGAAAATAATGATCATGAATTAGACGTTAACCCCTCAAGTATTAGTATGGGACCTTCCCTTCGAATCGGCTAACATGCATCTCATTAGATTAAACGTAAACTCCACTTTTAAAGGCGTAGTTTACTCTAAATCGGGGGGCTGTTATGGTTTCCCAATGTTAGGGAAAACCCTTAATTAACAGTAATATATTGATTATATAGATTTCTGTATAAAATGCATTATCATCATCTTTAGGCTAACTTTGCGTCCCGCGGTCCTGGGGAGCCAGTCCGAGCGCAACCGTTAAGCCGGCTACATCATATTCTGTCGCGTGTCTGCCAGTTCATTTTTTATTCAAGTTCAAACCCGAATTGTGTCAAGGCTAAAGCCCTTAATAAATTACTACTTCCGTGTAACCAACAAGTGTTTTTTTTTAAAAACTGTTTCTCGGGTTCTCGTATAACAGAACGAACGCGCAAGAACTAGCCGCCCGCTGGCGCGAAGGCAGGCGGTTGGTCAAGGGAAGGGGTATCGCGGCACAGCGAGCGGCAGCCGTGCGCCATACCCACATAGATTAGTATAAGTACTAACGTACATACGCACGAGCGCTTAGATGCTGTTCGCACGTGTACCGAAATTAGTAAAATTTGCGACAATTTCTCGTTGATTTTGTTTACTTCTACCTATCAATAAACCGCTTTTTTTTAAGTTATAAACTAGCGCTTGACCGCAATCCCGCCTGATGGTAAGCAGTGATGCGATCGTTGATGGTAAAGCGCGCTAGTTTATTAAGAGCCTATTCACTCTAGCCTTGAAGACACTCAAATTGTAATGTGACGGAAACACCATCGCTGGCAAATTGTTCCAGTCCCTCGATGTAGGCGGTATAAAAGAGGAAGCGAAACGCTTCGTCCGGATCGCAGTGGTGTCAACAACGTAAAGGTGGAAACTCGCCGTACGACGGGTCGTCCGGTGGAACGTAGATGGGGAATTAAATCATGCAATTTCCTTGCACACCCACCAGAATGCAGCCTATAGAACACCGAAAGGCTGGCTACTCTACGCCTGTGCTCCAGGCTTTGGAGACCGCTACGTTTGTACGGCGGAACCCTTGGTGTGCGAGTCCGACTCGCACTTGGCCGGTTTTTTTTATATACAATATGTAAAGAAAACCCTGTCCGATCCGTTAAGGTATTGTTAGGTATCGATAACTGATTCTACTAATGCCCACAAAGACAGACTAAACTTAAAAAAAAATCCCCCTAAAAAAATAAATATTATTTCGCAAAAAGAGGTAATTTAATACATGTGCGTTATGCAACCCCTTCCGCGGGCGCAGGGCGGGGGGCGGGGGGCAGGGCACGCGGCACCTGTGACGTGTTCGCCTCGCTATTCGCTTATAATAATACCGGTGTTGTCACTGTTTTAAAAATTACCAAATTTCGGGGAAATTGGAATTAATTCCCGGGAAAAAAGGATTATTTCAAAGTTCATTAGTATTGTTACTATGATGATTATGTAAAATTTTATATTATATTTGGTCAAGTGTTTACCTAACCTTTATTATACATATGGGTCGGACAGGGATTTCTTTACATCTATCTTCTATCTATCTTCTATCTATATATATAAAAATGAATTGCTGTTCGTTAGTCTCGCTAAAACTCGAGAACGGCTGGGCCGATTGAGCTGATTTTGGTTTTAAAATGTTTGTCGTAGTCCAGGGTAGGTCTAAACGGTGAGAAAGTAAGGAAAAAATGATTTAATAATAATGATGTATATATAAGCTTCATTGTTTTTACTTCTTCTCTACACTTTAGTGCTACCCTGGTACCCTGCACCTCCAAAAAAGAGACAAAATAAAACTCACTTACAAGAGCAATGGGAGAATGGCAATGATAAATGTCACAACAATACAATATTAGTTTGAAGTTGAAGTTGGCTTTGTGGCTTTTTATTAGAAACTTTAAACCGGCAGAGAGTATTTCTTGCTTTAAACGAATGCATCAACGGCTGAGACTTTTTTTTATGTACGGTGTATGGTACAAGGGTAGCACAAAAGTGTAGAGTCGAAACAATAAAGCTCATTCATCATTATTAATCTAATATTACATCGATGAAGTTATTTTGCCTACTTTGAGGAGTTGCAAGGAACCAGGATCGCAAAAAAGTGTAGGAGAAGTCCAAACAATGAAGTTCATTCATTCACACAGGAACAACGGGAACGGGATAAAAAGGATATCCTATATCCTTCTCCCAGTTCTTAGCTTATATAATTAGGATAATCTATACATATATATAAAAGAAGTCGTGTTAGTTACACTATTCATAACCCAAGAACGGCTGAACCGATTTGGCTGAAAATTGGTAGGGAGGTAGCTAAGAACTGGGAGAAGGACATAGGATATCCTTTTTAACCCGTTCTAGTCATTCCTGTGTGAATGAATGAACTTCATTGTTTCGGCTTCTACATTTTTGTGCTACCCTGGTACCTTGCACCTCCTCAAAGTAGGCACAATAAAACTTCATCCATCTAATATTAGATTAATAATGATGAATGAGCTTCATTGTTTCGACTTCTCCTACATTTTTGTGCTACCCTGGTACCATACACAGTACATCTTAAAAAAAAAAGTCTCACCCGTTGATGCATTCGGTTAAAGCAAGAAATCCATACTAATATTATAAATGCGAAAGTAACTCTGTCTGTCTGTCTGTCTGTCTGTTACGCTTTCTTAAACCTCTCAACCGATTTTGATGAAATTTGGCACAGACAATCTTTATTTAGACCCTGAGAAAGAACATAGGCTACCTTTTATCCCGGAAAAGTTTGATGTTCCCGAGGGAAATCTAAAAAGCGCGATATAACCGAACTCCACGCGGGCGAAGCCGCGAGCGGAAAGCTAGTATTGTATATATATTACTAGCTTTCCGCCCGCGGCTTCGCCCGCGTAAATTTCGGTTATGTCGCGCTTTTTATATTTCCCCCGGGAACATCAAATTTTTCCGGGATAAAAGGTAGCCTATGTCCTTTCTCGGGGTCTAAAGATTGTGTGCTTTCCGCCCGCGTCTTCGTCCGCGTGGTGTTCGGTTATATCGCGCTTTTTAGATTTCCCTCGGGAATATCAAATTTTTCCGGGATAACAGGTAGCCTATGTTTTTTCTCAGGGTCCAAAGATTGTCTCTGCCAAATTTCATCAAAATCGGTTGAGAGGTTTAGGCGGGAAAGCGTAACAGACAGACAGACAGACAGACAGACAGACAGACAGAGTTACTTTCACATTTATAATATTAGTATGGATAAACCAGCGCTTGACCGCAATCCCGCCTGATGGTAAGCAGTGATGCGATCGTTGATGGTAAAGCGCGCTAGTTTATTAAGAGCCTATTCACTCTAGCCTTGAAGACACTCAAATTGTAGTCCGACGGAAACACCGCCGCTGGCAAGTTGTTTCAGTCCCTTGATGTACTTTGTATAAACGAGGAGGCGAAACGCTTCGTCCGGATCGTAGTAGTGTTAACTAGGAAAGGGTGGAAACTCGCCGTATCAACGGAAACACCGCCGCCGGCAAGTTGTTCCAGTCCCTTGATGTACGTGGTATTTATAAAGGAGGAGGCGAAACGCTTCGTCCGGATCGTAGTAGTGTTAACTACGTAAGGGTGGAAACTCGCCGTACGACGGGTTGTCCGATGGTGGAACGGAGATGGGGGAATTAAATCATGCAATTCCCTCGCACACTCCCCAAAATGCAGCCTATAGAACACCGAAAGGCTGGCTACTCTACGCCTGTGCTCTAGGCTTTGGAGACCGTCTCGAGTTAAATCAGGGTCCTCAATTAGCCTCTTCGCACTCCTCTCCACTGAATCCAAAGTAGCCAGGTGAAATTTCGCAGCACCAGCCCAATGTGGCTGCAGTACTCCACACACGAACGGACCTGTGCTTTGTACAACATCAGAAGCTGCCCCGGTATGAAGTACCGCCGGATCTTTGCGATGACGCCAAGTTTTCTGGCAGCCACCTTGGCCTTGGACTCAATGGCCCGCCCAAAGTTTAGGTTCGAGGAAATCTCAACTCCCAAAAGCTGAAGGCGATTGGTGCACTCCAAGGATACAATCTGAAAAGTAGGAGCCAAGGCGAACGGGCTCCTTTTGGCGGTGAAAAGACACGCCTGTGTTTTGGCGGCATTGAATGCTACAAGATTGGCTTTGCCCCATTCGGAGACTGCCTGTAGTTCAGCACTCGTACGCTCTACCATATCCTCTCTTTCGGACCGGATTGATTCCTTACTAGCCCGAGCTTCCGGCAGGTATCTCTCCACAACTGTGCTGTAATCTGCATACCCACAGATGCCGGGCATCAGCAGATCATTAATATGCAGCAGGAACAGAGTTGCAGAGAGAACAGACCCCTGAGGAATACCGGCATTGGTCGACATGGGCTCCGATGAGCATCCGTCGACAACAACTCGGAGGGACCGTTCAGTCAGGAAGTCTTTTACCCAGCCAGTCAGGCCAGCGGAAATGCCGTACGCTGGAAGCTTACTCAAAAGGCCAGCGTGCCATACCCGGTCGAAGGCCTTCGACTTTCGAGACATCAAGGGAGACGGCAATCGCTTCCAAATTCTTCTCGAGGGCCTTGCCCCACAGGTGAGTGGCATACACTAGTAGGTCCGCAGTTGACCGATTGCGTTGAAACCCGTATTGTCGGTCACTGAGGAGATCGTTACCTTCCAGATAAGCCAAGAGGCGCGAGTTCAATACACGCTCCATAATCTTGCAGAGTATGGAGGTTATTGAAATCGGCCGATAGTTGGAAGGATCGGCACGACTACCCTTTTTGGGCACGGACTGCACGTTGGCAAGCTTCTAGGACTTGGGCACTGTACCAGTCGTAAATGAGAGGCGATACAAGCGCGCCAATACAGGAGACAACTCGGGCGCACATGCCTTAAGAACAATCGCTGCTATACCATCCGGACCACTAGCCTTATTCACGTCCAGACGACACAATACTCTCAGAACCTCCTTGTTGCTAATGCGAATCTCCGGCATTGAGGTTCGGCAATAAGGTAATTTAGGTGGAGTAGCACTGTTAGTGTCAAGACGCGAATTATGAGCAAAGAGACCTGCTTTCTCTCTCCCCGTATGGGCCAGTGCTTTATCGGGCCTAACCAGCGGAGGCAGTGTAGGCCGACAGAAGTTCGCCTCGACCGATTTGGCTAGGGACCAGAAAGATCTGCTACCGGATGGTTGCGCAGAGAGCTTGTAGCCAAAATGAGTAATGCGGTCGAAGCGAGCCTTCTTAAGCGCTTTTTTGTAGGACTTGGCAGCGCGGTTAAAGACTCTGTTCTTTGAGCTAAGATCCGGAGCTCTGCGGTCACGAGCGTGTTTCCGTCGGACTACAATTTGAGTGTCTTCAAGGCTAGAGTGAATAGGCTCTTAATAAACTAGTGCGCTTTACCATCAACGATTGCGTCACTGCTTACCATCAGGCAGGATTGCGGTCAAGCGCTGGTTTATAATATGTAAAAAAAAAAAAATGCCGTATGCTTTCGCTGTTCAGCTAGCACACAGTCGGCGTTGAACCATGGGCGAGCCGAGCCACCGACGGGCACGTCACTAAAGGGTATAAAATACTCCATAGCTTGACGCACCACATCGGATATAGCATCCGCATAGCTCGACGGATTGTCAGAAGAGAAGCAAACCTGCTGCCAAGGATAAGACGCGAAGAAGTGGCGCTTCTCATCTCAATCTGCTGACTTGTATCGCCACATTCGCCGCTCACCACGCGAGTCGCAACCTTTCGTATGTGGCTGGCACACTACTTGGGCCCCCAACTACCTGCGGTCGGTCAGCGGAGCACCGTGCTTCGGATCCCGCTACCCACCAGGACCACCCTCCCGACACAACATTTGGCGCATCGTACCCGGCACACATCGCAACACAACTGCTCAGACCCGTCCTCCGTACGGCTTCACCAGACATCTTGCCGGAACACGACGAATTGCTTGGCGGCACGACTTTGTCTGGTGGGTGGTAACTTATGCCGGCGGCTAATGTTGAGGCCTACCACCGAGAAAACGCAAACGCGCTCATCTCAGGAACTACTGGTCCGAAATGAAAAATTGTATTTGCGTTGGATAGTCCATTAATTCAGAAAGGCTTTAGGCTATTTAACATCACGCTGCGATCAATAGGAGCGCAGCATAACTCCACGCGAACGAAGTCGCTGGTGGCTACTAGTACTTCATAAAACAGAACATACTTAGCACTTCAGGAAAATAAATAGATTGGTGTATACATAAAATAAACAAATTAAGCATTACTTACTATCCTCCTTGTTAGTGTTCCTGAGATAGAAATTGATTTCTACAAAAAGTGGTCCATTCTCATGAGGCTCCTGTTGGAAAACACATTAATAATTATATCTGCTTGTTGAGCAAAATCTGAATCCTTTATGTTTAATCATATATGAGTTTACTTACGATTTTGATGGCATAGGGGTAATCAGAATCTTTGCCCTTTAAGGTGTGGTCACAGGCTGAATATATTTCCCCAAAGCCTCCGACACCAATGGACGGTCCTATCCGCCATTCTTTTTGGAAGATATTGTCTTTTATTACCTCTCCAGTGGGAATAGGAGCTGGTGGTTTGTAACCGGCGCCTTTTCTTTTAGGGGCTGGCTTTTTCACTCGCCCAGCCATATTTATAAAATTTTATTTAGCACAATTGACAAAACAATACTGAATGTCACTAAAATGTAATAAAACTGCAGTTTAAATTCGTTCGAATTTCGAAATACAAATAATCGACCAAAGAGTATAATAATAGGTAGTAGGGAAAAAGAGAGCCCTCTCGTGAAGTTTTTATGCAAGCAATTTTGAAACGCCATCCAATGTCTTGACCAGAGTTATAGCTATGCTATACATACGTATACTTAGCTATATATATATATATCCATACTAATATTATAAATGCGAAAGTAACTCTGTCTGTCTGTCTGTCTGTCTGTTACGCTTTCCCGCTTAAACCTCTCAACCGATTTTGATGAAATTTGGCACAGACAATCTTTAGACCCTGAGAAAGAACATGGGCTACCTTTTATTCCGGAAAAAATTGATGTTCCCGAGGGAAATCTAAAAAGCGCGATATAACCGACCTCCACGCGGGCGAAGCCGCGGGCGGAAAGCTAGTATATATATATATATACAACGTGTTTCAGAAAGGTGAAACAATACTTTCAGATATTGAAGTATACCTTATAAACTTCAACTTGACTTAGTCATAAATTTGAAATACTAAGATTTTTTTTCCTACAAAATAAATAAAAATATTTATTAAACATTTTGTCGACAACCCTAAACCTACGCTACAGCTGAGGCCGACTGCTAAATACCTACCGGCATACATTACCTACTGGTTCGCGTCAATAAAGATACTTACGTAATTATGTACCTAGGTACTTACTTAGTTGTCCTTAAAAATCGACCCTGTTTAATAATTTTTAAAATTGTATTTTAAAGTTATTTCTAGGGTCATCACTGCGAAGTTTTCGCACTAAACTTCAAAGCAAAATAATTAAAAAACCCATGCACTTAGGTACCTCACACCGGTGCCATGGGTATGCAATATACATATATTTTATATACTGAAAGTATTATTTCATATTTCTGAAACAGATTGTATATATATATATATATATAGATATATATATTTATATACAGTAGACCCCCGGTAGTCCAACAATCATTTTGCAGGGCAGTGTCGGACTATCGAATTTGTCGGATTATAGAGTACTGCCTAAGACCCCCTATAGTCCGATTTTTTTACAAAAACATACACAAACCACATCCGACAAATTATAGATCCAATGATGATTCTTTATATTATATACATATAATGTACTTACTCTGAAGTACAAATTATACTTCACTAGCTTTCCGCCCGCGGCTTCGCCCGCGTGGAGTTCGGTTATATCGCGCTTTTTAAATTTCCCTCGGGAACAGCAAATTTTTCCGGGATAAAAGGTAGCCTATGTTCTTTCTCAGGGTCTAAAGATTGTCTGTGCCAAATTTCATCAAAATCGGTTGAGAGGTTTAAGCGGGAAAGCGTAACAGACAGACAGACAGACAGACAGACAGACAGACAGACCGACAGACAGACAGAGTTACTTTCGCATTTATAATATTAGTATGGATTATATATTTCAAATTGAGTAAATTAAACAACACAATAGAGAGCTTACGTTTTATTATAAAATTAACGTTATTAATGCTATAGAACTTACAAAAAATATGCAATAAGTTTGCGTTAGAAAATAATTGTGTACAAACAAATGTACATACTAAAATAATCAAAAACTATGAATCAACTACATATGTACTACGCTAGGCGCACGCACCACTCCTCATCGGCTGTAGTCAAATTCAAACTAAACAATCGGAATCAAAACAATACCACAGTATAAAAATCATACAGTAGGTCGACTCCTTTGATCACGTGTAAAATGCCGACATCGTCTAGACAGTAACGCATCGGCCAGGGTTGTCACAAATAAACAATATTTATGAAATTATTTATATAATGCAGATCAACATCGATAGCTGTATTATATTTAATTAATTTGCTATTTTTACTAAGGGAACAACTCGAGACAGATTTAAGTTATTTAGATGGCATTTTCATAACCAGCACCCCAATCCAACTCGGAATTAACACCCATATCATATTAATATACATTTAAATTGACGTCCGCCATCTTGGATTTCAGAAAGGATAGCTTTTTCGTAACAAGCACCACAATTATATTCACTTTAAATTGTCACCCATATTAACTTAACTAACTAACTTAACGTGTAAACGCCCTTAATGATAGATACCGAGCTACGAATATCGGTTTGTTCGCAGCTCGGGTACCGCTTACCCGCGTCTCGTCCCTTACACCCCGCACGATTGCTCTGTCTAGACGTCTTCGTCGGACGACTGTATGATTTTTAGACTGTGGTAATAGCACAGTATAAAAATCATACAGTAGGTCGACGCCTTTGATCTCGTGTAAAATGCCGACATCGCGATCGTCTAGACAGGAACGCATCGGCCGGGGTTGTCACAAATAAACAATATTTATGAAATTATTTATTTATTGCCGATCGAGATCGATAGCTGTATTATATTTAATTAATTTGCTATTTTTATTAAGGGAACAACTCGAGACAGATTTAAGTTATCTATATGGCATTTTCGTAACCAGCACCCCAGTCGACCACGGAATTATATATTGGGTGTTAACCCATATCATATTAATACCTACACATTTAAATTGACGTCCGCCATCTTAGATTTCAGAAAGGATAGCTTTTTCGTAACTGTGGTGCTTCCACAATTATAGTATTTACTTATAACTGACACCCATATTAAATTATAAAAAAATGACGTCCGCCATTTTGGACGTAAAAAAGGATGGCTTCTTCGTTACAAGAACCCCAAAGCGATCACACAGCTGAAGAATAGATACCCCGATTTTAGATTAGGTAATAGTTTTAAGCAAGTAGCACACAGATCTATCTATACGATCACACAGCTTATGATAGATATTAGGGTCTAAGATTACCCAGTAGTTTTATGTCAATAGCACACAGATCTATCTATACGATCATACAGCATAAGATAAATATTAGCATAAATGACGTATTCCATCGTGGTATTTTGAAGTAATGACCACTTAGATCATTTTGGTATTACGAACCTGTCCCCGTAAAACGTTTTCCGAAACAAGTAACCATCAATAATTTTATAATTATTATTTAAATCAGGATTAGTGGTTCCATCTTTAAGATATTTGATTATAGCCTGAACGCTTTCATCTTGTAATTGCAACGTATGACGCCAGTCAGTTTCATCAATGTGATGCACTGGAGCGGCTCTACGAGGTTACGACTAAGCGCATCGACATGCTTCATACCATCTCCAGGTCGGTATTCGATTTCTAAGTCAAAATCTTGAATGGTTAGCCACCACCGGACGATTCAAGAAATCAGGTTTCTTTTGCCGAGGGTGGTCCTTAAAGCGGAACAAGCAGTTACGATTTTTATGGGAATGCCAGTAATATAAACACGAAATCGCTTTAAGGACTCTACTACAGCGAGAGTTTCTAATTTGTAGCTTTGATAGCAAGGGCGGATCCAGCTTTGGCGCCAGGGGGGGGGTCACATAGTCGTGGTCAAGTCAGAAGAAGTTTTAATTAAACTTTGATAATAATAGATACAATTAAAAAGAAGGTATTTTATTAATAAGTACCTACTGAATATAAAAATACCTAATTAAATAACGAAATCAATTTTTCTTTTACGTCTCCTGCCGAAATGTTTTATCACTTCATCTATTTCAATGGGTACGTTTTTATGGACGTGGAGAAGTGCCAGTCCGGTTACACGTTCTTCAATCATTGAAGATCTTTCCCATGCTTTGATTTTTTGTAACGTAGACGACGTACCACTGGGTGCTGAGAGGCGAGCTCAGACTGGGGGGAGATCTGACGAGTTAAGCGGACGACACGCTGGTCACCGCCCGGGGGAGCTCGCACAGGGAAACAACGTTGCTGGCGACGGCTGCGGTATCACAGGTGATGGGCCGCATACGTCGCCTAGGCCTGGAGGTGGCGCTCAACAAGTCGGAGGCCATTTCAAGGTCTCCGGCGGGCGCCGCCACCCGGCTCACTGCGTCAGCTCGAGCAGCGTCGGTCGCAGCTCCGAGAGGTCCTGGTGGCAGAATGGCGGGACAGGCTTTCGTGCCCTAGCGCAGGCCTCACCACCACCGAGGCGATCCGGCCGGTACTGGCGGACTGGCTCGGGAGAAGGCAGGGCTCCCTGATGTTTCGGATTACACAGGTCCTTTCGGGGCATGGTTGCTTCGAAAAGTACCTGTGTCGCATAAACATGGAGCTGGACGCCCGGTAGCACTACTGCATCAACTGCCGGGAGCGGCATGCGCTGGCAGAGTATGCCACGCGCGGAGGAGCTGCGCCGTGCCTTCATCTCGGCCGGCAGGGAGCTGTCACTGCCGTAATCGAGTCGATGGTCGGCAGTGATGAGTCCTGGGATGCGGTGGTTTCCTTCTGCGAAACAGTCGTCTCGCAGAGGCTGTCAACAGGGAGAGGGAGATCTCGTCCTCTCACCCGACCCACAGCAGGCGCACCGGGCGTCGGCGGAGGGCGGATAACGCCCTCTTTCAGCCACCCTAAACGGGTCCAGGGGCGACACACTCGGGGACATCTGTCGCCCCCCAAACATCAGGACCCGGGGTGGCGGCGTGAAGTGTTCCACACGCGCCACTCTTAGACGTCATGGGGGGAGTCGTACACATCATTCAGCCGAGGAGGCCCACAGTGGTGGGCCAGCACCAATCGGGGGTTGCGGAAGCAGTGTTCGTTCTCGCAACCCCGGTGTAGGTGCGAGATGGAACACCGGGATGGTTTTTAGTCAGCAGGTATCTGACAGACCTTGTCGCCCACCCCAGGGCGGCGGACATGCATGAGGATTTTCCAACCATGACACAAAAAAAAAAACGCTTAGACCTTAGACTTACGAAGCTTAGGACCTTCAATTTCCCTTACCAAAAAACGTAGGTATGTACAGACGAAGTGTTCTTAAACATCATACAGAACAGGGTAAGACCGAAATGTGACGAACAAACAGTCAATTCGGATTTCGCTCTGGTGTCGGTATTCGTGAAGCTCTTTTTGCCCTCAACGTCCTCGTAAAAAAATGCAGGGATATGCACTGCTGTGCTTTATAGATTACGAACAGGCATTCGACCGGGTTAAGCACCACCACCTCCTGGGTCTTTTAACAGATATTGAACTCGATGGCAAGGACGTCAGGATTATCCGTAATCTGTACGAGAACCAAGTAGCTACAATCAAAGTTAAAAATGAGGAGACCGAGGAAATCAAGATCTGTCGTGGAGCTCTGCAAGGCTGTGTCTCCGTTGCTCTTCAATATTTATTCCGAGGCAGTGATGTCGCAGGCTCTTGAAGGTCTGGAAGCCGGAGTGAAGATCAATGGCAAGGTCGTTAATAACCTGCGTTATGCGGACGACACTGTTCTCATTGCAGCCTCTGAACAAGATTTGCAAACCATTGCAGATAAAGTCAATGAGTGCAGCGAGAAGGCCGGTCTGTCGATGAACATCAGCAAGACAATATTTATGGTGGTCTCTAGAAACCCAGACTTATGTCCTAGCATATCGGTGGCAGGCAAACAACTTGAGCGGGTACGACAGGATAAGTATCTCGGTGCTTAGGTAAATGAAGCATGGGAGTTCGACCAAGAAATTAAGACCCGGATAGAACTTGCCCGAGCATCTTTTAACAAAATGAAGAAAGTTCTGTGCTGTCGTAAACTCCACATAAAGCTCCGAGTGAGATTACTGATGTACTACGTATGGCCTGTCGTTCGTCATGTCCCGCTGCGAAGCATGGATTCTGAAAGAGGACACTACACGACGCTTGCAGGCTTTTGAAATGTGGTGCAACCGTGGTATGCTGCGCATAAGCTGGAACCAAAAGGTCAGAGTTGACACCGTCCTTCAGCGCGTTCTAATGCCTCGAAAGTTGTTGCCCACCATAAAGAAACGCAAAATAGATTATCTCGGCCAGATACTCCGACACGATAGATATACGCTACTCCAACTCATTATGATGGGCAGGGTAGAAAAGGCGCGCTGGACGAAAGAGAAAGTCGTGGCTGCGAAATATCAGGGAGTGGACAGTGGAAGAGAGAGTTGAAAAACTGCTCCGTCTTGCGGTTGACAAGACCGAATACAAGAAGCTGACGGCCAACCTTCAGGATTGAAGAGGCACAGGAAGAAGAAGAAGAATGTACAGACGTCAACCTTATTGCTAAACTATGAAGGCTCAAAGTTGATTGGGAATATTTGACAGTTTCCGATAGCTTGAACTGCTGTCGCCTCTTTCAGTAAGTAGACACCTACTTATCTACCTACGAGGTACTTTAAGAACATTACAACCATAATATTTGAGTTTGAACACACACACAGTGTGTGTGTGTTCAATGCATTGCATTGCTTCATTATGCATTAAACACACACAGCGTGTGTGTGTTCAATGCATAATGAAGAAACTGATTATTATACAAAGTGCGCGCAACTAAAATGAAATGTGACATTTGAATGTTGGCGACCGTGACGGCGGTAGCGCGGCAAAATTCAACTTTTGAATGTCCAACGCATTCAAAAATTGAATGCGTTTCCGAATAATGCGTTTGCCGGCAAACAAAGTACGTATTATATAAATTGATTAAATATTGAAAGTACTTAAATAAAATCCTCCTGTGCTAGGTACTCCTGGACCCAGCCCGGGGGGTCATGACCCCCATGACCCCCCTGGATCCGCCCTTGTTTGATAGTGCATTTCTTCCTGGACTGGTGACCAGACTAAAGTAAGCTTAAGAGACCCATCCTTTTGATACTGGAGCAGAATACCACCGAGGCCAAATTTACTCGCGTCTGTGTGAATTTCAGTCTTTGCATGGGAATCATAAATAGCCAGGACTGGTCGACTGTTAAGAATGTATTTTAATTTATTGAATGCGCTATCTTTTTCTGGGTCCGAAATCTAATCAATCAATGAACTAGCGTAATTCATGTACATTCCGCGGTTGTCCGAATTCAGAAACGGTGTTAATTTTAGTCAGTCCTGAGCGTACCTACAGAACCTCCAGTTATTTCATGTCCTAAATAGTTGACGTTAGTTTTAAGAAAGGAACATATTTTTTAGTTTAAGTTTGAGATTCGCCCGAGAGAGAAGTATCAGTTTTGTGAATAGCCATCAGAGACCCTCACCTGGTAATAACCTTGAGCCATGTCTAAAACTGTAAAGTACACTTTACCTAATACCTACCAATCGATTAATTTGATCGTCAATATGTGGCAAAGGGAACCGGTCTTTTATTGTACAGGCATTTAATGCGCGATAATCAATACAGGGCCTATAATCAACCCCCCTTTTTTACCAGTATTACAGGGCTTGCATAATTAGAGTTAGACTCCCTCACGATACCAGCATTCAAAAGCTCATTTACTTTGGTCTTGTACTATTTAGTTTTCTTTATAAGATAACCTATATGGTTTGCAATACACGGGCTTGTCAGTAGTGGTAATTATTTGCATTTCAACTAAGTCAGTACATCTCTGGTTACTGCATTCAGCAAAACAATGTTTGTATTTATTGAGTAGCTTTAATAACATAACCGATTGTTTTTTTTCCTGATCGCACCCCCCACTTGTGTACGTAGTACTGTAATCGTCGGCAATCAAAGATACATATTTTTCTAAGTATACGTCTGCACGAGCTTTATGTTTACCAGCTTCCCACTGTATAGACGAATCTCCGATATTAACCAATGTATAATAGAAGGAATATCATTAGCAGTTAATAATATAGCTTGGGGCATGTAATACTATATACGACCCATAGAAAACAAAACTGAACGGGTAACAACTAAGTTAGAAGGTAATAATTGGGATCGCGCCTAGACTAATACATTAGTGCCAGTCCCCGGTTGAATGATAACACACTGTGTTAAAAACAAAGGCACTTTCGAAATAACATCCTCATAGTTCAGGGCAATGTCTTAAAGATGAGAGTTTTCTTCAATGTTACCTAATAACTTGACCGATTTTGACGTAACTAGTAAATTCAGGCCCTGGTGGAATCAAGTTGCGCTATTCTTTTTTTGGCGATGGCGGGCAGTCCTGTTTCGGCGGGTGACGAAAACGTTAAGGTTTTCTTCCTCTTTCGTGGACGAGTCGCTTCTCCGCCTCTTCCCCAAACCGTGGAAATATGGGCCGTGGGCCTCCTCCATCCCACTTCTGAAGTGTAAAGACATGCTTCAGAAGCGAGGAAAATAATAACGACATAGTATGTATGATCCAGTTCAAGTTTGTTTAATTAATAATCAACAGTACAGATATCAGTAGCTTTTATACACCATTGAGTCAAAACACTAACGAATAGTCACAAAACTAATAGACAACGGAAACGGAAATTAACAGGTATTGAATAAAATTAAGAAAAAATTAGGTTAATAATAATGCTAGTAATTGTCAATAATTGTGTACAGATATTTGGATTAACCTACAATATCGAAAGTAATTTATATTTATTTATTTGAACAATGCTTGATTTAATAAATAAATATCCGATGGGCGGGAAGACTAATGCTCGGTATGATTATATAATATGAGTTGGCGGTAATCGGAAGTTGCATCAATAATTCTAAAATTAATAAATTAATGGACGAAAGACCGGAAGTGGACTTCCAAGTGTGGTTTTAGAATAAATTAAGGTTATAAAATCCTCCCAAGTAATTTAAAGTAATTATAATAAATTTAAATTAACATAAATAATTAAACAACTACGATCAATATATAAATAATTATGTATAGCTCGAACTAAGTATAGCTTCATAGATGAGCGGGAAGCGGAAGCTGTAACACTATGTCGGTGTCATTGGTTCTTCTTCGGATCTCCTCATTTCTGATACGATCGCGCAGAGAAAGTCCGAGCTTGTTCGGTGGCTAGGCCATTTATCGGCCGCCGGCAAAAGTTACCTCCCACCAGACAAAGTCTTGCCGCCAAGCGATTCGTCGTGTTCCGGCATGATGTCTGGTGAAGCCGTACGGAGGACGGGTCTGAGCAATTGTGTTGCGATGTGTGCCGGGTACGATGAACCAAGTGTCGGGAGTTGGGTCGTGGCGGGTCTCCAGATCAGTCTCCCTCTGGCGCAGCATCGTTGGTCGTGCTGTTGGGTTTAACATTGCATCACCGCGCTCAACTGCCGTCTTCCTTCCTATTCATTAAGTTTTTTTAAGTGAATAGGCTTAATTAACTAGCGCGCTTTACCATCAACGATTGCAGTACTGCTTACCATCAGGAGGGATTGCAATCAAGGACTAGTTTATAACGATAAAAAATAGCTTAGCTCTTTCTATCGCCATTTGTGTGACTCTTGAGCCATCGTATGAGGCCCATTGTGAGAAACTCATCGATTCGCGATTCATCGCCTGTACTGTATTGTCTCATTGATAGAAGTATTTATTCAATATTTTTTTGTAATTCAAATCAGTATCTTTATTTTTAAACTAGCTTTCCGCCCGCGGCTTCGCCCGCGTGGAGGTCGGTTATATCGCGCTTTTTAGATTTCCCTCGGGAACATCATATTTTTCCGGGATAAAAGGTAGCCTATGTTCTTTCTCAGGGTCTAAAGATTGTCTGTGCCAAATTTCATCAAAATCGGTTGAGAGGTTTAAGCGGGAAAGCGTAACAGACAGACAGATAGACAGACAGACAGACAGACAGACAGACAGACAGACCGACAGACAGACAGACAGTTACTTTCGCATTTATAATATTAGTATGGATTAAACCTTACCATTTCTAAGTTTGCATCTTCATACAATATACAGTTTATGACCTGACATTTTAAATATATTATGACAAGGGTTAGGCAACAATTGGTTTGAATAAAAACCTCTTTTCTACAAAGTTCATGTTATTTTGATTCCTTCCTTTTTTTAACCCTCTTGATTTGACCTCGTGTCGAGAATTAACCTGGATTCTCATCTGTTTCTTGTTCTTATCCAGTTTTAATAGGGGTCGAGTTCTTTCAATGCTAACTAGAACATATTCATCCCCGCCAATATTTGACAGTGATATATCTTCTTCAATTGGCGGTAAAACGTCATTTAAAACTTCAGTTTTCGTGACTTTCGTTGGCAAATTGAATTCATTCATCTCGTTCAAGTCTCTTTCTCTTTTTGGGTCTCTTTCATTAATTTCATTCACAACTTCTTCTTTTTGCATGACTCCTGTTGGCAAATTCAAGCCTTCATTCATTTCGTTCAATATTTTTGCTCTTTTTGGGTTGCTTTCATTCACAACTTCATCTGTTTGCGTGACTTTCGTTGGCAAATTCAATCCGCCATTGATTTCGTTCAAAATTTTTTCTCTGTATGCATCGCTTTCATTCAAAACTTCTTCTGTCTGTGTGATTTTCGTTGGTAAATTTAAGCCTTCATACATTTCGTTTAAGAAGTTTTCTCTTTTTAGGTCGCTTTCATTAATTTCATTTAAAACGTCTTCTTTCGTGACTACCTCTGGAAAATGCAAGTCTTCATTCATTACTTTCAATAAATTTACTCTTTTGAGCTGGTTTCCACTAATTTCATTTACTATGTCTTGTTTCATGACTTTTGTTGGAGAATGCAAGCCTTCATTTACTTTGTTAAAGACTTTTTTTCTTTTCTGGTGATAGCTATTCGGTACGCCTTGTTTTTTCGGGACGTTATCATTCATTTCATTCAATACGTCTTTCTTTTTAGTGACCTTATCATCTACTTCAATTGGTATGTCTGCTTTTATCAGGAGTTTCTTCGTCAATTCCTCGTTTGTCATTTCCTTTAGAATATTTATTGTCGTGACACTCGTGATGCTATCATTTAAGTCATTTTGAACGTTTTCTCGTTTCGTTTTACGCACAGTAAGGAGGTCCAATTTCAAAGGTTTATCGCTTTTAGCAACTTTCTTTGTGTTTGGATTCAAACGTCCACAATCTTCAATACAAAAGTAGTTTTTGTTTTTAGGTTTCATTATTCTTGAGTAAATGACGTCATTTGTGGAGTTAATTATTCTAAATACAACGTGTTCCGGTGTTATCTGTAAAATATTTTATTAATTTCCATCAGTGAAGGATACAACACACGATGCTGAGAAATGGCTTTTCTCTAGTACCTATCTAAAAAAAGGCCGTTTTTTTATTCTGGATAGGAAATCATCAAATTATCTCCTCTCTATCTGGTCTCCTGCGGCGGCTAGAGACGTAAGGGCGCTGGAATTCCCACTCGCTCACGCGCACCGCTCCCTCTTTTGCCAGAATCACTGCTTTGCAGAAAGAGGGGACGGTCTGCCATGCACTCTCGCACCGGACCATGGCCTGGACCAGGGCCGGACGCGAGAGATCACCGCCACGAGGACACGGTGGTGCTCTACCCGAGCCGGGCAGACCTCCACCGTATGCTCCACCGTGTCTTCAACAATATCCCCACAGTCGTGATACCCTGGAGTTTCCTCCCGACTTATACGGAACAGGAACCCACCAAAACAGCCGTGTCCGGTGAGGACCTGCGTCAGGCGGAAAGTGAGGGCGCCGTGGCTCCTCTCTAGCTAGTCCTCAAAGAGAGGACTTATCGCCGCTATTGTGGCGTGCCCTGCACTGGGTTGCGACTATCTCACTCTCCATATTGCCATGAGATCCCACCGGAGCTCAGTCCGCCGAAAAGAGACCGCTCAATAAGACTTTGGCGCCGATTCTCTTATTCATAAACTAAACTAGGTAATTTTAAGTTAAGTGCATCTTTTTCTTTTTATTTCATTTAAAAAAGGATAGAAGATAACATTTGGTTTAATCCTATCAAATTAAAATACCCTATCTAGACAGTTTAGACGCGATTATAAACATGGCGACCAAAAATACGCAAACTAAACAAATGTTAACTTCAATGTATAGATAATTTTCTTTCTACTTAATTAAGAAAAGGACAGATAATATAATGTTACTTTGGTCCGGACTGTCAATTTATGAGTCAGCGGCTGACGTAAATTGACGTATTTTTAGACGTCATGTTTTTAATCACGTCTAAATTGTCTATGGAATGTCTTAATTTCACAGGACTAAACTAATATTTTATCTTCTGCATTTTTCTTAATGAAAAATATGCATTGAAGTAAATTATGCATTATTTAAATTAACATTTGTTTAGTTTGTCAACAAGAGAATCGGGGCCATTAGCTAGTGGCAAATAAGAAATATCTTATTGTAAACTCACTTCGTAAATCGTAAAAATATCGCAAACGTCTTGTCCTTTACAAATAACTTCGTTAAATTTCTCCGTTACACCGTATTTTTTGGTAAACCTCCACTGCGTCTCAATAGGGTTCTCACACGTCGCTGTCAAATCAGAGAACTTGATCACAGATGGACAGTTGTTATTCTCATCTCTGTATTGAGTATAGTTCGCCCCGCAGAGCGTCTCGTCGGATAATACTGAGAAGAATTCGTACGGACATGGCGGATTTCGGTCTTCAATCGTCTACTGGAAGAAAGGTCCAATGTATTAGTGAATAGTGATATTGAACGTCCAATGTCACTTTGACAATTATGTGCATGGGCGTAGCTAGCCCAGAGGAGGTTAAGGGTGGCAATGCATGGGCACGCCAAAATAGCGGCGGTAAGTACCCTCTTTGAGGAGTGGCTAGAGAGGCCCCACGGCATAGAATAAAGAGAACGAAGTACGTTATCTTCATACAAACGGACCGCGCGCGGCTTGTATGTGTGCGCCATAGTATCTATGCGTCGTCGCACGCACACCTAAACACAATATTAGAGTGCCTATGACTGCGCTAGTCGCGGTTAGTATGGAACGAGGTTCGCGCGTTACGGCTTTTCGGTATATTAGCTTTTAAAAAATGATCACATAAACTGCAAAGTTGGTATGTCTATTTATGAACAAATAAAATACTTATATTTTTCAAATTATATTTCTAAAAGTTATTTACAAGGATACGGATATATTACACATTAAAGTTTAATAACAACGCGTTTCGTAATAGTCGAAACCGAAGAAAGTAGGTATTTTCTGTAGCTAATTTGTAATTTTGTATTAAATGTGTGATTCAATAGATGTTATGTTTGTATTATTTATATTTGTATTAATTAAAAATAAAAATAAATATGGTTCTTTATGTGTACAAAACTAAAAATAAAAATTACAAAAAAAAAAACTGACTAGTATACGTAAACTAAATACTAAGCAAATAATTTAAACATAAGCTCTTACTTAGTCTATAAATATTTGTTAGCGGTTTGGGCGACAACCGTAACCGACGAAGCGCGGACAGTCGTCAACCCTAAGACAGTAGGCAATTAAATCGCGGATTGGGTCGCAGATAACCTACTTCCCCTCTTTATTCTATGCCCACGGCGCGGCGGACATAGCTGTTTCGGGAGATCCCTGTTCGGTATAAGGCGGGAGAAAACTCAAGGGTGTCACCACTTTGTAGATCGCCCTGAGGACACGGTGGAAGTCTGCCCGGCTTAGGTAAAGCACCGCCGTGTCCTCGTGGCGGCGATCTCTCGCGTCCGACAGGCAGGCCGTCACCTCCTTTTGCGAAGCAGTGATGCTAGCAAAGGAGGAGGCGGAGCGAGTGAGGGAGCTGGAATCCCAGCTCAATCACCCCTCAAGCCACCGCAGGATACGCCCTGGTCGGGAGACAACATCGGAATCCCGGCACACCATGACGGGGTCCACTAGGACCGAAGCCTCTTAGGCCAAGGTTGCGGGTTGGTTAAAAAAGAAAACGTGGCCCTGGCGCACAGGCGCATAGGTAGTCACTTGCCTGTGTGTCAGGGTCACGGTATCTTATCTTCTGCCTTTTCATAATAAAATGGAACTTATAACTCGGATTTCTCAAAAGTCGATTTAAATAACTGTGATAAGCAGATATTCAAAAAACGAATAGCGATTACTATAAACGGAGACAACTTGAAAAGCAGCTAATATATTATGTTTTTGACAGTTTTAACGATACAGTTAAAACTCTAATAAAAGAAAATAACAGATTTTAGTAGCTTGATGTGCTTATCGTCTTTACAATATACACTAAGCGAAAACGAAGCAATAACACTCACGGACAGAAACTAGTAATGAAATTAAATCTTACGGACTTACCCACATCCCACAACTCTGACTTTCAGTAGCGTTACCACGTATTAGATGATTGCACTTATAACTGACTATTTGCTTTGTATCGCCATTCACCGGCGGTATACTCCTCCATGTACGCCAAAACATATCTCTTTTATAATTATACTTCATTCCATTCATCGCGAGTAACCGACGGAAATCCCTTTCTAATACTCGAATTTTTTTCCAAACTGGCAAAGTACTGCCCTTTATTTTCCTATAATGCGCTATGTCATCTAAAACCTCTTTGTGAGTTAATTCATAATTTTTCAAAGCCGCTATTCTTTGATCCAGTAATGACCTCAACCTTTTCCTTTCTAAAAACCTCTCCCGAAAGTCTAAATGGCGGCCCATCACTATGTAGAGAAGATATGAGGTCAAAATAAATTGAGTTTTATAAATCATTATAAAAATGCGACTACTTTCAGAGGTTTCGTGCTGAGAATGGCGAAGTTATGAAAATAAAAGAAAAACGAATCCTTTGTTTACGGTTTTAAAACAATAGGTTTTTTGTCGTTATTTGTTGATAAAACTTCAGGTGCATTTGCTACCTTGGAACTTACGTACTACGGTTTATATTGATTATGTTTTCACCACGCTTACTGAATTTTTAGACCACCTAATATTTCCATGCAATCCTGAGAAAATGGGTCTTGTGACACACAGACGGACGAACAACGAAATGTCTTTCTTAAAGTTTCGTTTTCGTGTGAATGTGAATCTACTTTACTTTTACTCTGAAAAAAAAAATATTAAGACATTTATAATTTTAAATTATAAACAGTCAAAAATGGTTAAGGCCTAGGCCGCACTACGGTTAAACCACTGCGGTTTTTAATCCCGTGAATTTGTGCCCCTAGAAGACTTAGGTCCGTATTCCAGAAGAAAACTCATGCATTGATCTCTGCTTAAGCATTACTTAAAACTAGTTTCAAGTTTTCAACCAATCAAAAGGCTTCAAACGAGTCTTAAGTAGAGCTTGAGTTTTGAGTGTCGTTCTGTAATACGCACCTAAAGAGACTAATGCAAGCGGCCGCACTTGCGGTTTTTACCCGCGAACATTTTGCAGCAAATATCGGACGTTAAAATCAGTCGCGGGAAAAAACTGCAGCGGTTTAACCGTAGTGCGGCCTAGGCCTTACGTATATATATTTCCTAAGTATATATTTCTAACAGTCAATCAAAATCAACAAATTGGCCTATCGCAGTTCACGTTCTCAGCATTTCCCTGGCTGCGCCAGAACTCCCTACCTCCGCATTCACTCTGCCCAAACTACCTTATCGGTGAATGAAAACACTAATGTCTAAAATAATGTTTATTAATTAATTTCCTTTTTTACCACAATGATACCATATCCAAGCCAAGGACATCTATGACGACAAACAAGTGCGATCAGCATGGAATTTTAGGTGCGTATTACAGAACGTCACTCAAAACTCAAGCTCTACTTAAGTCTTGTTTCAAGCCATTTGATTGGTTGAAACTAGTTTTAAGTAATGCTTAAGCAGAGATCAATGCTTGAGTTTCCTTCTGTAATACGGACCTTAGAGTACTTCATGCGATCAGTAAAATATCGAATAATGTTAAATAAGTAACCATCGTTTCGCTGGAACGCATCGATGAATGGCGAAAAAACTCCGCGAGTATTGATGATGAATGTTTCATTCATTCTTTTTCGTACATTTCATTCCTTACAAAGTGATGGGAGATGATGGGTGTCTGTCGTAATTTTACAAAAATACCCATTTTGTTCAACTATTTTAGTTACGAAAACATTTTGTGACAAGACTCGGTGAGTTCGCGTGTGTGTTTGTGTTCTATTTGTGTGTTTTTATTCATTTTGAACAACGTTTTTGACTCTGTATTCGCTGCTCAACATAACTTGGTATGTATTTTATGTATTTATCTTGTTGGTACCCTTTGTTACTTATAATTTTCCTGGTTGGAAATGGAAAGTACATAAGTTTCGCGTTCTATTATTCATAGAACTACTTTTTTGGACAAAGATCATGTGTTCTAATTAATTATACAATCATTATTTTGTATTTAATACCACGCCCGTATAATGTGATTATCACAGCCACATTTTGTAGAATTAAAAATAATGTTATTGTTTAGGAATTTAAAAAAATCAACTTAACTGGTGGTTTGATTAAGTTATTGGACGGAATTTCCAGAACATAAACAATATAAACATGTAGGCAAGTTAACTTTATTCACTTGTATTAACACAAAGTGATTGTTTGCAATTGTAGTTTTAAATTAATTGCGTTCTTAATCGATTTTCTATGCACTGCACTCTGTTTTAATCATGACAAAGTTGTATGTCCAACTTTTATACTTTAGCCATATTTATTTCTCAGTTAAAAAATAAAATAAAAGTTACTGTTTTTAATGTAGTTATTTCTAGTACCTTTATGTATTAAGAAAAATATTAAACTTTCATTGTATCAGAGTTTCAATATGCATCAATGAACATTCATAAAATCCATTTTGATATAAACTTTTGACTAACACACCACAGCAACAGACAGTTCTGAGTTCTATAATATATAAGTACTTTATTTAACAAGAAAAGGCACAAGCACAACACATACAACCTGAATGTAACCTCTTTCCTTTGTAATACTTTTTTGAGTTCTCATTTCCGGGGCACATGCTGTGCATGACTAAATGAAACTGGCATGTAGCCAATCCTTTGTAAATGGCAAATATAAATGAGTGAATAACATTACAATTATGTTTTTACTCCAAATACATATATACTATAAGGTGAAACAACTATTTAAAAGAAGGTTCCATGCCCTTTGTGTTGGTCATTGCCTTGTCTCTCTTGAAGATAGAGGAAATACTGGACACTCTTGTAAACATGCTCATTCTATTTTCAAAATGCATTCAAGCAAAACTTAAATGAAATGGCTGTTAATAAATTCTGCTTTTATAGACAAGTTTTTTTCTTGTAAAGGAATATTTTCAAAATATTTAGCAAATCATTGTCTGTATTCCGTTCAAATGTCCAAAATTTTTATGTGAACTAATTTTTTATATGACAGTTACAAATTAGGGGAATATGCTGACATAGCCCTAAAACTCCAATTTAAGTCATTCTTTGCAGGTCAATGTCACATTGTATTTTGGCTAAAATATGATTCGTAACTATAACAATATTATAGATTTGGTTTAGGGTATTGTTTTACCTAGAAACTCAGTTTTTTAGGTCAAATGGCAGATGCTCAATGTTAAATAGGGGTATTTAAATCCAGTTAGGACTAAAAATTGACCCCAACATTGTTTGCTAGGTTTTAATGATATTTATACTACTAATTGTATCCATAATGAGGTTTTAATTATTATTATATGTAAACTACAGAATGGAACATTCTAATGTATTATTTAAGTTTATAGGACAGTTTTTCATTGCTTAGTCTTAAATACTTTTGTCATGTTTATTATTATTATATTATAGCCATCAAATATCTTTGTTTATGACAGCCTGAAACATAAAGCTAGTTCGGGTGGTCCCAACATTAGTTTTAGATCCTTACTTTATAGATTTATATTATTTATTAGACTACAATAAGTTAGATATTACGATTGTTATTATTAAGATTTTTATTACTATACCAACAGACGTTTTGAACATTCATATACCAACAGACTTTTTGTACATTCATTATTGTTCTATGTTTTTTAATAAATTTCTTTTTTTTTTTCAAATTTCGTTCTGTAGATATCTTTATTTTCGGGGTGGTGATTAGGTTATCAAATTAATCAGTACAGGTTATGTTACTTTGGTATCAGTCTGTTATAATAATAAAAAAAATCAAAGTGACTGAAAAAGAAATCTATTTTTTTTTAACATAATATTTTTTTTTTCTTTTTATATACAACGTGTAACATAAAGGGTATATACATAACAAAGGCATGGCTTCTTTACATGATATCAAACGATATTGGAAGGGTTTTTTAATCCTATCTCTTTATGTTAGGAAGTTATGAGGAAAAACACCGCCTATGATAGGCTACTATCATACTAGTCGCACAGAGATATTGAAGACATTTATCGGATTTTGGCAAGTAACGTGACGGGTAACGAGTAGTTATTAACGTATGTAGTGTGCTGCCACGTTTGTTATAATTGGATTTTAAGAAACACACGAAACCAAAATTTGGTACCAATTTTTTGAGTATTTTATTTTGAGTTGAAACCAAAATGATGATGGTAAGCAGTGATGCAATCGTTGATGGTAAAGCGTGCTAGTATATTAAAAGCTTAATCACTCTAGCCTCAAAGACACTTTAACTTCTGTATAAAAAAAAAAATCTGGCAAAATACGAATTGAACTCACATACTAAGGATACTCAATACTAAATCCATGATACAAAATAAAATAAAAATGTTTTATTCTGTTCCTACATCATGAGATGTCACAGTTCATGAGATATGGCCTGGTCACACACAGAATAGAATAATCTTTATTTTATGTATCATACTTGTATTATAAATGGGAAAGTGAATTTGCTTGTTTGTTCCGCTTTCACGTCGTAACTACTGAACCGAGAGAACCTTAAAAAGCGAAAGCTAGTACCATATAAATTACAGAATATGAATATAAATATTTTACAAAGGGTAAAACAATGGATGGTGTTATTACTAAGCAGACATGGAAGTCTTAGGTCCGTATTACAGAACCTCACTCAAAAGTCATGCTTTACTTAGAGAACGAAGCTATGTGATTGGTTGAAACTAGTTTTAAGTAATGCTTAAATCTAGAGTAAGTTTCTGTAATACGGTCCTTAGATAGAGTCACTTTTCTCTTTGGGCACGGAGCAATACAAAAAAATCATAATAATAAGGCACTAGAGACGTGGGTGATCATCAACAAATCAATACATTTTTGCTAAATAGTCACAAATTAGCTGTATGTTATTGCCTTGGGTCGTTCTAAAGAGATATCATGGCCTTGCGCACAGGCAAGTGAAGGAACATGGGTGGGTTTTAGTCAGTAAAAGTCTGACACAAGAGAAAGATCATTTGATGATTTTACATCTGCAAAAATAAAAGAAAAGTTTAATATTCTTAAATAAACAAACAAAAAAAAGAGCCTTACGGCTAGAATGTTAATTATTATTAACTATTTCGTGTAATACCAGGCTTAGAATAGTAACATCCCATATCCTCCCGTGGGTGTCATAAGAGGCGACTAAGGGAACTCTCACTAGGGTAGCGGGCAGTAGCGCTTCTCCTGTGGAATATCAAATTACTGCTATCTGTAATGCGTCTGCCAAGCGTGGGGATTATAGCAAACCCCCTCCAATGTAATGGAAAACCTTGGGCGAGGCCTTTGTCCAGCCGTGGACCTGAAGAAGCGCCCTCCAAAATCAGTAAGCTTCGCTGACCCAGCCATGTTCTCAGCGACCCTGATGACCCCATAACCCTCCTCCAAGAGGCCAATAGGGCCACTAGCACAAAATACAAAATACACAAAAGACCGACCTACCGACCTCGCCGCCGAGGTCCATCGTGACCCGTTCAACGTAGTAATTCCTCCCCCCGTCCCTTGTCCGATGAAGGCCAGCCCGCGCCGCAGCTGAGACAGTGAATATAAATTCCCGACTATGACCTCTGAGTTTGTTTCGGTCGTTTCTTCTCAGAGCGAGTACTAGGTAACGCCGCGGTCATCAAACCGAAATAAAAACAAATTTCGATCCAGCCGTCCCTTGCTGTGCTCTCCAGCGACACCCTAAGCCGAGGTTCGTACCCCACAAGGGATGCCGTTAGCGTGTAGTCGCTTAGTTTTTAGTTGCCCTGGCTGGAGGCTTTAAATTCATATAAGACAGCACAGGATAGTCCGGTTAAGTAGTCACGACCTCTCAAGGTCAACTACGAGAAGCCAAATAAAAAAAAAAGGACCTGAAGAAGAAGATTTTAATTATTTATGTTTAAAAGACTTACTTAATATAGTATACAATGTTTCAATTATTGTCATAATGTAATTGCCACATTGTATTTATATGTATACCCACTAAATATTTTGTGTTGCAACTCTATTGGATTCTATTTCACTCTATTGCATTTTGGGGAGTGTGCGAGGTTATTGCATGATTTAATTCCCCCATCTCCGTTCCACCATCGGACGACTCGTCGTACGGCTAGTTTCCACCCTTACGTTGTTAAGACCACTACGATCCGGACGAAGCGTTTCGCCTCCACCTTTATACCGCGTACATCGCGGGACTGGAGCAATTTGCCAGCGGCGGTGTTTCGTTTAATAAACTAGTGCGCTTTACCATCAACGATTGCCTCACTGCTTACCATCAGGCGGGATTGCGGTCAAGCGCTAGTTTATACTTATAAAAAAAAATTGGTTTCTAATTTCATTGTTTTCCTTTCCTGTGATTGCTTTTTCAATGACTGTTGTGTATTCTTGATTTAAATTAAAATGACCATGGAGGCTTTAATGAATATTCTAGCAGAAGTAACTTGAAAATTTATCGGGTTCCGGCATGATGTCTGGTGAAGCCATACGGAGTAGGAGGAGTCTGAGTAGTTGTGTTGCGATGTGTGCCGGGTACGATGCGCCAAATGTTGTTGTGTCAGGAGTTTGGTCGTGGAGGGTCTCCACATCAATCTCCCTCTGGCGTCGCATCGTTGGTCGTGTTGCAGGGTTTAACATTGCATCACCTCGCTCAACTGACGTGTTCCTATTCACTCAGTTTTTTTAGTGAATAGGCTCTTAATAAACTAGCGCGCTTTGCCATCAACGATTGCATCACTGCTTACCATCAAGTGGGATTGCTGTCAAGCGCCAGTTTTAATCATTAAAAAAAAAACAACAATGAGGTAACAAGGAATTGATACACATCCTCCTTACTGGAAAGTTTTATAAGGAGATTTTAATAAATAAAAAAAAGTACTGGCCATTTGTGGTGTGAGTTTTAAAGGCATTGTCCGAATGAACTGTTTTCAATGGAAACCAGTTAGGCGAGTTTTGTTTTTGCTCCACATATCGTGATACATACCTACTTGCAAAATAGTGATTGTGCCTGTGTGTTGCAAAAAAAGAAGCAAACCGGTCAAGTCCGAGTCGGACTCGCGTATGGCTGCTTTTAAGGGTTCCGTACTAGGCTGTATCTTATGAACCTTAATACCTAGACAGTTGAGATTATAATGATGATGTATTTATGTTGCCGCCATAACAACATAATTATACTTTTACTAATGTTGTGCAGAAGGTCTCTGTGCAGAGCTTGCATGGACGCTGATGAGACCGTTGCGCATGTGCTCTTTGAGTGTACAGGCGTCATCCAGATTAGAACTGAACCTTCTATACACCAAGATCTTACATAGATGTTCTAGCCAGGAGACTTAATAGGCTTCTGGAGGGAGGTGGGTTGAAATAACCACCAACTGCCGCCATGGCCGACGAACAATTGTCCATTTGAAGGAATGTGTGTGGAAACCAAATCTATAACATACAACATGTTCTGTAAATAGTAGTACGGAATACTATTTTGTTTTTGGCTTGGATGGGATATCAGCAAAAGATCTCTCCCGCTCTGGGCGGTGCGGTAGGACATGTCAGACTTTTATTGACTAAAACCATCGATCACTTACACACTAGATAGTAGATACACAGTCTCGAACATTGATAAAATATTAAACAGAAACGATATATTCTAACAAACTGACCAAAAAAAATGTGCCGAACACAGCAGCAGCACACATGCATATTTTTATTCGGCATACATTGGTACAGTGTGAGTGAGATGGGGCGCGATCTAAAGCATAGAGAAGAAAAAAGATGGCTAGTGTTTGTCGTTTGCGCTGTTAGTGTTTGTCGTTTGTTTTTACGAGTGTATCGAGAGTGACTAAAGCGAGATACAGGACTTACCTCCTTTTGTACGCTTCATTTTTAGTGCGCTAGTGACATATCTACCTTAGTTTAATATTTTATCAATGGTCTCGAACAAAATTCTTATCAAAAATAACGACAAGTATTAAGCAGTCTAAAGTAGTCAAAATAAATATACATTAATTTAAAATTAGCCTTAAGAGCAGTGTATAAAGTTCTTATCACAAAGCAGTACAAAAAGCCATTATTTTTTACGACCGAATCTGACATCAAACCAAATTCAACTTTACACGCATGCATTAAAGTCGGAATTATAAAGTAAGTACTAAATGAAAGAAGCACCCAAGTGCTGCGTTGTGCGCTTGTTCAGTTCAACCATTTTTTTACGCTGATTGTGAATCTGGTGTATAAGGGATCGATGACTAAAACCCACCATTATTGCCATTCCTTCACTGCCTGTGCGCCAGGGAGACGGTTTCTCTTTTGACCAACCCGCAACCCTGACCCAGTGTCGGTCTTCGTGGACCCCGTCACAATGTGCTGACATCTCTTTGAGGCGCGCGTGAAACACAACACACCGTCGACCCAAGCCTGGTCTATACCAGGCGGTGAGCTGCCCGCAAGCCCGCGCAGCTGTAACCGGGAGTTCGATGTTGTCTCCCGACCAGGACGTCTCCTGCGTATAATATGGATCCCTTAATACGTGCCACGTGCCTAAAAAATGGTCTACAATAATATAAATCTCGAGATTTGGAGGATAAGATAAGGTCGACTTTAGAAGCATTTGGTCGTATGTATCAATCGGACGGCCTATGCACACGATACGATACTAATGTTTATTTTCTAAAGTTATATGTACTTTCTAAGTATATCTTGGACACCAATGACTGAATACAAGGTGAAGGAAAACATCTTGAGGAAACCTGGACTTGTCTGAAATCGCCAACTCGCATTGAGCAAGCGTGGTGATTACGCTCAATCTTTCTCTGTATGAGAGGAGACCTGTGCCCAGCGGTGAAACTATAAAAAGATTAATAATGATGAATGCTTCGGTCAAGAATTTTTCTTCATTTATTCACTAAACATTGCATTTATGTTCCAATTAATAGTGACGTTATATCAATAAAGTTATTTATCGTTATCACAACACTTCGGAAGTGTAACTGTTTTTATATGACTTGAGTTACAAAAACAAATGTGTACCTTATTTTCTTTGGGAGAGAATTGAATTTTATGTAAGAGTCGTTGTGTAGTTAAAAACTAAGGACAGTGGAATTTGAATCTTAAACTGATTATAATAGGGCAGGTTTTTGTTTGTGTGGACTTTAAAGTGTAAAGTTTATTTACCTTTTCTTAAACAAAGAAGTATGCAGAGTAGTATGTGCTTCTTAAATTCTTAATATATCTTCTACAGAAGCGTATTAAAATAATATTCTGTTCAGACTTTTATGTTCTAAATCAGGAAATGGGAGCCGTAATGCGCGAGCGAAGCCTATATATCAAGTAGAATATAAGTCCGCTCAATGACCCGTTATATCCGGATAATAAGCACTGACGCACAATTGTAACCAATCAACGGCTTGGACATCACGTAATAGATATGTTTATTGTTGTGACTTCAACAATTGAACCTTCTTTAATACATTGTTACTAGCGACCCGCCCCGACATCGCACGTGTGCAATGCTGATACTAAATACACTGCAGATAAACTGAACGTTGTATAAAATACAGCGGCCCATCGCCGCAAACGCGATGCCCCGCAATTTTTAAATCTGCAATATCTTCGAAAATATTCATTTAAATCATATGCTCTTTAATCACTCTTATCATTTAAAACAAACCGCATCGCAATCCTTTGTGTAGTTTTAAAGATTTAATCATATGTACATAGGGACATAGGGAAAGAGAAAGCGACTTTGTTTTAAATACTACACTAGCGGCCGCCAGCGACTTCGTTCGCGTGGTTTAGTTATGCTCCGCTCCTATTGGTCGCAGCGTGATGTTATGTAGCCTAAAGCCTTCCTGGATTAATGGGCTAAACAACGCAAAAAGAATTTTTCAAATCGGCCCAGTAGTTCCTGAGATTAATGCGTTCAAACAAATAAACTCTTCAGCTATAAATATTAGTATAGACTAGCGGCCGCCAGCGACTTCGTTCGCGTAAAGTTGGTTATGCTCCGCTCCTATTGGTCGCAGCGTGATGTTATATAGCCTAAAGCCTTCCTGGATTAATGGGCTATCCAACGCAAAAAGAATTTTTCAAATCGGACCAATATTTTCCGAGATTAGCGTGAACAAACAAACAAACATACAAACAAACTCTTCAGCTTTATATACAGGGTGTATCTGACATCGTAACGCAAACTTCGCGAAAAGGCTAGACCGTATGCCACTAATAAAATTATGATAGTCATTTATCTCGTTAATGAACGGTTACAGAATACACACCTTTAAAAAAAGTGTCGGCTAGGTTCTTGAACGTTGCAAGTGTGCCGCCTTGCGGGTTTGTAGGTATGACGTTGATCCCTGATGTGAACTCTATTAAATCAGCTGATAAGATAGTTTTTCGGGTTTTGTTTTTATTGCGCTTTTTTATGTAATTACCGAATTATTTAATGTTTACTTTAAAATATTATTGGGTTATAAAAGTATAGCAATTGTGAACGGTCTGGTGAAAAAAACTACATATATTTTTTTAAATCATGAAAAAGCCGACGAAAAATTCCACCACTGGGGGGCTCAGAATCATGTACTGGATCCATGGTACTCGTTTGTGCGTCGATGTCAGATACACCCTTTATTAGTATAGATATAGATATGTAGTGACTTCATATTTAGACCTATGGAGCATAAACGTGGAGACTCGCGGTACTGCTGATTCATAAATTCAAGGCCGCTCAGCGAGCTATGGAATTACTGAAGTGGCTGTAGCGGTGCCTACAAAGGCCACACAAGCAAACACCGCGTCATACTGACATCACACGATTTCTACATCTCGCAAGCAGAGTTTACCGTGCAATTAGCATACATACAACCTCCCAAAATCAACCATTGGGCAATTTCACACATAACACCCGTCGGGTTGCAGGATCCTCCCTTTTCTATGAAGGATGTGTGAACTTTACACGAGCCGGCCATATTAACCGTTAGAGCAGATGTGTTCTTGAGTGGAGACCGCGAATCGGTAAACGTATGGTGGGACGCACTCAGCTTGTTTGGAGGGACGGTCTTCGTAGAATGGCTGGTAATAACTGGATGAGAGTTGCCAAAAATCGTGTTGAATGGCGTGGAATAGGAGAGGCTTATGTCCAGCAGTCGACTCCTATAAGCTGATGATGATATCGAGACCCCTCTGACTTCGTTGCCACGGAAGATTGTTGATCGTGGCTATTTTTCGTGGATCTTTGACAGTCGGCACGGGTATTCGGAAATCTGCCAAACCTTACCAAAAGCTGTCCTATAACTCAGTAATTAAGCGTCAACTCACACGTACCACAACCACACCACGTAGCAGCGACAAAATATGGTCAAGCTGTGGTTACGTGTGGATAGTGTCGCAGTTGCGTTGTGGTAGCGACAAAATGTCGATGTGGTTGCGATGTCGCTGTGGTAACCACGTGGTCATGTGCAGGGCGCGCGCTGTTGATGACGTCATGTCGTGGGGATTTGGTTGCGATGTGGTCGTATTACACAGGTGGTCGATAACAACGGCAAAATGTGGTACGTGTGAATTGTAATATTCATTTTCAATACAAAATATACGCCCGACCACGTCGCGTCGTTGTGGTGTGGTTGTGGTACGTGTGAATTGAGCCTAACTGTGAAGGTCTGATGGGTGTTGGCTCCATGTACAATACAGGTATTCGACTACTTCCAGTTAGATTAGGAGCCCAACTATGTTAGGCAGATGATTGTGTCTGACAGGGTAAGTCAGGGCTAGTGATTGGGGGGCAAGTCAGATTTTTAGAGTAGAATCATCCCCTCTATTTTGTCTTACCTACACAAGCACATCTGCATGAACCATTAGGTATTTGTAGTGTAGTGTGTAGGGCAAATAGACGCAAATGATCCTGTATAAGTCCCCGTTAAGACTTTGATTGGTAATTAGGTCACCTGATACCCCCGCCCCCTGGGTACGCCCATCATGCTGGATTTGTTTTGAATTGATTGATTAGGATTTCCACCGCTAAACAAAAAAGCGGTTGTTCGTAGGATGAATCTCGAGCGATTTCCCCCTCAATTGATAAGAATGAGGAGTTAGCTTTTAAAAACAGAACATTAATCACAATGTAGTGTAGTGTCTCGAGATGATAGGTTGTGAATCACCCTTGACACTCAGTGATGCCACTAATGATTGAATGAGTGTTTTGTTGGTATCACTATTTTGTTGGGCGTACGGGCGACCCCGTCACGATGTGCGGGTAGCTTGACCTGCTCAAGCTACCCGCACATCGTGACGGGGTCCACGAAGACCGATGCCTCCTGGGTCAGGGTTGCGGGTTGGTTAAACAAGAAACCGTGGCCCTGGCCGTCCCACAGGCAAGTGAAGAAACACGGGTTGGTTTTAGTCAGTAAAATTCTGACGCGCCCTTCCGCTCCCCCCAGAGCGGGAGAAGTCATTTGATGATTTCCCATCCCAAAAAAAAACCCTACCCGAAACTGTCAAATATTCCCATCAACCTTCAGCCTTAATGTTTTAGAGATAAAGTTGAAAATCTCGTAAGGAAATCTGACAGATTGTAGTACATAATTTGATGTGCTGTTATCTTTTATTTTCTACTTATAAACTAGTGCTTGAACGAAATCCCATCTGATGGTAAGCAGTGATGCAATCTTTGATGGTAAAGCTACTAGCGCTAGTTTATTAAGAAAACACTTGATGCATAGGAAGGAAGACGGCAGTTGAGCGAGGTGATGCAGTGTTAAACCCAACAAAACGACCAGCATTGCGGCGCCAGAGGGAGATTGTGGAAGACAGATTAGGGAGGTTCGGGCGCCACGCAGTCTCCAAATGGAGACTAAACCTTCAGCTTTAATGTTTTAGAGTTAAGGTGGAAATTTAATCTATACTAATATATAAAACTGAAGAGTTTCTTTCTTTGAACGCGCTTATCTGAGGAACTCCGGGTCCGATTTGAAAAATTATTTTTGCGTTAGATAGCCCATTAATCTAGCAAGGCTATATAACATCACGCTGCGACCAGTAGGAGCGGAGCATAACTAACTCCACTCGAACGAAGTCGCTGGCGGCCGCTAGTAAGGAAATATAAGAAACTGTAGTAGCCTTATTATGAGCTGTCGTCTACACTGTACAATTTTGTTTTTCAACAATAAATCTAAGATTCTGTACAGGAAACAGTATTGTTTGTGAAAACATATGAATAATGGAGCAGTCTATTTATTATGCATTCTATTATTCTGAATACACAAGTTATTATTTACTCTTGCTTTTGTTTTTATAATTACACTTCTTTGTAGTCATCGTTTGTTACGTCTTTTTCTAACCACATACTTACATTTATTTAATTTACCATTATACCTAATGGCGCCGATTTGACGAGCCTCCTTGGCGTAGCAGTAGCTAACGCGGCCGCTGCGCTAATATTTGTATGCATGAATATGAATATTTGAACTGGTCTGGTCGCGCCTCGGAAAGCACATTAAGCCGTTAGTCCCGGTTGCCATACGAAATCTAATGGCAGTCGTCACGGGTTGTTGGAGCCCTCAAAAGTCCAACAATTGGTCGAACTACAATGCTTCGATATCGCCTTCGGGTTGTGGAGGTCAGACGGCAGTCGCTTCACGGAAAATATGGAAGTTTAGCCAAAATCAGCAGTTAGACTGGTAAAGCGGACCCCAGACTCCAAAGCAGAAAAGCTTAGGATGCGACTGGGATTAACGCTGAGATGATGATGATGACCTAATGGCGCCGGTTCTCTTCTACACAAACTATACTAATTGTAAGTTAATTGCATCTATTTCATTAAGAAAAGGATAGAAGATAACTTTCGGAGGTTTTGGCGGGAAGCTAAGATAAGTGCCACGCTCATTTTTCATTGGACTTTTAAATTATTTATAGTGTCGTTTACTAAATAAAAACGCGGGATTTATGTAGTAAAAAGTGCATTCAGTGAATAATTCATAAAGAACAGTGAAATATTGTAGCATAGTGGCCACATCATGGCTTTGTACCAAATCTTCCTCCTAAGTGTTCGGTTCGCGCGGCCGTCTTTTTCGACATGAATAATTCATTACGTGACATTGGCTAAATGCACAAACCGTGCGAAGCCATAAGAGAAAGAAAGAAGAACTTTAGAACATTTTTATTTTACTTGAAATTGGCACAAAGTCATAACTAGTGCCAAATTACAAAAAAAAAAAAAAAGATAACTTTCGAAGATAATTTCTGCGCCTTACGCGTTCGGCAGTTCGAATGGGCTCCTAAGGGTGTTGTCCAAGCGGTGGGACTTTTTTAAGGAGGTGGCTGCAGTTGCATGCTAGCCCCTGCGATTATTATTTAATGTAATTTTATTAATGTGGTTTTAGTGTTTAATTATTATGTACTAGCTTTCTGCTCGCGGCTTCGCCCGCGTGGAGTTCGGTTATATCGCGCTTTTTAGATTTCCCTCGGGAATAACAATATTTCCGGGATAAAAGGTAGCCTATGTTCTTTCTCAGGGTCTAAAGATTGTCTGTGCCAAATTTCATCAAAATCGGTTGAGAGGTTATTGATTATTTTGATATATGTATTTTTGACATTTGATGACGATTTTTTTTTTTATTAATTTCAATTTATCTCATTTTGATGATGATGATGTTCCCGACCGATTTCGGCCACGGCGACCACTTCGACTCCTAGCCGATGATTTGGCGCTCATGCGCCCGAAGATGGCTTATGTAGCCTATCTTGGCGGCGCCTTGGTGGGTGGTAATTTATGAGTGAGTCTGAAAAAAAAATATTATTATAAAATTTTAGTTCAATACGGCAAAAGTTTCACTTTTACTCTGGTTTCAAAGCACACAGTCTTTTTTAATTTCATGTTCCGTATGCCGCAGTCACAATGGACTACGCATTCAGATCATACCATGACTCATCGTCACTCACGCGGGCGTTATCAACAAGTAGGCATACATACGGACACAAAGAGAGTGTTTATTATACTACATAATATACTTGATATGCGTGAAGTTCGCAATACGATGAGTGTCCCGTTATTTTTATTATTTTGTGGGACATTTTTTTTTTATAAGTTATAAACTAGCGCTTGACCGCAATCCCGCCTGATGGTAAGCAGTGATGCGATCATTGATGGTAAAGCGCGCTAGTTTATTAAGAGCCTATTCACTCTAGCCTTGAAGACACTCAAATTGTAATGTGACGGAAACACCGTCGCTGAGAAATTGTTCCAGTCAATAAAATAAAAAAAAATCAGAATTGTTTATTTCAAATTAACGATCCGTTGGTGCGAAGGTGAGAGAGAGGTGAGAAGAATGTGCAAGAAACTCCATGGACACTCTTTTAAAATCATAATAAGGGTTACATTTCTTTGTTACATACATATTTCTGTTGCTTCTATCATGTGAGCACAATGTATAAATATAAAAAGTCGGAGCATGGAATTCATCAGACGGAGACGTTAAAGCTTGTAGTTGATATTCAGAGTGCCTCGAACTAATCAGTGACCACTTCCGGTTTTAAATCTGTTGATCACGGAGACATCTCTGAATATCCGCCTTTTGTCCGTCATGATGAAGTCGATCTCATTTTTCGCAATGGCGTCGGGGCTCTGCCACATCTACTTTCGCTGGGGCCGTTTCTTGAAGAAAGAATTCATCAAGAAAAGACCCTCTTTTTCAAGAAAGTCGACGAGCATTTGTCCCCTATGATTTCTGATACCGAAACCATGTGATCCTACTACCGATTCGCCGCAAGCGCTATAAACTATTGCTTAACCGCAATCCTGCCTGGTAAGCAGTGATGCAATCGTTGATGGTAAAGCGCGTTTATTAAGCCTCACTCAAAATAACTGAGTGAATAGGAAGGGAGACGGCAGTTGAGCCAGGTGATGCAATGTTAATCTCAACAGTACGACTAACGATGCTGCGCCAGAGGGAGATTGATCAGGAGACCCTCCACGACCAAACTCCTGACACAACGACATTTGGCACATCGTAACCGGCACACACCGCAACAACTGTTCGGACCCGTCCCTCCCGTGTTCCGGCATGATGTATGGTGAAGCCGTACGGAGGACGGTTCTGAACAGATGTGTTGCGATGTGTGCCGGGTACGATGCGCCAAATGTTGTTGTGTCGGGATTTTTAGCCGTGGAGGGTCTCCAGATCAATCTCCCTCTGGATCTCCTCTGGGTATGCATCACCTCGCATAACTGCCGTCTTCCTTCCTATTCATTCAGATTTTTTAATGAATGGGCTTATTAAACTAGCGCGCTTTACCATTAATGATTGCATCACTGCTTACCATCAGGCGGGATTGCTATCAAGCACTAGTCTATAATTATTTTAAAAAAAAAAACATTCACTCTAAATTCCAGATTTAATTGCCATATCATTCAAACCCTCCGTCCCCTCAGGCATTATTACCTTCAATGGGATTATTCCTACCATAACAAGTTACTTATTATCAAAACATTCTATTGTAACCCGTTACAAGTAAACACAAAGTAGGTCATGACAGTTAAGATGATCATGATACCGCGTCATAACAGGCAATTCTGCCCAATTGACTTGTTGCTACCGCTTCATGGTGAATACAATACTTGGGGGCTTGTACAATTCCACTATAATTGATTTCTTTATGGTCTACTAGCGGCCGCCAGCGACTTCGTTCGCGTGGATTTAGTTATGCTTCGCTCCTATTGGTCGCAGCGTGATGTTATGTAGCCTGAAGCCTTCCGGGATTAATGGGCTATCCAACGCAAAAATAATTTTTCAAATCGGATCAGTAGTTCCTGAGACAAACAAAAAAAACTCTTCAGCTTTATATATTAGTATAGATTTCATTTTTGGTGAATAAGCTGAGCCCCGCGATTTCAACTGCTTAAGTTTCGATCCTATGTGAATATCGGAATAAAAGGTATGCTATGTGTTATTCCTGTTTATAAACCATCATAATCAACCCACTGCTGGGCACAGGTCTCCTCTCATACAGAGAAGGATTGAGCGTAATCACCACGCTTGCTCAATGCGTGTTGGCGATTTCAGACTTAAAGTCCAGATTTCCTCAAGATGCTTTCCTTTACGTTTTTAATCAGTCATTGGTGTTCAAGATATACTTAGAAACGTTACATTGGTACTTTCCTGACCTGGAACCGAACCCGCACACTTATACTTGAGAGGCTCGTGTTTTAACCACTTGGCCACCACTTCATTCACCTGACTTTTCCTTTGTCTCTCCTCCTTTGACTTTGACTTTTGCTTCACCTTATAGTCAGTTATTGGTGTCCAAGATATACTTAGAAAGTACATACATATAAATTAGAATTCTCGGGAGTTCTAGGCTCGAGAATTCCCGGAAAATCGTTAGGTTTTGCTCCCGGGAAATCAAGCTCGAGAAAAATCAAGAACTCGAGAAATCATGTACCTATATATAAATTAAATCGCAGTTTGTTGTGTTGCGTGGCAGCGCGTGCCAAGCGTAAGTCCCCTCTTTGAGGAGTGGGTAGAGAGGCGCCATGGCGCCCTCCCCTTCCAGCTGACGCAGGTCCTCACTGGACACGGCTGTTTCGGGAGGTTCTTGTTCCGGATCTGGCGGGAGAAAACGCCAGGATGTCACCATTGTGTGGATCGCCCTGAGGGCACGGTGGGGCATACGGTGGAGGTCTGCCCGGCTTAGGTAGAGCACCGCCGTGTCCTCTTGGCGGCCATCGGCGGCGATCATCCAGTCCTGGTCCAGGCCATGGTCCGGAGCGAGAGAGCATGGCAAGCCGGGAAGCAGTGGTGCTGGCAAAGGAGGAGGCGGAGCGCGTGAGGCAGCGGGAATCCCAGCGCCCCACACCTCTAGTCGCCGCAAGAGACGCCCTGGACAACATCGAACTCCCGGTCACCGAAGGCGCGGGCTTGCAGGCGACGAGCGACGACGCGTTAGGTTTCACGCGCGGCTCAAAGAGATGTCAGCACATCGTGACGGGATCCACAAGGACCGATGCTTCCTGGGTCAGGGTTGCGGGTTGGTTAAAAAAGAAACCGTGGCCGGGCCAAGGCTTGGTCCTTACCGGACGCAAGTGCGCGCCTCCAGTGGCCGAGAGTTCGATGTTCTCTCCCGACTAGGGGACTGTACCTACATTCCTTCGTCATTTACTAGAGTTACTAACTCAGTCACGTCAAAATAGTCCATACAATTTCTATTCTTGAAATATTTATTTATGATCTAGATTCTAGATCGCAATTAGAATACATATTACTTAGCTTGCAATATGGCGCAGCTGGAAGATACTATTTAAATTTTTCCAATGCGTCATCCAATGGGAATTTCCATTGATTACTCTATATATTATGTTCGTTGGCTTGGAATTTGGTTTCCAGGAAATTCCTGTTTGCAAACATAAATATATGTAAGTGTACTTTAAACACCCACTGTTTTTTTACAGTCGTGATGGTCTGGTGATCAAAACACCAGCCTCTCAAGTATGAGTGTGCGGTTTTGATTCTAGGTCAGGCAAGTACCAATGTAACTTTTCTAAGTTATATGTACTTTCTACTTACTATAAACTACAGAGAAGGATTGAGCGTAATCACCACGCTTGCTCAATGAGGGTTAATGATTTCAAACTTAAAGTCCAGGTTTCGTCAAGTATATCTTTAACACCAATGACTGATTACAAGGTAAAGGAAAGCATCTTGAGGAAACCTGGACTTTAAGTCTGAAATCGCCAACCCGCATTGAGCAGGTGTGGTGATTATGCTCAATCCCTCTCTGTATGAGAGGAGACCTGTGCCCAGCAGTGGGATGATAAAAAGGTTGATAATGATGTACTTTAAACCAATTGATTATATCATTCATTTCGGTCAATATTGCTGATCTATACGTACAATAATGAGACAAGGGAGAGGAAGTCTGAAAGTGGCACCGGTAGCTGAAAAGTTGTGTGGAAAGCGGTTGTCATGGTACGGGCATGTGTTACGGAGAAATGAGGAGAATGTCGTGAGGAGAGTTTTAATTATGAATGTTGATGGCTTTAAGAGTAGGGGAAGACCAAAGAAACGATGGATGGAATGTGTGAAGGATGATATGGCTAAGAAGGTGACTGCCGAGATGGCTTCTGATAGGGATGTATGGAAGAAAAAGACATGTTGCGCCGACCCCAAATAAATTGGGATAAGGGCAGGAGAATGATGATGGAGGGGATGCTCCACCTCCCCTACCGATTTTAAAAATAGTTGCCAAATGTAAAGCAACCTAATTCCTTTCATTTGACTTGCTTGATCGATCATTAAGAAGACGCATGGCTCGCACTGCAAGAGAAAATCTATCGGTGTGCAAGTTTTTTCTCGTCGGTAGGCCATAACATCGGCTGTCGGCAGTAGTTACCACCCACCAGACAAAGTCTTGCCGACAAGCGATTCGTCGTGTTCCGGCATGATGTCTGGTGAAGCCGTACGGAGAACGGGTCTGAGCAGTTGTGTAGCGATGTGTGCCGGGTACGATGCGCTAAATGTTGTTGTGTCGGAGTTTGATCGTGGAGGGTCTCCAGCATCTTTGGTCGTCTTGTTGGGTCCAACATTACATCACCTCGCTCAACTGCCGTTTTCCTTCCTATTCACTCAGCTTTTTTTTGAGTGAATAGGCTTTGTTTACTACTCTCACTCACTGCTTATCACCAGGCGGGATTGTGGTCAAGCAGTAGTTTATAATTATAAAAAAAAAAAAAAACATTCGCCCATCGCAACTATTCCACTATCCGTAATGACCGTCGCAGATCTACGTCTGATACCGTGACACACAGCTCGACGTGTTTTCCATAGCAAACAATGAATGGTCATCCACATACAACACGACGAAAACGTTGATAACTTTAGTAGAAAAGATAAGGCTTATCAGAATTCGTAAACGTTGCCAAGCGGAACAATAAGTATATTAGACAAACACTTCACAGACATTTGCAAATAATATCTATAATCTAATGTTTGTCGACCTTATTATGAATTGTCGCGGCACCGTTACTAACAATAAAGTTATAAACATATTTATATCGTAAGTAAAATACCCTCATTGTACAGACGACAGCATATCAAGCTACTACAATCTGTCAGATTTCTTTATTAAATTTTCATCTTTATCTCTAACTAGCTGTTGGCCGCGACTCCGTCCGCGCGGACTTCAGTTTACGGGAACTCATCATCTGCTGCGTTTCACTGCAAACGCGGAAAAAAATTACGGACGGCAATTATTTACGGACGGGTCTGAGCAGTTGTGTTGCGATGTGTGGCGGGTACGATGAGCCAAATGTTGTCGGGAGTTTGGTCGCGGAGGGTCTCCAGATCAATCTCCCTCTAGCGCAGCATCATTTGGTCGTGTTGGTCTTGGGTTTAACATTGCATCACCTCGCTCAACTGCCGTCATCCTTCCTATTCCGAAGTTTGTTTAAGTGAATAGGCTTAATAAACTAGTGCGCTTTACCATCAACGATTGCATCACTGCTTACCATCAGGCGGGATTGCACTCAAGCACTTGATTAAAAAGTATTTCTCCACTATTTAATGGATGTTATTATACATAATTATAAACCTTGCTCTTTAATCACTCTATCTATATAAAAAAAAATCCGCATCAAAACCCGTTGCGCAGTTTTAAAGATTTAATCATACAAAGGGACATAGGAAAAGAGAAAGCGACTTTGTTTTGTAAATTACTAGCTTTTCGCCCGCATGGAGTTCTGTTTATATCGCGCTTTTTAGATTTCCCTCGGGAACATCAATTTTTTCCGAGAGAAAAGGTAGCCTATGTCCTTACTCAGGGTCTAAAGATTGTCTGTGCCGAATTTCATCAAAATCGATTGAAAGGTTTGAGCGGGAAAGCGTGACAAACAAACAGACAGACAGTTACTTTCGCATTTATAATATTAGTATGGATGTAGTGAAGCATTAAGGCTCAAGGTTGATTGGGAATATTTGACAGTTTCTGAAACTGTCATATATTTGTCGTCCGTACATTGGTGTCGATTGAGTCTTCAATATTTCGGAGGTAAGTGCTTTCTAACTCACGTTTCAAATCTAGTAATCAGCTTCATTGGGTTAGGACAGCCTCCGTGGCGTAGCGGTAGTGAACGCGGCCGCTGTGCAGGGAGGCGCGGTTTCAATCCCCGCGCAGCGCAAATATTTGTATGCATGAATATGAATATTTGCACTGGTCTGGTCGTGCCTCGGAAAGCACGTTATGCCGTTGGTCCCGGTTGCCATACGAAAGATCTAGTGGCAGTCGTTACGGGTTGTTGAAGCCCTCAAAAGTCCAACAATTGCTCTAACTGCAATGCTTCGATGTCGCCTTCGGGTTGTGGAGGTCAGACGGCAGTCGCTTCACGGAAAATATCGAAGTTTATCCAAAATCAGCAGTTAGACTGGTAAAGCGGACCTCAGACTCCAAAGCTGAAAAGCTTCGGATGCGACTGGGATTAACGCTGGGATGATGATGATAGAAGATGACATGTTAGTTTGGTCCTGTCAAATCAGATACTCCATAGACAGTAGATGCAATTAAAACCATGGCGACTGAAAACACGTTAATTCACGTCATAACATCGGCTACCGGCAGATGATGATGATGATGACCTTCATTGAGTTAGATTTGTGGTTGAGAAGGGGAAGGGAGGTTGGGTAAATAGATTGTTTATTTAAAAAATACTGGACACGTGTTTCGGGTTTCCCCTAAACAAAAAATAACGTTGTTTACTGAGCTAAATGTTGACAGACGTGCTCTCAGAACATCTATACGTCAATACAAACATATATATGTAGTATTTACATAGAGCTAGCCTGTATGTAATAACATTGAATCTAGTCACATGTACTGCATCTCTTGTAAATGTAATACGGTTGAGGATAACGTGATCTAAGAATGACATTGTGTTTTAATGTCAATCGCATTGCAGCGTTTCTGGAACTATCTATCTTATATAGCATTATATGTCGGGCAAATTCGATAAAGAATAGAGGTAAAGAAACCGTTGCTAGGCAACGAATAGTTTACGTCTAAAAGACAGATGTTAACAACCTTTTCTAGATAGATGATTTTCATAAAAGTAATAATTCTACTTTCTACTAATGTCATCATCATCATCTCAGCGTTTATCCCGGTTGCACCCGCGGCTTTTGCGTTGGAGCCCGGGGTCCGCTTTCCTGCACATTCTGCTCCATTTCGCACGATCTTTAGCATCCTGTGGTAAGAGCTTGCTGGAACGCATGTCATCTCTTACAACGTCAAGCCAGCACTTCTTTGGTCTACCACGCTCGTTCCGGCCCGGCGGAGGCGCAATGGCAAGACATTTGTTACCCACGTAACATTTTGCGTAAGACGTGGCCGTACCAGCGTAGGCGACCCTCCTGCAGTTTGCCTGCAATGTCACGGACACGAAGGCTGCCCCGGATGCGGGAGTTCCTGATGCGGTCTTTCCGCTTAACTCCACACATCCACCGTAGCATATTCATTTCCCTGACACGCAGCTCCTGCTTGTGTCGCTCAAGCACAGGCCACGCCTCACTGCCATACAGGAGAACAGGTCTAATGATGGTTTTATAGACCTGCCCCTTAAGCTTAACCGGCATTTTGGGGTCACAAATGACACCTGTCACCTCACACCATTTCGCCCAAGCTGCAGAAATACATGCCCTGACGTCGCAATCAATGTCGCCGGACGCGTGGAGCACAGACCCCAAGTATTTAAACTGGTCCGTGCACTCGACCATGTCTCCGCCTATGCGCACAGACATGGGGTCTGTCGTGTTGCTGGCCAAGTACACGGTCTTCACCACGTTGAGTTTCAGACCTCCGTTCTCAAGCGAGTCCTTCCACACATTCACACGCCGCACCAACCGTTCACCATCTAAACGTTTCTCTCGGTGGTAGGCAACAACATCAGCCGCCGGCATAAGTTACCACCCACCAGACAAAGTCTTGCCGCCAAGTGATTCGTCGTGTTCCGGCATGATGTCTGGTGAAGCCGTACGGAGGACGGGTCTGAGCAGTTGTGTTGCGATGTGTACCGGGTACGATGTGCCTAATGTTGTTGTGTCGGGAGTTTGGTCGTGGAGGGTCTCCAGATCATCCTCTGGCGCAGTATCGTTGGTCGTGTTGTTGGGTTAAACATTGCATCACCTCGCTCAACTGCCGTCTTCCTTCCTATTCACTCAGTTTTTTTTTTTTTTTGAGTGAATAGGCTTAATATGCTAGTGCGTTTTACTATCGACGATTGCATCACTGCTTACCATCAGGTGGGATTGCAGTCAAGCACTAGTTTATAACTATTAAAAAAAATAAATAAAATAAACAGTTTATTTATGTTTAGATATTTATGATTTGCATAGAACGCTTAACCGATTCGAATGAAATATGACATACACGTAAGCTTAAATTTTTTGATACATATGTATTATACTTAGTCCATACTTGAAAGTATTACAATGCATTTGTTATGCAGCTGATTTGAAAGTACGCAAAATCGTATTGACAAATGCCTAACTTTTTTCATTGGTTGAATTCCACAAAATGTGTTTAATACCTGGATTTCATCCATCTTTTTTTTTTGTAGGGCTATCACGTAAAATTAATGTCGACTTTTTAATGGTTTTTCTAAATACCTAGTTATTGTGCATGTTATTTTAGTGATTCTATTGGAATATGCTGCAGTAGGAGTTTTTAATAAATAACTAGCTTGTAAAAGTCGATAATCATGTAAATAACAGGAGATTTGTAAAACGTGAGTTGTGATAACCCTAAATTGGTTTGTTTGCCTCTATTCTTTATGAAGCTTGGCAATGGTATAGTTAGGTCATGTTGTTATGACAAAGATAAAAAATCAATTTTCCTTTTCTAACAATATTTCCAAGAATTGTGTGTTTTTAAGTCGGTTGTGTAAACTTGTATAGATAAAACAGTCGTAAGGTTTTCCTTGATTTTTCGTTAGACAGCTGCGAAAATAATAATAATTCTAGCAAAGTTGAAATAAACAAGCTTGGTGTTTGTTTAATTTTAGTCTAGCGGTTTTTTTTTATAAATTATAAACTAGCGCTTCACCGGAATCCCGCCTGACGGTAAGCAGTGACGCAATCGTTGATGGTAAAGCGCGCTATAACCTAGCGCGCCTATTACTTAACACAGCCTTGAAGACACTCAAAAGTCAAATTGTAGTGTGACGGAAACACCGCCGCCGGCAAATTGTTCCAGTCCCTCGATGTACGCGGTATAAAAGAAGCGAAACGCTTCGTCCGGATCGTAGTGGTGTCAACAACGTAAGGGTGGAAACTCACCGTACGACTGGTCGTCCGATGGTGGAACGGAGATGGGGAAATTAAGTCATGCATTTCCCAGAATATATCCTATAGAAGACCGAAAGGCTGGCTACTCTACGCCTGTGCTCCAGGCTTTGGAGACCGTTTCGAGTTAAATCTGGGTCCCCAATCAGCCTAGTCGCACGCCTCTCCACTGAATCCAAAGTAGCCAGATGACATTTCGCAGCACCAGCCCAAATGTGGTGTGGTGTTAGTTGAAGTGAGTTGTTGTTTAAGTAAATACTGACCCCCTTATTCATAGACGTTGCTTACAGTTAACTAGTGATTAGTGACTGTATAAACACTCATTTTTGTCATTTGCATGTCACTTAACTTTAATCATCGTTTTTGAAGGGTTTATTCCACAGAAGAGATAATGAATTCCGTGCTTTATTCATTAACGACGATTAAAGGTAAGTGATGTTGAAACATCACAAATGTATAGTTAAACAATCACTAATCACTAGTTAACTTTGAGCAACGTTTATGAATAGAGGGGAGAATGTACAGAAAACAGCACGTATCAAGCTACTACAGTCTGTCAAATTTATTTATTAGATTTTCGACTTCATCGCTAAAGCGTTAACGCTTTAGCGGTTCAAGGTAGATTGAGAATAATTAATCTGGCGCAGCATCGTTGGTCGTGTTGTTGGGTTTAACATTGTACCACCTCGCCTGAAGACCATAGGGTCTTCTTCATCAAATTTACTGCAGGCCATTATTTTAACCCAGTGAGTGCAAAGGTCTCATCAATGTAAATGAATTAAGTCCAACCACAAAGTAGCTACTGTAAACTGTTGAGGAGTTTCCGGAACTGGCCTTTGTCTTCATCATCAGAGCTTTTATGTCAGTCACAACCCATCTAGGTGTAAAGTTCTTATCAATACTAATTAATCGAGCCCAAACACAAGGTAGCTGCTGTGAATTATTGAGGAGTTCCTTCGACTGTCTCCCGGCTCCATCATCATATCTACTCCAGACTTTTACTAAATTGTAGTGCTTTAAAATACTTAATGAAAATGCTAAGAAATGCACAAGTCGCCCCTGCAATTTTTGAAAGTTCCCCTTGTTCTCTCTGGTCTTCCACCATCAAACCCTGATATCTTTATCATGGGACCACCTTGGGAACGTCTTCTTTCCAACAGAAAAAGAATTATCAAAATCGGTTCATAAACGACGAAGTTATGCGCGAACAAACATAAAAAAAAGCATTTATACGGTCGAATTGAGTAACCTCCTCCTTTTTGAAGTCGGTTAAAAAACAACTGAATCGATTCCAATAATTTTTACACCATGCTGTATTTATTCCCAAATATATTTAGAAATTGTTGCAGTGTGGTTACCAAGCGCACAACACCGTGTTGACGGTAGATCATAGTACTAAGCGCGTGCGCATAGCTGGTCCCAAAGGACCAACGTCGTTATCGGGGACAAAAATATCAACCTACAATTTTAAATGTGTAATATACTTATCTACTCGACCTAAATGATGGCTGATTATTTTTGGCCTAAGCCGAATTCGAATGATAATTTAAATAATAAAATAATAATAATTGATAATTATCCTACTAATCCGACTGATATTATGATAGTTTGTGACGATGTATGTAGGTATGTCTGTTACTCTTTCTCGTAAAAACTACTGAGCGGTTTTGAATGAAATTTGGCGCACAGATAGTTTGTAACCAGCACCCTAATTGCTTAACACACTATTCTTCTTTCTTGTTTGGCTTCGCACGAATTGTGCAGTTAGCCAATGTTACGTAATGAATTATTCATCTCGAAAAAAACGGCCGCGTGAACCGTCGTACGAGGGGGTTTGAAGCAAAGTCATGATGTGGCCACTATGCTGCGATATTTCACTGTTCTTTATGAATTATTTACTGAATGCACTGTTTACTACATAAATCACACTCTTTTATTTAGTAAACGACCCTATAAATAATTTTAAAAGTCCAATGAAAAATGAGTGTGACACTCAGCTTGACTTTCCCGCCAAAACTCCTAACACACTATTACTATAAGTTGGAATCATTTTGAAGCTTATTGCTACGCCATTGCTCCATATGTTTTTTTTTTTTTTTTTTTTTATTCGAAAATGTGTCAGATCAACATCGTAAATAACGCAATGTATGTTGTTGAACTGTCAAAATGAAACCCATTGCTACTGATAGTGTCTTACGTAATTACCCAGCAGGACTAACATCATCATCATCATCTCAGCGTTAATCCCAGTCGCATCCGAAGCTTTTTCAGCTTTGGAGTCTGGGGTCCGTTTTACCAGTCTGATTTGGCTAAACTTCGATAATAACCAGGTAACCAGAACTAAGATATAGGACACTTTTTGTCACGGTATTCCCAGGAGTTCGAAACTAACAACTCGCGCGATTTAACTGTGCACCTCGCTTTGTGACGTCATTCGTACGGTACGGTTTCTAAAAAATTAGAGTTATGTTAAAAAATATAAATTACATTTTTTTATGCTATTAAAAGGTCGTTTTGATGATAAAGCGTCATAATAATAGATCGTGTTACTCATGACGTTTTGCAAATAATTGATACATATGGACTGAAATATAATGTTGGTGCAACCAACAGGCTTCACTAATGGGTCGAAAATGTAAAAAAGCTTAACAAAGCAAAAACTCCACAGAAACAGTAACAGAGTATTTAAACTGTATTTGGACCATTGTAAACCAGATGCTATCGCTACTCATCGCTTACGGCGAATGCGGGCATTTCATTCCAGCGAGGTGCACAGTTAACCCGCGGGTGCTATATGCGGGTGAACCCGCGTGGCGCATCTAGTTTATAAATATTTTTTGTTATATCTTGCATACTGAGTTTTATCAGATTCTTAGTATGTTGAAATAGCCAAACATAAATAGCTCATACCATGACAACAGATTTCCACAGAACTCTACGATCGGCGCCACTTTCAGACCTACCCTATATTAACTGCAGCCCAAACGATCCCAACTAGTTGTAATCATTTGATAAAAATGTGTTTGCCGATTAGGGGGCTGGTTTGAAAGCTCATTAGACCATTCATCATCATGAACCTTTTTAATCGTCCCACTGCTGGCCACAGGTCTCCTCTCATACAGAGAAGGATTGAGCGTAATAACTATGCTTGCTCAATGCGGGTTGGCGATTTCAGACTTAAAAGTCTAGCCCCTTAATCGGCGAACACATTTTTGTCAAATGACTATACTCTCGGTGGTAGGCAACAACATCAGCCGCCGGCATAAGTTACCACCCACCAGACAAAGTCTTGCCGCCAAGCGATTCGTCGTGTTCCGGCATGATGTCTGGTGAAGCCGTACGGAGGACGGGTCTGAGCAGTTGTGTTGCGATGTGTGCCGGGTACGATGTGCCTAATGTTGTTGTGTCGGGAGTTTGGTCGTGAAGGCTCTCCAGATCATCCTCTGGCGCAGCTTCGTTGGTCGTGTTGTTGGGTTAAACATTGCATCACCTCGCTCAACTGCCGTCTTCCTTCCTATTCACTCAGTTTTTTTGAGTGAATAGGCTTAATAAGCTAGTGTGTTTTACCATCAACGATTGCATCACTGCTTACCATCAGGCGGGATTGCAGTCAAGCACTAGTTTATAAGTAATAAAAAAAAATGAGTGGGACTAGTTGGGATCGTTTGAAGCGCCCATTACAGCGTTCAGTCCAAACGATCCCAACTAGTCGCAATCATTTGACAAAGGGGCAGGTTTCCTCAAGATGTTTTCTTTCACCTTTTAATCAGTCATCATCATCTTCATCATCATCATCATCTCCGCTTTAATCCCAGTCGCATCCGAAGCTTTTCAGCTTTTGGTGTCTGAGGGTCCGCTTTACCAATCTAACTGCTGATTTTGGCTAAACTTCAATATTTTCCATGAAGCGGCTGGCGTCTGGCCTCTACAACCCGAAGGTGATATCGAAGCATTGCAGTTAGACCAATTGTTGGACTTTTGCAGGCTCCAACAACCCGTTACGACACTGATCGTTTTTTTTTTTTTTGTTTTTTACTTTTTGTGTATTCTGTGTTTTTTAATGATTTCTATTTTCACTTATGTCGGTCTGCTCCACGACAACATTTTTTATTGTATAACTAACCATATACAATATATAAAGAAACCCCGTCCGACCCATAAGGATACTAAAGGTTAGGTAAACACATGACCAATGAAATTTTACATAATTAATCATCATAGTAACAGTACTAATGAATTTTGAAATAATATTTTTTTTAAGTACGCGAATTAATTCCAATTTCCCCAAAATTTGGTAATTTTTAAAAAAGTGACAACACCATTTTTGACGGTATTGTTAATATGAGAAATGTGCTTCGCCCGCGCATGTATTGCCTACCGCACATGTATTAAGTTACCTCGTTATGCGAAATAATATTTCTTTTTTTAGGGGGATTTTTTTGTAAGTTTAGCTCGGTTATGTAGGCATCAGTAGAATCAGTTATCGATACCTAACGATACCTTCACGGATCGGCGGGGTTTTCTTTACATATTGTATTATTATTTCTTACGCTAGAGTAGGTCCGGGCGTAAGAAGAATCGTATACAGCATTCATGGTTACACTTTACGCGAGTCCAACCTTGTATAAAAGCAAGGCCTGACCTAAATTCCTAGACCTAGGCCTTAAAGATTACTATGTGGCTATTTATAAGGCGTTAAAGCAACTTGAGAATTGTAATTTGATATGCTTACTCTAGTTACATTCATCATTTTCAACCTTTTTACCGTCCCACTGCTGGGCACAGGTCTCCTCTCATACAGAGAAGGATTGAGCGTAATCGCCACGCTTGCTCAATGCGGGTTGGCGATTTCAGCCTTAAAGTCCAGGTTACCTCAACATGTTTATCTTCACCTTTTAATCAGTCATTGTTGTCCAAGATATACTTAGAAAGTAGGTACTTACATATAACTTGGAACTCGCACACTCATACTTGACAGGCTGGTGTTTTAAGTTTTTACTTGGCCACCATGAATAGTTACATTATGAGACGCTATTTGTTGAGGCATTTTAACCAGCAACTTAATTGCGTCTTCTTCTTCTTCAGCCTATAGATGTCCACTGCTGGACAAAGGCCTCCCCCAAGGCTTTCCACGCTGACCGGTCTTGTGTTGCCCGCATCCATCGGCTTCCCGCGACCTTCACCAGGTCATCGGTCCACCTTGTTGGGGGCCTCCCTACGCTGCGTCTTCCAGTACGTGGCCGCCACTCCAGAACCTTACTGCCCCATCGGTCATCCGTTCTACGAGCAATATGCCCTGCCCACTGCCACTTAAGTTTAGCGACTCGCAGAGCTATGTCAGTGACTTTGGTTCTTCTGCGGATCTCCTCATTTCTGATTCGATCACGCAGAGAAACTCCGAGCATAGCTCTTTCCATTGCCCTTTGTGTGACTCTGAGCCTTCGTATGAGGCCCATTGTGAGCGACCACGTTTCAGTTCCGTAAGTCATCACTGGCAACACACACTGGACAAAGACTTTAGTCTTGAGACACTGTGGTATCTTGGACGACGAGAAAATGTAGCGTAGCTTTCCGAACGCTGCCCAACCGAGCTGGATTCGCCGAGACACCTCTTTCTCGAAGTTGGACCTACCTAGTTGGACTGTTTGTCCCAGGTATACATACTCGTCAACAACTTCGAGTGCAGAGCAACCAACTACAATTGGAGTGGGTGCGACATGAGAGTTCGACATGATCTTCGTCTTATCCATGTTCATTTTTAGACCCACTTGTTGGGAAGCTCTGCCTTAATTGCGTCATACAATATTATTATCAATTTGAAGCATATTATTAATCTATTGCTCCAAATGTTCGAAAAATGTGTCTGCTCAACAAAGTAAATACCGCAATGAATGTTGTTGAACTGTCAAAATGAAACCCATTGCTACTGATAGTGTGTTACTCAGTTTCCCTGCTTCTTATGAGGATACGGGGCATGTGATCGTTGACTTTAATTCTTGACCTTAAGCTTCTCGGCCTTAAGCGTGTGGAGACATGAGGAACAGGGAGTAAAGTTCACTCATCCTCCGTAGAAAAGGGAGGATCCTCCGACCAGACATGTGTTATGTCTGGCATGACATAACACCTTGAAATTGGGAAGTTGTATGTATTCTAGTTGCACGGTAAACTCTGATTGCGAGATGTAGAATTCGTGTGAAGTCAGTATGACGCGTTTTTAATTTTTGGCGTTTTTGTCGGTAGTGGTACCGCTACATCACTCTCCTCCGGAAAACGGAGGTCGATAGTGGGCTGAGTCTTTGTATCTTGCGATGCTTGCCAGGCCAGCTGTGGTTCCAGTGAGTCGGAACCGGTTGCCGCGTAGTTCACGGTGAGTCGGAACTGTCTTCGGAGATTACCCAGTGAGTCGGGGTGGTGGCGCTGCATTATTCTCCAGTGCGTCGGATGTCGTACAGCGCCGGATGTTTAGCTGGCTGCTGCGTCGACCAGGAGAGAGAGCTCTGCTTGTTGGCCGGCCGAAAGTGCAGTGTGATGTGCCGAGGTTGCTGATGAGGCTGAGGGTGATGACCAGGTATGCGCGGTCGTTGCATGCTTGTGGTCAGGATACCCGTTGAAGCCGCATGTTGCCCGCCGACACGTCGACGGCTTGCCGGCGCGGCGGCTAGCGTACGCAAGCACTCAGTTGCCCGGCGACATTTCAGCTGTAGTGACGTGCTAGTATTTTAACTGGCGAAGAAGTTTCTGATGTCGAGCCGCCGACATGCCGCCGGCAAAGTTTTACGACTTGCATTCAATGAAGCCGCCAATCTAGCCCGCCGGCAAAATGTTGCCGACATATGTCGCTGGCTTAGGTGTGTAGGGCGCTTTAGAAGCATTAGGTCGTATGTATAGGTCGACCTTAGAAGCAATAGGGCGTATGTATAGGTCGACCTTAGAAGCAATAGGTCGTATGTATAGCGAAACCTTAGAAGCAATAGGTCGTATGTATAGGTCGACCTTAGAAGCAATAGGTTGTATGTATAGGTCGACCTTAGAAGCAATAGGTCGTATGTATAGCTAGACCTTAGAAGCGATAGGTCGTATGTATAGCTATAGCTAGCCCTTAGAAGCAATAGGTCGTATGTATAGGTAGACCTTAGAAGCAATAGGTCGTATGTATAGTTCGACCTTAGAAGCGATAGGTCGTATGTATAGGTCGACCTTAGAAGCAATAGGTCGTATGTATAGCTAGACCTTAGAAGCGATAGGTCGTATGTATAGCTAGACCTTAGAAGCAATAGGTCGTATGTATAGGTCGACATTAGAAGCGATAGGTCGTATGTATAGGTCGACCTTAGAAGCGATAGGTCGTACGTATAGGTCGACCTTAGAAGCGATAGGTCGTATGTATAGCTAGCCCTTAGAAGCAATAGGTCGACCTTAGAAGCAATAGGTCGTAAGTATAGGTCGACCTTAGAAGCGATAGGTCGTATGTATAGCTAGACTTTAGAAGCAATAGGTCGTATGTATAAGTTGTCGGAGCTATACTTACGCCCTACTGTTTCTAAAGCCGAACTATACATATGACCTAATGCTTCCAATTTTAAGGTCGAGAATTCCATAATGTACTAACGTTGAATATTCTGTTTTCGCTCTGTTCATAGACTAGAAGAGAATTTTCTTAAACCTTGTTGTTTATGATTTTACTGTCGTCATACCTAAATAATTAATGATGTCTATTGGATTATGATCATGAGGAAGTCCTCAGTTGCTTTGCGTTTGTAGATAAAACACTAAAACCACTTTTATCTTTATTTTCGTTTAGAGTATAGTATGTATTTTATAACGTTTTTTCTTTATACGAAACCTGAATAGTTTGTTCAGAATAAGCAACTGAATCGATTCCAATAATTTTTACACTATTTTAAATTTTTCCCAAATTGATTTAGAAATTTTCTCAGTGTGGTTACCGAGCTCTCAATCAAGGTTATGATTGATCGAGTACTAGGCGCGTGAGACAGGGTCCCCGCGCCGCGCCGCGGCCCGGCAGGCGCGCGCGGTGACCATATTTTTGTTGGGACAACCAGGTAACATAACAAGCTCGTAACTTTGTGGTTTTCATGATATCTTTTTGAAATTTTGTACATAGATTCTTTACATAAAAATGCTGGACACGTGTATCAGGTTTCGCATATACAATATGTTAAGAAAACCCTGTCCGACCCGTAAGGATAGTAAAGGTTAAATAAACACATGACCAAATAACATATGAAATTTTACATAATCATCATAGTAACAATACTACTGAATTTTGAAATAATCTTTTTTTCCCGCGAATTAATTCCAACTTTCCCGAAATTTGGTAATTTTTAAAAAGTGACAACATTATTTTTGACGGTATATTTCTGAGCGAATAGCGACGCGATCGCGTGCCCTGCCCCTTTTCGACCGCGCCTGTATGGCCTACCGCACATGTATTAAGTTACCTCTTTTTGCGAAATAATATTTATTTTTTTAGGGGGATTTTTTTTTAAGTTTAGCCCGTCTTTGTCGGCATTAGTAAAATCAGTTATCGATACCTAACAATACCTTCACGGATCGGACAGGGTTTTCTTTACATATTGTATACTGTTGTTGTTATAGCGATAACAGAAATAATAGGTAACAGTAATAAATCATTAAAAACAGACACATTGTTAGTTTAGTGCCTACACGATCTTTAACGCACAGATAAGAAATATTAAAGTTGTATTAAGCGTTATATTACCTACAAGAGATTACTTATTATCTGAACGAACAAGAGTCAGATGTTATGTAATAGCGTGAAATTTAAACAGTCTATACTATACAATAGCACGAATTGTTTGTAAAAACTTCTTCGCTTTCGTTAGATGGAGAAAAAGCATTGAATCCACGTGAGCATGACCGACCTGACGCTGGTCGCTACAGCGAGATCAAAGTCGTGGAAATTATAAGTATGAGCCCCGCACGTTGACATTGCGATTGGCGGCCATTTTGGTGATGTAGTTGAACTCGCATGCACCGTCAGTACCGTTCGCAAGATCATCGCGCGATTACGTGCTTACACGCATCAAATACTTGGTACAGCTTTTTGTTTTTGTTATCCTGTTTTATTGTTTTTCTTGAGTTTTGTTACCTGTTACCCGTAAAATTGAGTAAGAAATTAATTAGAATTAGAAATGAATTGGTTAGAAAAAAAAATCTTATAGATAGTAATAAAAAGATACTCGTTCCCTTTTATTTGTCAGAATATGGATGAGCAGGTATAAAGAGTGTATATACATATGTATAATCCATACTAATATTATAAATGCGAATGTAACTCTGTCTGTCTGTCTGTCGGTCTGTCTGTTTGTCTGTCTGTCTGTTACGCTTTCCCGCTTAAACCTCTCAACCGATTTTGATGAAATTTGGCACCGACAATCTTTAGACCCTGAGAAAAGACATAGGCTACCACCTTTTATCCCGGAAAAATTTGATGTTCCCGAAGGAAATCTAAAAAGCGCGATATAACCGAACTCCACGCGGGCGAAGCCGCGGGCGGAAAGCTAGTAAAATTATAAAATACAAATAAACTCATTACCTTAGCTTATTGACTTTGTATTTCATTTTTTTTTTGCTAGCTGTCCTTTTATGCGACGAATGACGTCATGCAGCTTCTATTGTGACAAGGTTCCATCGCAATATCAACGTGCGGGGCTTATAAATTATAGTAAACTAGCTTTCCGACCGCGGCTTCGCCCGCGTGGAGTTCGGTTATATCGCGCTTTTTAGATTTCCTTCGGGAACATCAAATTTTTCCGGGATAAAAGGTGGTAGCCTATGTCTTTTCTCAGGGTCTAAAGATTGTCGGTGCCAAATTTCATCAAAATCGGTTGAGAGATTTAAGCGGGAAAGCGTAACAGACAGACGAGAGTTACTTTCGCATTTATAATATTAGTATGGATTAATAGACCTAGATTTGATTTATCTTTCTCGCGTTCCTGTGATAAGATATGTATGGCTTTATCAATACATAGTAAATGTAGTGTTGAACGCCACATGATATAATTATTACTATTTATTATTATACAACGTTATTTTTTGTATATGCAAAACTCGAAACACGTGTCCAGTATTATTAAGTAAATAATCCATGTCTACGACACATTCATTCGGCAACAACTTCACTCTGCATCAATGTCATTCGTCGCACAAGCTTCACTTCACTCGACTTTGACATTTTGGCATCTGCAGTCAACTTCATTCTATACCGCCATTATTACTACTACCACCAACAAGAAAAAACATGTCGCATTTTTATTATTAACTAGCTTTCCGCCCGCGGCTTCGCCCGCGTGGAGTTCGGTTATATCGCGCTTTTTAGATTTCCCTCGGGAACATCATATTTTTCCGAGATAAAAGGTAGCCTATGTTCTTTCTCAGGGTCCAAAGATTGTCTGTGCCAAATTTCATCAAAATCGGTTAAGAGGTTTAAGCGGGAAAGCGTAACAGACAGACAGACAGACAGACAGACAGACAGACAAACCGACAGACAGACAGACAGAGTTACTTTCGCATTTATAATATTAGTATGGATGTAAAAGTTAAATAAACCTTTTTTCTGTAAAAGTCTTTGTTTGCGCTATATCACAAACAATCCATGTACAAAAGATATCATGTAAAATCACAAAGTTATGAGCTTGTTATCTCATCTGATTGTCCTAACAAAAATATGGTCAACGCACCGTCCGCCCGCCCGCCACTGCTGCGGCGGCGCGGCGCGGGTGGGCCCTGTCTCACTGTGCCCCTAGTACTATGATCAACGGCGAGCTGTGTGCGCTCGGTAACCACACTGCAACAATTTCTAAAGGATTTGGGAAAAATATTTCATAGCGTAAATATGATTGGCGTCCAAGGCCAAGGTGGCTGCCAGGAAACTTGGCGTTTTCGCAAAGGTCCGGCAGTACTTCACCCTGGGCAGCTTCTAATGTTATACAAAGCACAGGTCCGTTCGTGTGTGGAGTACTGCAGCCACATTTGGGCTGGTGCTGCTAAGTGTCACCTGGCCACTTTGGATTCAGTGGAGAGACGTGCGAAGAGGCTGATTGGTGACCCTGATCTAACTCGAGTTGGTCTCCAAAGCCTAGAGCACAGGCGTAGAGTAGCCAGCCTTTCGGTGTTCTATAGGATGCATTTCGGGGAGTGTGCGAAGGAATTGCATGATTTAATTCCCCCATCTCCGTTCCAGCAGTGGACGACCCGTCGTACGGCTGGTTTCCACCCTTACGTTGTTAACACCACTACGATCCGGACGAAGCGTTTCGCCTCCTCCTTTATACCGCGTACATCGAGGGACTGGAATAATTTGCCAGCGGCGGTGTTTCCGTCGGACTACAATTTGAGTGTCTTCAAGGCTAGAGTGAACAGGCTCTTAATAAACTAGTGCGCTTTACCATCAACGATTGCGTCACTGCTTACCATCAGGCCGATCCGGCAGGGATCGAACCCGCGACACCTTCCGCAGCCGCCGCGTCCGCTACCGCTACTCCACGGAGGCTGTCATCGGTGTTTTTTTGTTTATATCAACAGAGTATTAATCGACAGTCTAGGAGTAATCAGTAGATAAAGAAGCCAGTTATCGCTAAATCTTTAAAGCACTTACAAAAGAGTTTATTTTGATCAAATTATCTTTGTTTTCAAGTGTAAGTACAGCCTGCTATCTGTCTGTATCTTCTTAGGCGTAATCTATGATACAGCTATCTGAGTTAGTGTCATATATTGACTATAATCGAACGATCATAAGATATTTTGCACTTGAGATTGTGCGGTATCTGACTTCAGTTTGGAGCTTTTAATAATAAACCCCTAATTACATCTTTGTTTTTAATACTTATAATCTAGTGCCTTACCTGATGGTAAGCAGTGATGCAATCGTTGATGGTAAAGCGCGCCAGTTTATTAAGAACCGGTTCATTTAAAAAAAGTGACTAGGAAGGAAGACAGAAGTTTAGCGAGGTGATGCAAAGTTAAGCCCAACAAAACGACCAACGCGACGATGCTGCGCCATAGGGAGATTGATCTGGAGACCCTGCACGACCAAACTCCCGACACAACAACATTTAGCGCATCCTACCCGCCACACATCGCCACACAACTACTCAGACCCGTCCTCCGTACGACTTCACCAGACATCATGCCGGAACACGAGGAAACGCTTGGCGGCAAGACCTTGTCTGGTGGGTGGTAACTTCTGCCGACAGCCGATGTTATGGCCTACCACCATCTTCGTTTTGAGAGCATATTGTGTGGGTCCGAATCTACAACCCCGGTTGTTACTACTGAGCTGGCTACCACAGTCGATCGATTCTGTCAATATTAATTGGAGTGTCAGCTCACTTCCTTTTCACGGTTAGATAGTTACATGGTTACACAGTCGCATTACTGCTCTTCCATTATTTGGTCAGCTTAATGTCATCATCATCATCTCAGCGTTAATCCCAGTCGCATCCAAAGCTTTTTTATTTTTAGCTTTGGAGTCTGGGGTCCGCTTTTGCCAGTCTAACTGTTTATTTTGACTAAACTTCGATATTTTCCGTGAAGCGACTGCCATCTGACCTCCACAACCCAAAGGCGATATTGAAGCATTGCAGTTAGACCAATTGTTGGACTTTTTGAGGGCCCCAACAACACGTAACGATTGCCACTAGATGTTCGTATGGCAACCAGGACCAATGGTTTAACGTGCTTCCCGAGATACGAACAGACCACTGCAACTATTCATATTCATCTTGCTTGCGCAGCGGCTGTGCTACCGCTACGTCAAGGAGCCTGTCAATTTGGTCAGCATAAATATAGGTACCTAGTATAATTTAAGTGCGCTACACAGTGTTTTAAAAACCCAAAAAAGTGACATCGTCTTTTTATTCCAGATTCGTATAGATTGATTTAAAAGAAATGCTAGAGTAAAATACCGAAGTTTCTAGTACATCTAGATGATGAGATATAAATTTTTGAAAATACGTAAATTTTTATCAAAAAAAAAAAAAAAACAATCATAATAAATTACTAGTTCAAATTATCAGCAAGCTGATTAAATACATACATGAAGATTTTAAAGGCGCAAATTACAAAGTTATCAAAAAATATTTAGGTTCATTTAAATCGACGTTATAATTTATTTTAATACTTTCGATTTTATTTTTTAACTCGATTAATCCTGATTTTCGCTACTTAATTTTTTTACATAAAATTGCTTTATATGTGGCCTATACACACAAAAAAATCAAAGCCCGAATTCGTGGACTAACGAAGTTATGATTAATATTATGTTTATCCGGATCGAATCGAGGTTAGGGTTGTCAATTTTGTAAAATTATATTTCGGTTAGTTTTGTTTGTTTTGTACATGAAAACGAAAAATGTTGAATTATTGTGATTTATAAATTCCAATTTAACTAATCTCCACTTATATTGTGAAAAATGAAAAATATTTTTGTAAAAATTATTTAGATACATCAATAAGTTTTCGGCATATAAAATATAAAAATTAGTGCCCGATGCAATTACTATAGTTCTGGCGCTTGATAACTAACGTCATAGTACAACGCTTGCTCAACTTCGAATTTTTAAATGTCTCTTGTATTTTTAAATTAAACAAATACTAGTGTGTAGCTACAATTACTAGAATAACGGATTGCGAGTAAGCATTTTTGCAAGTATTATTAGATTCTATAGTATGAATCAGCCAGTACACGTTTATGTATAATCCGTAAATGTGACAATTTCTGATGAAGGGATACGTGTGGTATGGGAAGAGGTCCACCCTCGATAGGCTTTTGCTAAAACCCCATATCATTACACGTAGCCTGGAGGAACTGGGGTGAGGCATCATGGAGCCGTCACAGACCCTTGATGCCACTTTGCCTCAGCAGCACCTGACCCATGCTGCTGAGGGATGTCCTTCTGAGCTCCGATCAGAGGACTTAATGCTAGGAGGGCGTGAGGGCGCCAACCCTCATGTTGGTCCACGAGTGGCAAGTGAAGTTGTGGATAGTGCCACAGCCGACATCGTTCAACCTCCGGGGGTGATCGCTCCAGTGCTAGGAGAGGCGTCTGGTGAAGGAACTTCAGGTTCAAAAATATTATCGAGGTTGGATATTTTCCAGCTCATGAAAGGGAAAAGCTATTTATCTCTTTCAGAACGAGTGAATTTGGTTGTCAACACAATTGGGCCTGACTATCAAATTTCTCGTACTGAAGATGAATTAAAATCAACTCTTCCTAGTTTGTTGTCCAAATGTGAAACCAAATATAAAAAATGTAAGAACATGACAAATTTTTTGAAAAAACATGGCAAGTGGCTCAGTGAAACTTTCATTAGCGGCTACATTAGCGCTCCACCTGAACACACTGACGATCATAGTTTTAGGAAACTTAGCAAACGACAGCAAATCCGTAGTCGCCAAAGATTAGAGTCTACACTGCAATGTGAGCCTCTACAGAAAAGAATAAAAGCCTTTGTAAATACCTTGCACATTGGTGGAGAGCAAGTCTCACATCAAACATCAACGGTATTTACAAATGTGACTGAGTCGTGCTTACAATCGAATGACACTATCACGGAAATAGCTAACAAAATGTCAACAACTACAAAACCTTACACAGCAGAAGAAGCGCTAGCAATATTAATTGACAGAAACATGACTGTTGAGACATATAATTTTATTCACCTAGATTTGCAGCAGCGGGATTTTCCGGCATACCCACCTTATTACAAAATTTTGAAAGCCAAACAAAACTGTTACCCAGAATGCGTTCACATTACAGAACGAGAAGCGGTTGTTCCTTTACAATCACTTCTGCAGCACACTTTTGACCGCATTGTGCAATTGCAAGATGAAGTTTTCTCACAATACTGCAACAAAATAGGAACCAATATTTTAGACTGTGTCTTTGAAGGGGTTTGGGGTTTTGATGGTAGTTCGGGGTAAGCTTTGTACAAACAAGCTTTTGAGGATCAAGGTGAAAACGAAAGCAGTATTTTTGCTACAACTTTTGTACCCTTAAGAATTTACCATCAAAGCACCCAAAATGACAAGGTATTATTGTGGACAAATATTGCAGCTCAGTCTTACAGATCTTGCCGCCCATTGCGAATAATTTATAAAAAAGAATCTAAAGAACTGATTTTATCCGAAAAAGACAGAGTTAACCAAGAAATCGACCACCTTACTCCTTTCTATTATAAATTACCGAGTGGGCAGCAAATCAACGCTACCTGCAATTTATATTTAGCGGCAATTGACGGTAAAGTACTTAATACGATACTTGATACGCCATCGCAAATGCGTTGTCCATATTGTGCACTTACAGCAACACAATTTAATAACTTAGAAATTGTATTTTCGAAAACAGTGGACTCAGATACATTGACGCATGGTATCAATCCTCTACACGCCTGGATCCGAGTTTTGGAGTTTCTCCTCAAACTCGGGTACAAATGTGAAGTGAAAAAATGGCGTATCAAGCAATCTTCACAAGAAGGGCTTGCAGTACAGGAAAGAAAAAAACGTATCCAAAATGCTATACGTGATAAAATTGGTGTATTGGTAGATGTCGTTCTTCCTAATTCTGGAACCACTAATGATGGCAACACAAGTCGCACAGTTTTGGCAGATGAAAACCGAAAAACTTTTGCAGATATTTTGGGATTAGAACTTTGGCTTCTTGATGGTTTATACATTATTTTAATCGTGATTTCTTGTGGAATTCCTGTAGATGCAGACAAATTTGGTGCATTCTGTAAAGACCTTGCCTACAAATATGTAAGTGTCTATGACTGGCATCCTATGACGGTTTCCATTCATAAAATTTTAATTCATGGGGCATCTATTATTGACAAAACACCACTACCGATTGGTATGCTTTCAGAGCAAGCCGCCGAATCACGGAACAAATATTGGCGATCTGATGGGGAGCACCACACACGAAAATTTGATCGTAAACAAACAATGTATGATTTGTTTCATAGAGCATTAGTGTCTTCCGATCCAATTATTGCTGCTCAAATGCAGCTCCAAAGAAGAAAACATTTAAAAAAACGTCCATTGCCTGCTGCTGCTTTGGCGTTACTTAAACCTACTCACAATGAGAAAGAATTTACTGATGATATAGACGACCACGAAATGTTGACTGTAGAAAATGATTAATGATTGATTGATTTATTTTTGGTTTTTGATGATTTTAATATTTAAAATATCTGCAATTAAAATTTAATGATTATATTAGTTATCTGTTTGATCAAAAGTTTCATCATTTAAATTCATCAAGTGTTGTTTATTATTATTCCTTAAAATATAAATTTTAGCAACTTCGTTTTGTTAAGTAAAATCAATATTAAAATTTTATTATGTAGCTGAATCCGTTATCTATACTAATATAATAAAGCCTGAAGAGTTCGTTTGTTTGGTTTAACGTGCTCATCTTGAGATGATGTGATGGACCTTATAGGTCCGATTTGACAAATTCTTTGTGAGATAGCCCATTTATTGAGGAAGGTTATAGGCTATATATAATATCACGCTACGACTAATAGAAGCGGGGCAGTAACCAAAGATGCGGGTGAAACCGCGGGGTACAGCTAGTTAATAATAAACCCGCAAGGGAGTTGCGGTCCCACGGAACTGATGACAAGGAATAAGGTTCTGATACTCTGTCAACAAAGGCAAGAGCCTTTTTCCTTCACTGACAGAATATCAGTAAAATGCTGATAGGGATATTGACCGTACTTCCGGTAAAGTCATGATAGCCATATACACACTTCCTCAGAGTAATATAATATTTATTCCCACATCTTGCTAACTCACTATGGGTATATATTATTGAATATACGAGTGTATTTATTGATTATGTGAATTACATCCAGTTATCCAAAAACTGTATATCGTCCTATCACAGTCTTAGTACATCTTACGAGTAGCTGCCTTAGTATTTACCCAATATACTTTATTTTCACACTTCGTAATACACCTGCGTCCACCGCGGTTTGTACTTGGAGACGTGTTAATGGAGCATACAGTCCAGGTATCTTCATTATATTTTCCTTTGTTCATATGTACTGTCCAAGTTTATTATAGACATGGCTAGTCTATATTAAACTTGGACAGTACATATGAATTTAAAAAGTCACATTTGTACTTGTTCGTTATGGAACCAGCAACCTCGTGCATGAAAAGTGGGCCTGAACCGCAGGACCATCACGACACAAACAGTTCGAATCAAATACAATATGTAAATATAATTTATTTCAGCGGAAATAATGTAAATCAACCATTTTTTTAAAGACTAACTATGGAGTTTCTTGCCGGTTCTTCTCCATAGGAAAACGATCAATTGGGAACCGTGCACTAGCTTCTGACGTATTGTAAGTGCCCATGTGGGCCTATGTGAAATAAAAAAAAAAATTGAATCAATTTATACCCGGTTTACATTGGTTGTAAGTGCCAACCCTAGCAATAAATTTCTAATGACTATAACTTTGTTAGTCCACGGATTCGGGCTTTGATTTTTTTTGTGTGTATAGGCCACATATAAAGCAATTTTATGTAAAAAAATTAAGTAGCGAAAATCAGGATTAATCGAGTTAAAAAATAAAATCGAAAGTATTAAAATAAATTATAACGTCGATTTAAATGAACCTAAATATTTTTTGATAACTTTGTGATTTGCGCCTTTAAAATCTTCATGTATGTATTTAATCAGCTTGCTGATAATTTGAACTAGTAATTTATTATGATTTTTTTTTTAATAATCCGGATAAAAATTTACGTATTTTCAAAAATTTATATCTCATCATCTAGATGTACTAGAAACTTCGGTATTTTACTCTAGCATTTATTTTAAATCAATCTATACGAATCTGGAATAAAAAGACGATGTCACTTTTTTGGGTTTTTAAAACACTGTGCGCTATAAAAAATCCCTTAGCAATATAACGACTATTTGGAGTAGACAATAAACTCAGTTGATTGTTCATCATAAAATTAAATGGACAATCAATTCCTTACTTTAATGATGACGTCGACAGGACTCGAGGTCGGTTCCTACGCGAATTTTATCCGGTCGTCAAACGCTTCATCATTAATCTTTTATCGTCCCACTGCTGGGCACAGGTCTCCTCTCATACAGAGAAGGATTGAGCGTAATCACTATTATCATAATTTTATGAATGCCTGTCATGTTTTATGGTAATCCATTCGACGGAGCCCATAAATGATCCCACTGTTGAGACAAGCCTCAACTGAGTGTCAGAGAGGTCCTAATAATAGGAGCGGGTTGTTTAAATTCATAGCATATCTTCATAATCCATACTAATATTATAAATGCGAAAGTATCTCTGTCTGTCTTCCGGCTTTCACGCCAAAACTACTCAACTGATTGTAATGAAATTTGGTACACAGGTAGTCTAGAGCCTGAGAAAGGACATAGGCTATAAAACATCCCGCTATTGGTCAATAGGAGCAGAGCAGAAACAAAAAATGGTGCGAAAACGGGAGCAAACGCGTACGTACATATTGCTCCCATTATTTTAACAGGCGCTAATTTTATATTAACTGAGCTCTTTCGGTTCGAAGCTTACGCGGGTGAAACCGCGGGGCACAGCTAGTATACAATATGTAAAGAAAACCCTATCCAATCCATGAAGGTATTGTTAGGTATCGATAACTGATTCTACTAATGCTTACAAAGTCGGGCTATATTTAAAAAAAGAACCCCTAAAAAAATAAATATTATTTTGCAAAAGGAAGTAACTTACATGGCAACAAATGCGCGGGCGACCGGGGCAGGGCACGCGTCACGCGGTCGCATGGCATAATGCATATTACCGTCGCAAATGGTGTTGTCACTTTTTGAAAATTCGCCAAAGTATTGTTACTATGACGATAATGTAAAATTTCATATTTTATTTGGTCATCTGTTTCATCATCATCAGCCTCTACTCGTCCACTGCTGGACGTACGCCTCCTTCATGGCACGCCAACAAGCTCGATCCTGGGCAGTTCTCCGCCAGCCACTACCAGCCACCTTTTTGATGTCGTCGCTCCATCTCGCCCAAGGGCGTCCTACGCTACGTTTACCGAGACGCGGTCTCCACTCGAGGTGATCCGACAGAGGAGCAGAGTCGCCGACATAGCTCAGAGGATTAGCAAGCTGAAGTGGCAATGGGCTGGTCACATATGCCGCAGGACCGACAACCGATGGGGTCATCTGTTTACCTAACCTTTATTATCCTTATGGGTCGGACGGAGTTTTCTTTACATATTGTATAAAATCGGGTGTCATATTCATAACTTTAAATTACGCTGCAACGTTGAAATACGACACATTATACAACTTTATTTTTTGTGTATGATAAAACCCGAAACACGTGTCCAGTATTTTTATGTAAAGAATCTATGTACAAAATTTCATAAAGCTATAATGAAAAATCGCGAAGTTATAAGCTTGTTATGTTACCTGGTTTTCCCGAAAACAAACTTTAATTAATATAAAAAAAATATAAAATCCCTGTAAAAAAAAAAGTTAAAAAACTAAAACCCAACTACGACAAAAAACGACGCTGAAAAAGTATAAAACAAGATTTTCAGAATACTGAACTGAACAAAGTTGCTAATGTAGTTGCAAGTAAATGGACACAGTAGTAATGTCATACAATACTATTCTGAAGTATGCAATATTCACTAAGTAGAGATAAATTTTCATGCTTAAAAGGCGTAGTCACACATTACATATACCTACCTACCGTAGCACTTTGACAACGTGTGACTACGCCTTTCCGTTCTTCCGTTCTTTTCGTAGTTGGGTTTTAGTTAAAAAACTAAAACCCAACTACGACAAAAAACGACGCTGAAAAAGTATAAAACAAGATTTTCAGAATACTGAACTGAACAAAGTACAAATAAAAAAAAGTTAAAAAACTTTTTATTATTTGTACTATTTTGGTGTTAAAGTGTATTTGTGGTGCATATTATTAACAAAAGTTAAACTGATTAACTAAAAACTAGGTACTTGACATATTACATCTACACGCACATATAACAACATAAGCCCGAAGGCATATAGTGCAGAGGCCTTTTTATGGGAGATTTAGCCAGTTATCACACTGTTTCCGCCTTCACCGCGTGGAGTTACTCCCAGCTTATGTCGTTTTCATTAGTGCATTACATATTCTAATAATGTTCACACTGATCTACATTGCATAAAGCGATTCACAGTTCCCGTGATCCGCGCTTTACTCTTATCGCTCATATTTAACATCATTAAAGCATTCTTGTAATTATGTACAAGCATAAAGCACTCGTGAAGCTCTTTCACGTGATACCAAACACGCTATATTTATTTTAATTTTATATTAACATAGAACTTTTTGTCCGCTAGAGGGCGCAATACTAAATTTGGTGACAAGCTTTATAGCTCATAACTAACAGAATATCAAGGCCCTTCTAATGGTACTGCAGTGGTCTTATTCTGATAAGTAGTAAAGAAGCTATTCAAGCTATGAACGAAAAGATGTGAATTATATGCAACCAGCCCATGAATACAGGTAAAGTCACACGCAAAAGCTAGTAATATATATATATTCAAAATGTACAAGTAAAGGGCTTTCAAATTATACCAAACACGGCATATTTATCTTAACTTTAGTATTTTACTCTGTATGTTTTGTCCGCTAGAGGGCGCCACAGTAAATTTTGTGAAACCCCATATAGCCTATAACCAGCGGACAATTAAGACGCTTCTAATGATATATCATTTGTCAAATTCTGATAAGCAGTTTAGAAGTTACGAGGGAACAGATGAACATACATACATACATACATACATACATACATACATACATACATACATACATAGCCTGTCAAAATCATAACCCTCCTTTTGCTTTGCCGTAGTCGGGTAAAAATATGCTCAACGCGACGCCCGCCCCTTCGCGTTGAGCATAATTTTTACAGGGATTTTATATTTTTTTTATATTAATAAAAGGTCGTTTTGATTATAAAGCGTCATAATACTAAATCATTTTACTCATGAACTATGATGTTTGTACAACCAACAGGGGCGTCACTAATGCGTCGATATTGTAAAAAACAAACTTAATAATAATAATAAAAAACTTAACAAGGCAAAAACTCCATAGAAACAGTAATAACAACAGGGGATTTAAACTGTATTTAGACAATTGTAACTAAGGATGACTATATGTTTTTTTTATTTTTTTTTTTATTTTAGACAATGAGACGCATAATTTTTTTTTTGACGCCAGTAAATTGAATGTCTCTACGAAATGTTTGATCGGAATACATATAAACCTTAACTACCTTAACATACGGTCTACAAAGCGCACCGCTGGAGGCGCGGTGAGCGCATTTCCTTGAAACGCGCGAGCTTTATTCTTTTGTAGACTGTATGTCAAGGTTGTTAAGGTTTATATTACATTTCTGCCTTCAATTGTGCTCCGCCGCGCCTCCAGCGGCGGTGTCCGCTGGCCCTTACGAGTCCCTCGCATAGTAATATTGCATTATTTCATAAAAAAAAAAAACAAAGGTGAATAGCTTCCAACTCAGACAGTAAACAAGAAGTCATTTAAAATGGGTTACACAGCACTCAAATATTGAAATAAACACATTCATGAAGCGAACGTACTTGACATTTTTTTATCAGGTGATAAAAAAATTCACCTGTTTAAAGTGTAAACGTGTATTCATGTGTTCACGCAATGAATATACCTACTTCAGAGGTGATTGCACTTGTTTATCTATCCAAGCTATTAATAAATATGAAGAGTTTGTAATTACCAGATTTGAAATATTCTTTTTGTATTTAATAGCCAAATTCAACTGGAAGGCTATAGGCTACTTGGCTACCCGGAGCTCCCGGCCACTGCAGGCCCGGGCTTGCGGCGGCGAGCAGTGGGCAGCTCGTCTTACCTCCACAACCCGAACGCGATATCGAACTATTGCAGTTAGACCAATTGTTGGGCTTTTGAGGGCTCCAACAACCCTTAACGACTGCCACTAGATGTTCGTATTTGTTTTCTGAGGCACCACCAGACCTGTGCAAATGTTGTCATGTTCGTGCATACAAATATTTGCACGGCGCGGGGATCGAACCCCCACCTCCTTGCGCAGCGGTCGTGTTCGCGAACGCTACGCCACAGAGCTGTCAGGCACTTCAGTATCCATACTAATATTATAAATGCGAAAGTAACTCTGTCTGTCTGTCTGTCTGTCTGTTACGCTTTCCCGCTTAAACCTCTCAACTGATTTTGTTGAAATTTGGCACAAACAATCTTTAGACCCTGAGAAAGAACATAGGCTACCTTTTATCCCGGAAAAATTTAATGTTACCGAGGGAAATCTAAAAAGCGCGATATAACCGAACTCCACGCGGGCAAAGCCGCGGGCGGAAAGCTAGTGTATAAATAATTTCTTCACCATTGCTCTCAAAACGATGAAGGAAAGCCTCGTGAGGAAACCGGCATGTCCTAGAGGCAATACTTCGAAGACATGTGACATCTACCAACCCGTACTGGACCCGCGTGGTAGATTACGGCTCACTCTCTCTCATCAAATGGAGGCTTGTGCCCCAGGAGTTGGAACATTATAGGCTGAGTATTTGCTTGTGGCGCCCTCTGAGCAGAGTTTTGCGTAATGTTCTTTTTTTTTAAATAATTATAAACTAGTGCTTGACTGCAATCCCGCCTGATGGTAAGCTGTGACGCAATCGTTGATGGTAAAGCGCACTAGTTTATTAAGATCCTATTCACTCAAAAATAACTGAGTGAATATGAAGGAAGACGGCATTTGAGAGAGGTGATGCAATGTTAAACCCAAAAACACGACCAATGATGCTGCGCCAGAGGGAGATTGATCTGGAGATGTCCACGGTCAAACTACCTACACAGCAACATTTGGCGCATCGTAACAAAACTGCTCAGACCCGTCCTCCGTACAGCTTCACCAGACATCATTCTCGGAACACGACGAATCGCTTGGCGGCAAGAATTTTTCTGGTGGGTAGTAACTTCTGCCAGCAGCCGATGTTATGGCCTACCACCGAAAGCCCCTATTGCACCGATTTTAACTCACAATGTTACTTGACTTCGATATATTCTTTAGTTGTTCGTATCATATCACATTCGAGCCTACTCTTACATATTATCTGACAAAGTAAATACCTATTAATTTCTTTGTTCAGTGATAACAGCGCAAATATTTGCAGAATCATTGTACAAGCTTGTCACTGTCAATGTGAGGTATTTGTTATTTATTTTAGAAACTAGCGACCAGCCCCGGCTTCGCACGGGTATAATGCTGATACTAATGATGATGATGTTCCCGACCGATTTCGGCCACGGCGACCACTTCGACTCCTAGCCGATGATTTGGCGCTCATGCGCCCGAAGATGGCTTATGTCATCATCATCCCAGCGTTAATCCCAGTCGCATCCGAAACTTTCTCAGCTTTGGAGTCTGGGTCCGCTTGGCTAAACTTCGACATTTTCCATGAAGCGACTGCCGTCTGACCTCCACAACCCGAAGGCGACATCGAGCATTTAGTTTAGATTTGCAGTTAGACCAATTGTTGGACTTTTGAGGGCTCCAACAACCCGTAACGACTGACACTAGATGTTCGTATGGCAACCGGGACCAACGGCTTAACGTGCTTTCCCAGGCACGACCAGACCAGTGCAAATAATCATATTCATGCATACAAATACTTGCACTGTGCGGGGACCGAACCCGCGCCACCTTGCGCAGCGGCCGCGTCCGCTACCGCTACGCCACGGAGGCTGTCGAAGATGGCTTATGTGGCTGATACTAAATACACTACAGAAAAACTGTGAACGTTGTTTAAAAAACGTTGCGGCCCGCCGCTAGGTACTGCCGCAAACGCGACGCCCCGCAATTTTTAAATCTGTTATATCTTCGAAAATATTCATTGAAATCATATGCTGTAAAGGGCGATATAGATCTACATTAAATCAATTATGTATTTAAGGTATTAAACTAGATAAGGATTAATGCTGTGTTGGCTAAAATCGTTTCGGAAATTAGCCATTTTTGTGCCGATTTATACGTAGGGACATGGGAAAGAGAAAGCGACTTTGATTTATACTATGTAGTGATGAAGATGGAAAACAGCTGTTTGTATCATGCGACCATTGTAACCTTGTGTTGTATCTCGGCTATTAACCACAAGGTGTAGGCCATTCTCCTCAGATGATACATACTTGACCGTGGCGGGTACGAGGGGTGTCGTTGCACTCTTCCATAATAGGGATGTTTCCTGGGTAAAAAAAAAAATGATTCTATTTAGTCCGTCATTCAGATTATAGAATAATATTGGATACGTATATTTTGTTTTATCAAATCAATAAAAATTGACAAATACATATAAAAGGCATCAAAGATCAGGGGCCCTAGTCTGCTATTTTTATAAATTTGTCATTCCAACGCGATTCCATTGTCATTATGCTTTAAAAGTTCGTAATCTGCTAAATTCATAACGATCGATCAATTATCTCAGTCGGCTCGTAATGTAATGGTGATAGAATGACATTGCCGTATTGCCGTTATTATAAAACCCGTTAATAGCAATGAGTTTCTAAAAACCAATACTCGATTTGAACATTTATTAATATGGAGTGCAGTGGCAGTGATTGCCCACTGGAATGTCATAATAGCGCCATTTTGTTAGTAGATTACGAAACTTGTTAAAATCCGTCATTATGAGATCACTGATCGACAATTCTGGTACAATTGTAATAGCAGACTAGGGCCCCAGGAGTGGTGGTTGGCGAAGTCACTGCTCGCTAAAAAGTGTAGCGTGCAATGCCGTCACACGGGTTTTCAACGCACTGTGTCGTCTTCATTTTTTGTTTATATGAAAACAAGGAAAAATACGTGTCTAGTATTTTTTGGAAATCTGACTGACGGACTAATTACGTTTTTTTAGTCAACTACCCTATTAGCAAGGCGCTCAAATTTGCGCCCGGTTTTTGAAAACTGGATAGTATTACGCCCCAGAGTTCGTTTTGGGGACACCGGGACTTAATTATAAAAAGGGACAGTACCATTCAAAACGGGATGTGTGGTCACGTTATCTCCACAATTCAGTGGTTTATATTCTCTCAGCTCAAAGCTTCTTGATATTAACAAATTACTCTTTCCTGTAGCTTGCAAAGACGTTTTAAGTGCAAGTAGGTGTTATGTTTATGTTTGTGTAGTGTCAAGTTACTAAGGATATAGTCAAGTGCGTCACCAGACGGTCGGCAAGTCCAGTTACATAGTAATCTGATCGCTCAGCGGTATCTTCGTTTTTATTTTTTCTTTCACGAGGCTTGCTATTGTGCTAACTTATCATAATAATGCAATAAAAATTGCTTTTTCTGTGTTTTAATACACGTGTCGCCAGTTCGCAATTACCACTCAGTCTTATTCATTGCTAAGCCACTGATTAGCAAAATTCTTATTTATAAACGCCGTTTGTCGCTAAGAGGATGCTAAGCAATTGATTTGAGTTAAACATTATCATTATCAACCTTTTTATCATCCCACTGCTGGGCATAGGTCTCCTCTCATACAGAGAAGGATTGAGCGTAATTACCACGCTTGCTCAATGCGGGTTGGCGATATCAGACCTTAAAGTCCAGGTTTCCTCAAGATGTTTTCCTCCACTTTTTAATCAGTCATTGGTGTCCAAGATATACTTGAGAAAGTATAACTTAGGAAAGCTACATTGGCACTTGCCTGCCCTAGAATCCAACCCGCACACTCACACTTGAGAAGCTGGTGTTTTAACCCCTAGACCACCACGACTGTGAGCAATTGATTAGTAGCTGTCAAAATTAAACATCACCGGACCGCTGTTAATAGGATGCTAAGAGGCAACAATATGGCGGATTTTATTTGAAGCAGCTGATTGATTCAATATGATCAATATGCTTCGAATGGAATCGTGGGTCGAAAACCTTTTCTTGGATTTCAGAAACGAAAAGTTATATAGCTTTGAAACGTCGGAGGGAAGTAGACGAAGGAGGACTTACTAGCTTTACTCCGTGGTAGGCTATAACATCGGCTGCCAGCAGAAGTTACCACCCACCAGACAGTCTTGCCGCAAAGCGATTCGTCGTATTCCGGCATGATGTCTGGTGAAGCCGTACGGAGGATGAGTCTGAGTAGTTGTGTTACGATGTGTGCCGGGTACGTTGCGCCAAATGTTGTTGTGTCGGGAGTTTGGTCGTGGCGTGGAGATTCTCCAGATCAATCTGCCTCTGGCGCAGCATCGTTGGTCGCGTTGTTGGGTTTAACATTGCATCACCTCGCTCAACGGCCGTCTTCTACTCAGTTTTGTTTTGAGTGAATAGGCTCTTAATAAACTAGCGCGCTTTGCCATCAACGATTGCATCACTGCTTGGCATCTGACGGGTTTGCGGTCAGGCGCTAGTTTGTGATGCTAAAAGCAGGCTAATATTTTCACTAATACTTAGGCTTATCTTGTCTGTCTTTGTGGCATGCCACTAGATGCAGACGTACACGAGATGACAGCCTCCGTGGCGTAGCGGTAGCGGACGCGGCCGCTGCGCAAGGTGGCACGGGTTCAATCCCCGCACAGTGCAAGTATTTGTATGCATGAATATGAATATTTGCACTGGGGCCGTGCCTCGGAAAGCAAGTTAAACCGTTGGTCCCGGTTGCCATACGAACATCTAGTGGCAGCCGTTACGGTTTGTTGGAGCCCTCAAAAGTCCAACAATTGGTCTAACTGCAATGCTTCGATGTCGCCTTCGGGTTGTGGAGGTCAGACGGCAGTCGCTTCACGGAAAATGTCTAAGTTTAGCCATATCAGCAGTTAGACTGGTAAAGCGGACCCCAGACTCCAAATCTGAAAAAGGCTTCGGATGCGACTGGGATTAACGCTGTGATGATGATGATGCCTAAATGCAGACGTAGAAGGGCACTCCGTCAGTTCATACCGCGAAGAAAACGGTACCTACCCTAGCTAAAGCTAGACTCATAACTTCTATCAATAAACGTTGGTACATCCTTCCTTATTAGTTAATAAACTTTTTTTATCGGCATTTACAATTTCCTGTTCTAAGACCTTCCGCTCAATCGGAAATGGTTGCTAATGAAAGTAATTAGTTGAAATAAGGAAGTGAGGGACTGTTGACGATATGGTTGCCACAGATCAAGGTCTACATTCTCTCGATATGCTTGAATTGTGTTATAGCCAAATTGGACATGATTATACAACAGTATTTTTTGTTTCTGCGAAACCCGAAACACGTGTCCAGTATTGTGTGAGCATTAACTATCCTAATAATTTATCCATGCATTTCCATTGTCCATCCTTGTTTCGTCAACGACGATAAAAATAAACTTGGCTGTATGGCGTGCTATGCCTTCGCCTTTTCCATGCGCCCTCCCTCAAGAGTGGCAAGAAAAAGAACTAGTACAAAACAAGATGGCGATCTCAGCTCATCCAACGCCGCGTGTACTCTAAATAAAATCGAATATCTGACTTCCTAAGAGCTTCGCTGGCCTAATAAACCCTCAGTTTCCATATTGGTGGTGTGTCTGTGCTTGACGAGTGTAGGCAGTGAGCAAACAGCATCAAGTCCACGAAGAAGGAGCAAGCTAACCGACTGGCACCTGACTCGTCGTTGGTAACTCCTCGCCTGTCCAACTGGATCCAGGTTAGTGTTTTGCATGTTTGTTCCCCTGCTTTGAGACCCTGGGGTTGATAGGAGAATGCAGCGACTCTTCCAGGAAGCGTCAACATTAATTATGGTGCCTCCTGTGAGGAATCTTCCTCGCGTAATTATTTCAAAATTACCTACTATCGGAAATTAAATCTTTCCATTCTCGTTATTACGTTAAATACGTAATCCCAATTATAATTTATTCGTATACTTACCTACTTAAGGCAATTTCAATTTGCCTTTCAAGTTTCTAAATAAAACCTAGGTCATCCCATGATACCTAGTTATTGTTTCTTATTTGAGACCGATTGACTATTCAATCGTACATTCATACCTCGTTCATTCCCTTGTAATAAGCTGCATTTATTTGTATTAAATACCAAATTGCATAAATTACTTTGAAAAAACGTGAGTTCGAAGTTTCTCGAATTTAGTACCGAGGTACCTACACTCGTACTTGTCTCCGGCGGGAGACGGATTAGCTTTGAACTACCTCAAAGTCAAAACTTATATTCTAACAAATAACCTTGAGACGTGTGTGCTTGTATCTCAGTCAATACGTTCGCGCGGGCATTGCTGCCTACCTACCGGCTGACGTTCTTTCCGTTTTACCTACTTTTAGAACTTTTATCTTTTTGAGCGTGCGGATATCGTATACCACGTGAACTATGAGCGAACTGGAATTAATAACCGCTATTAAAGGGCGGGAATATGAGTATACAAGTATGCAGATACTTTACGATTTAGCCAATACAGTTAAAGAAACTAAAACTAAATTTGCAGCTTTTCGAGCTAGGTACAAAAAGATTGATGAAATTCGTAATAGATTTTTGGAATGCAACGAGGATGTTAACCGGTTGCAATTAAAGCTTAAATCTTCGTTTGTTATCGATCATAAAGTGTTACTGTCATTCGATGAATTGTATTACTGTGTTATCGAGTTTGCGGATTCTCTCGATGCGAGCGCGGGTAGCGACTGTCGCCCGGAATTAGGTCAAGGTCACGTGCGTTCGCAGGTGAAGTTACCGAAGCTAGAACTCCCAAAGTTTGATGGTAATATAGAAAAGTGGCAAACATTTAAAGATAGTTATACAGCACTTGTTCATAATAATAGTTCATTATCCGACACTGAGAAATTTCACTATTTGCTGTCATGTTTATCTGGCTATGCACTGACATTAGCCAAGGGCGTGCCTGTGACATCGGCAAATTATTCAGTAGTTTTTGCAACTTTACTGGACAGATATGACAACAAGCGTATTCTTGCAACAGCTTATTTAGATAAAATAATTAAAATTAATCCCATACAAAAACCATCATTATCTAACTTATCTGAGTTATCTAACACACTTTATGAATGCGTTAGTGCCTTGCGCGGTTTGTGTATTGATGATTTATGCGAATTTATTTTATTCTACATTGCGTCTAGACCTTTAGATACAGAAACAAAAAAAAGATTTGAATTACAAAACACTGAAGAAATTCCGAAATTTAACAACTTCATTACTTATTTACAAAATTATATAAAAGTATTAGAAGTTAGCCAACCAGTTAATATTCCGTCATCAAATTCTACAAGTAAACAAAATCGACCTAATACAAATAAAGATTATTTATCGCGTCAACCAAATTCATCTCTAATTTCTTCCAACAATAATAATAAAGTTAGGCAGTTTGTTTGTGTGTGTTGTAATGAAAATCATTCAATCTACCGTTGTAGTAAATTGCATTCTATGAATATGACACAGCGACAACAATTAGTTAAAGATTTAAAATTGTTAGAATTGTATAACATTGACATAAAATAAACTCACTCACTCCATCTATGTTATTATGTAGCAGTTGCTAATATGTAATGTCGCTTGTCAGTTGTCATACGAATAAAATTAGTCGTGTCATCGCGTTCAAGTAAACTGTCGTTTTATTAGGTTATGGGCCCAGAATGTTCTACAGTTAAATTTGCAGTAAATTTTTTGCTTTTATTTAGCTTAGGCGCGGTGTGTAATACAAATAAAACGGCTGTGAGAATCAGTGAATCAAATTAACAGAAATGGCTACAAATTCTTTCTTGACCAGCATCCCAAAGCTGAAAGGTCGGGAGAACTACGACGAGTGGGCATTTGCGGCGGAGAATTTGCTAATTCTAGAAGGAGTGGCTGACTGTATAAAGCAAGAAAAGTCAGCAGCAACCGCAGTAGCAGAAGATGCCAAAACGAAAGCTAAGTTAATTTTGACAATAGATCCATCATTGTACGTTCACATTAAGGAAGCAAAAAGTACTAAGGATTTGTGGCAGAAATTGAAGTCCATGTTTGATGATTCTGGGTTTTCAAGGAGAATCACATTGTTACGTAACCTCATATCAATTCGCCTGGATGGTTGCGATTCAATGACTACCTACATTACTCAAATAATCGAGACGGCGCAAAAATTAACAGGTACGGGATTTCCAGTGAATGATGAATGGATCGGATGCTTATTGTTGGCTGGTTTGCCGGACAAATATTTTCCCATGATAATGGCCATTGAGCATTCCGGTATCGCCATTACAGCTGACGTAATAAAAACGAAGCTGATTGACCTGTCAGATGACAGCTCGGAGGCAGGAAATGCGTTTTTCAGCAGAGGGCAGCACTATCGTCAACATCGCAATGTTGGCAATAGTGAAAAGAAGAATGACAGCTCTCGTAGCAACAATGGCGGCGCCGGCGGCGGTACGTCAAGTTCGAACAAAAAGAAAACAGATAAACAGAGAATAAAATGTTATAAGTGCAAAGAATTCGGGCATTACAAGTCTCAGTGCACCAAGGAACAAAACCAACAATGTGTAATTAAGACGACGAACGCTTTTTCCGCAGTTTTCTTGAGTGGAAATTACTGTAAAAATGACTTTTACTTAGATAGCGGTGCCAGTGTTCATATGACCCCAGATGTAAACATTGTGAAGAATCCGTGTTTTACACCTCAAATAAAGGAGATAATAGCAGCAAACAAAAGTGCTATGCCTGTATTGTGCTGTGGTGATGTTAATATAATTACAAAAACAGATGTTTGCAGATATGATGTGACTTTAAAGGAAGTTTTATGTGTTCCTAACCTCTCGACAAATTTAATTTCTGTCAGTCAGTTGATCAAAAACGGCAACAGTGTGCAGTTCAAAAACAACTGCTGTTATATTTATAATGTACAAAACAGTTTAGTTGGAATTGCTGATGAAATGAATGGTGTTTACAAGTTGAGGTTGGAAAGCAAGCAGTGTTTGTTTACTTCTACTACTGAAGATACTAGTAGTGAAGTTTGGCACAGAAGAATGGGACATTTGAACATGAATGATTTAAAAAGGATGAGAGATGGAGCAGTCACGGGTATTTCTTACTCAGATAAGTCAGAGATCAGCAAAAGCACATGTACAGTATGTTGTGAAGGAAAGCAGTCGCGCTTGCCATTTGGTCATGCAGGAACAAGGAGCAGCAAGCCTTTGGATGTTATCCATGCTGATGTTTGTGGACCAATGGAGATAACTTCAATCGGTGGTTCAAGGTACTTTCTTGTATTTGTTGACGACTTTACTCGTATGGCTTTCGTTTACTTTCTCAAAGCAAAAAGCGAAGTTTTTAAGTTTTTTAAAGAGTTTAAGTCCTTAGTAGAAAACCAACAGAATACAAAAATTAAAATTTTTCGGACAGATAATGGCTTAGAGTTCTGTAGTAATGAGTTTGAAGATCATTTAAAAGCTGCAGGTATAATTCATCAAAAAACGAATGCCTACACTCCAGAACAAAATGGAATGAGTGAGCGTATCAATAGAACTATTATTGAGAGAGCTCGTTGTTTATTATTTGATTCTGGGTTAGATAAGAAGTTTTGGGCGGAAGCAACAAATACTGCCGTCTATCTTAGAAACAGATCTGTTGCATCAGGTTTAGATAATAAAACACCATATGAACTTTGGATGAAACAGAAGCCAGATTTAAGTCATATCCGTATATTTGGTAGTCGGATAATGGTTCATATTCCGAAAGAAAAAAGGCTTAAGTGGGATTCTAAATCAAGGAAGCATATCCTAGTTGGTTTTGCAGAGAATGTGAAGGGTTACCGAGTGTATGATCCCGTAAAGCGTAATATAACAACAAGTAGAGATGTTATAGTACATGAAAATACTGAAAGGAAGAATATTGTAGATGACAGTATAACAGTTTCAGTTGGGGACACAATCCAAAATGATAAGTCAGGCAGCTATGTTGAGAGCAGTGAGAAAGAAATAGCCAATAAAACTTCTCAGAATGAAGAATGTTCAAATATTTCTTCAGAATCTGAATATCTTAACGCTTTGACTGATTTGGACCCTACGTTGCAGCAAACAACAGCATCTGTAGATGATGAGCCAGAACCAGAAGTAATTACTAAACGAATAAGGAAGCAACCAAAGCGTTATGGTTATACAAACCTGTGCGCTTCATCCAGTACTGAAGTTACCAAGGATCCTGTGACCACCCATGAGGCTCTGGAGGGCCCGGACCGAGACAAGTGGATCGAGGCTATGAAGGAGGAGTTGGAGGCGTTCAAAGAAAATGATGCGTGGTTTCCAGTTGATAAACTACCTTCTCATAAGACTCCAGTGCAGTGTAAGTGGGTATACAAGAGGAAAATTAATATTGATAACAGTGTTCGGTACAGAGCGCGTTTAGTGGCTAAAGGCTTCACGCAGAAGCCTGGTTTGGACTATGAAGAAACTTTTTCACCTGTTGTGAGACATTCTACTCTTAAGATGTTATTTGCTTTGTCTGTCCAATTAGGTTTACATGTTAATCATTTAGATGTGAAAACAGCATTTTTAAATGGATTTCTCAAAGAAGATATTTATATGTTTCAGCCAAATATTGATTGTAATTCTAACAAAGAAAAAGTTATTGTAAAATTAAACAAAGCAATTTATGGACTAAAACAGTCATCTAGATCTTGGTATGAGAGAGTAGATCAATGCTTAAGTGAAATAGGGTTTAAAAAGAGCCGTTTAGAACCATGTGTTTTTACAAAGATCAGTAATGATGTAAAGATTATCATTGCTTTGTATGTGGATGATTTTTTTGTTTATTCTAGTGATAAGAGTGAAACTGAAAATTTAATTTCTGTATTAAGTTCTAAATTTAAGATTAAAAACTTAGGTCAGGTTCAACAGTGTTTAGGTATGAGGGTTAAGGTTGATAAAAAACAGAATATTCTAACTTTAGATCAAGAGCAATATATAGATCAGTTATTGGATAAATTCAATATGTTGGAATGTAAAGAAGCTAGTACTCCAGTTGAATGTAAATTAGATATTAAAAGGTCTGACACTTGTAACAGTGAGATTCCTTATCAACAATTGATAGGAAGTTTGATGTATTTGGCAGTGTTGACTAGGCCAGACATATCATTCAGTGTTAGCTTTCTTAGCCAATTTAACAAATGTCATACTAATGTTCATTGGAAGTATGCTAAGAGAATACTTAGATATTTAAAGAAAACAAAAAGTTTTTGCTTGAAATATGTAAAAGGCGAGACTGAACTTGTAGGATATGTTGATGCAGACTGGGCTAGCAATTCAGTTGATCGTAAGTCTTATACGGGATATTGTTTTGTACTATCAGGTTCAGCCATTTCATGGGAAAGCCGTAAGCAAAGGACAGTAGCATTATCAAGTATGGAGGCTGAATATATGGCAATAGCAGAAGCATGTAAAGAGGCTATATATTTGAGAATGTTGTTATGCGAGCTTACTGGTAATTTATGCACTGTAAAACTGTACAATGATAGTCAAAGTGCACAGAAGTTGGTGGCAAATCATGTGTGTCATAGAAAGAGCAAACATATTGACATCAGATATCATTTTGTCAAAGATGTAATCAATGATAAAGTTATAAATTTGCAATATTTGCCAACAACTGCTATGCCAGCTGATTTTCTAACTAAAGCTTTAAGTTCTATGAAACATTATAAGTGTATAGAAGGTATAGGTATGTTCAAGCGTTAGGAAATGATTTTTCAATTGTTAGTATCTTAAGTAAAAGATTGTTTTTTATTTTATGATATTGGTTTATTTTCTGTAGTTGGGGTGTTAGAATTGTATAACATTGACATAAAATAAACTCACTCACTCCATCTATGTTATTATGTAGCAGTTGCTAATATGTAATGTCGCTTGTCAGTTGTCATACGAATAAAATTAGTCGTGTCATCGCGTTCAAGTAAACTGTCGTTTTATTAAAAATTATGTCAAAACTGCTTAAGGCCGGGTCACACTGTTACCGATTGTAAATCTAAGTCAATATGTTTCATTTGTAATGCAAAGCATAATACTTTGTTACATGAAGAGCATAAGAGTTTACTGTCTCATACTAGTGAACTGGATTCATCCCAGCATCCCGATATGAACACTACTCTAACTAGTGCTACCCAGTCAAACATTGCAAATCAACCTATTAGCAAAAAAATCCTTGGTACAGCAGTAGTTCGTGTGAAGCGATCGGATGGTTCGTGGCAGTATGTCCGCACAATTATTGACAGTGGCTCGATGGATTCATTTATTACAAGTAGCTGTGCGCGACAATTAGGTTTACATATCAAGAAATGTAAATTAAATGTAAGTGGCATCGGTCAAAATTATGGGTGTAGCATTAAAGGTCACACCTTCGGTTCAATAAGACCTCGATTGAGTGACACTCCTCAGTTAGATATTCAATTAGTGGTTTTACCTAAAATCACATCCCTGATTCCTTCGATGTCGTTGCCGACAATCGTCAAGGATAAGTTTACACATCTAGATCTCGCCGACCAGGACTTTGATAAATCCGGTCCGATCGATCTGTTGTTAGGAGTAGACTGTTTTGACCAGATATATACTGGCTCACGTTTCAGTCCAGACCCGGGCTTTCCATGCGCACTCTCTAGTGTATTCGGCTGGGTGATAAGTGGTCAGTTTCTTCAAAACGTGGTAGCTAAAACTCCGGCTACACCCGTTACGCTCCTCGTCGCGCCTTCTAGTGCACTCGACGGGATCGTTCAACGGTTTCGGGAGTCCAAGGAGCCGCCGAAATGTAAAATTTCCGGCCCCGAGGATGAAAAATGCGAACAAAAATATAAAGAAGGCACGCATCGCACCTCCGATGGGCGTTATGTTGTCCCAATTATGCTTAAAGATGATGCTCCAGCCTTAGGGAAATCATATCAACAAGCGTTTAATCGTTTTCTAAATTGGAAAAAAAGACTTGCTAGTCAAAATAGGTCAATTTTAACTTATTGAGAAATAATATTTTAAAACCAAAGCATATTTTAAGAGGATAATAACATTTTATTTATTATATATTCTGAAACTGTGATAATAGTACAAAATTATTTAACAATTATTATTATACAATTATTGAATTAAATTCATAAAAGTTTTATGACGGAAGATAATTATTTACTTAATGTTTTATGTCATGTTATAAGTACGAGATCTATCAGTAATAAAATAATAATCAATGTAACCATGACCAGTTTGTTAATAGGGTCGATCGCGACTGCTAGTCCAGTCGATCGCGACTGCTAGTCCAGTCGATCGCGACTGCTAGTCCAGTCGATCGCGACTGCTAGTCCAGTCGATCGCGACTGCTAGTCCAGTCGATCGCGACTGCTAGTCCAGTCGATCGCGACTGCTAGTCCAGTCGATCGCGACTGCTAGTCCAGTCGATCGCGACTGCTAGTCCAGTCGATCGCGACTGCTAGTCCAGTCGATCGCGACTGCTAGTCCAGTCGATCTTAAAACTACGCTGTTGATTTATGATTTCAAGTAGTACGTGTGTTTGGTAGATCGCACAAGGTTTCTTTGGTAAACAGTACACCTTAAGTCTACTCAAGTTGGCCACCCCTGTCCTAAACTCTCAAATATTCCCAATCAGTCTTGAGCCTTAATGCCTTAGCAATAAAGTTGGAATCTGATGGGGAAATCTGACAGATTGTAGTGGCTTAATGTGCTGTCGTCTGTACTTGTTATTGACCTTGTTAACACGCCTTCTGCTGGGACTTAAAACCATAACCTACACTATGTAGATTTTAGGTAGATATTTCCGTAAAAATCTTTATGTAAACTAAAAAATATGCATTACTGTATTTAGTCATAATCATAACGAAACTAGTCAAAACCCAACTACAAACATGCATTTATTTTTAATGATTCATAATATGTAATGCATTACACACTTCATTGTTTCTCTTTTTTATTAAAAATAACAACATTTATTTAAAAAAAAAATAATAGGCAGACTCGAATTTTAAGGGATTTACACACGAGCGAAGAAACGCTGCGTTGTAACACTCGTTTAGGCTTCCTTTATAATACTTGTTTATTATTTAGCGAAGACATAGAATCTTATAGCAAATAATATATATAGATTATAGATACTACAAAAAAAAGTCTACAATGAGACTCCTATTTTTTTTTTTAATGAATACACTGGATAAAAAAAGAATCTTATTTTAAAAATATTATATATTTAATTACTCTCCAAACTGCTAACGGAAAGACGTTTCGTAGGCCGGTGGTAAAGGTTTGTCCCTTACCAAATAATTAGTTTATTTTCCTTTTATATACCTAACTAGAGTATAAGTACACACTGTCTTTAGGTTATTTAAAATAAACCACCAATTATTTACCCTTATTAACTAGAATTTTATGCGTTTTTTCGGCAGTGGCTCATAGTCCAGCTATTGCTGATTTCACTCTTAATTTTTCGCATTCTTCTTGAAACCCTTGTGGATTTCAGGTGGGGGGAAATGTGTGAGCATTAACTATCCTAATAATTTATCCATGCATTTCCATTGTCCATCCTTGTTTCGTCAACGACGATAAAAATAAACTTGGCTGTATGGCGTGCTATGCCTTCGCCTTTTCCATGCGCCCTCCCTCAAGAGTGGCAAGAAATAGAACTAGTACAAAACAAGATGGCGATCTCAGCTCGTCCAACGCCGCGTGTACTCTAAATAAAATCGAATATCTGACTTCCTAAGAGCTTCGCTGGCCTAATAAACCCTCAGTTTCCATATTGGTGGTGTGTCTGTGCTTGACGAGTGTAGGCAGTGAGCAAACAGCATCAAGTCCACGAAGAAGGAGCAAGCTAACCGACTGGCACCTGACTCGTCGTTGGTAACTCCTCGCCTGTCCAACTGGATCCAGGTTAGTGTTTTGCATGTTTGTTCCCCTGCTTTGAGACCCTGGGGTTGATAGGAGAATGCAGCGACTCTTCCAGGAAGCGTCAACAAGTATTTTTAAGTAAAGAATCTATGTACAAAATTTCATAAAGATATCATGAAAAACCACAAAGTTATGAGCTTGTTATCTTACTTGGTTGTCCCAACAAAAGTATGGTCAACGCACTGCTCGCCCGCCCGGCGCCGCACGCCGGTCCCGCGTGTCTTAAACTGAACACTAAACTTAAACTTAGTTAAGTTTATGAACAAGGTACCTACCTGATCGGTACCATTGTTTCTGAATGAGGAAATTACTTTTAACCGATCTCTAATTCGCTGTTTCAATAATTGTAATAACCTTCATTTCATTTCTACAGTACCAGCTAACGTTTGCAACATCATGTAAGTAATATTGCAAAGGAATTCCTAACAAAACGAAGGTGAAGAGTATTTAGTATGAAATGTCGTTAATAGATCCTTAAAAGGGGTAAAGAGGGAGGTTGCTAGTTGGTTAAAAAAAGAAACCATGGCCCTGGTGCACAGGCAAGTGAAGAAACACGGGTGGGTTTTAGTCAGTAAATGTCTGACACGGCCTTCCGCTCCGGCCAGAGCGGGAGAGGAGAGGTCATTTGATAATTAATGATTTGCCATTCAAAACAAAAAAAGGGGCGTAAAGAGGGAGTAGGAAGGAGGCCCGCGTGGTAGATTACGGCTTACTGCCTTTCACCGAGAGGAGGCCTGAGTCCCAGGAGTTAGGAAGAACATTATCGGCTGATTATGTTATGAGTCGTGTACAGCGTTCATCCTCCATGACATGTTACTCCATTAAGTACCTCTACTCTACACAATCAATCAAATTTCTTTTTTCCTTTATTTCAACATATTTACGTATAAATTATCCGCTCTACTGTTATTGTATTGTTTATCTGTTCTAACGTCACTTAAATTTATCTTTTGAATAAACACCATAGTGTTTACAAGTCCAAAATGTATGGTTAAACAGTCGCTAATCACTAGTTAACTTTAAGCAACGTTTATGAATAAAAGGGTATATTTTTTTAACCGACTTCAAAAAGGAGGAGATTACTCAATTCGACCGTATATCTGATTTTTTTTTATTTTTTTATATGTTTGTTCGCGCATAACTTCGTCGTTTATGAACCGATTTTGATAATTTTTATTTTGTTGGAAAGAAGACATTCCCAAAGTGGTCCCATGATAAGGACATCAGGGTCTGATGATGGAAGACCAGAGAAATCAAGAGGAACTTACAAAAATCGTAGGGGCGACTAGTGCATTTCTTAGTATTTTCATTAAGTATCTTAAAGCACTACAATTTGATAAAGGTCTGGAGTAGATCTGATGATGTAGCCGGGAGACAGTCGAAGGAACTCCTCAACAATTCACAGCAGCTGCCTTGCGATTAGGCTTGATTAATTTGTATTGATAAAACCTTGTATTGATAACCAAAGACACCGACTTCGGAAATTAGTTATTTTTCACTTTGTAGTGGTTTTGGAAGACGGTTATTTTTTTTTTTTTGTAAAAAAGGTTTTAGTAAATATTAGAATATATAAACATTTTTCAATATTAGCCCACCGGTATCGGGAACAGGGTCCAAACTACCGGCGGTCAAGGCTCCAGAGAGAGGAACCTCTTGGAAATGTGAGCCGTGTCCAGATATACAATATGTAAAGAAAACCCTGTCCGATCCGTGAAGGTATTGCTAGGAATCGATAACTGATTCTACTAATGCCTACAAAGCCGGGCTAAACTTGAAAAAAAAAATCCCCCTAAAAAAATAAATATTATTTCGCAAAAAGGGGTAACTTAAAACATCTGCCGTAGGCCATCCAGGCGCGGGCGGAGAGGGGCAGGGCACGCGGCCGCATCGCTATTCGCTCAGAATTATACCGTCAAAAATAATGTTGTCACTTTTTAAAAATTACCAAATTTTGGGGAAGTTGGAATTAATTGGCGGGAAAAAAGGTAATTTCAAAATTCACTAGTATTGTTACTATGATGATTATGTAAAATTTCATATATTATTTGGTCATGTGTTTACCTAACCTTTACTATCCTTACGGGTCGGACAGGGTTTTCTTAACATTTTGTATAAACATTTTTAAATAGTAGCCCACCGGTATCGGGAACAGGGTCCAAACTACCGGTGGTCAGGGCTGCAGAAAGTGGAACCTCTTGACAATGCGAGCCGTGTCCAGAAGTACCGCTTTCTCAATTAAACCCTTGATCAACCTGCTTATCGAGAGCCTCCTGAGGCGTCGGTTGAGATTCTTGGCTATTAAACCATTGACTGTCACGACTATCGGTACAGTGATTGCTGTATTCAAATCTCATATGTCGACCACGTACCGGCAAGCGCAGCGTCGGACGCCCACCGACTAGGTGGTCGGATGATCTGACCAAAATCGCAGGGAAGCGCTGGATGCAGGCCGCGTCCAACCGTTCTTTTTGGAAATCCTTGGGGGAGGCCTATGTCCAGCAGTGGACTTCATGTGGCTGAGATGAATGAAGGAAAAATGTCGACTACCTCGCGAGTCAAGATACTTGATTTGTTTATCTTTACAACCAATCAAATATTAGTATTATAGATAACAGTCGATATTGTGGATGGTATGGAGGGATAGGGGGGGGGGGGGGTTGTTTTTTTAAACTTTGCCCCCACACTAGTACTAATTACTCCTCGTGAATGCTTTACAAACATATAAACTCACATCACACAAACAGTCAACTAATTGTAGGTCAGATAAATATTTGTTCCGTACGGGAATCGAATCCGCGACACGCGGCGCAACTATCCAGCAGTTCATGGAACGCCTTTCAAAGCGTTTCTTTGACACTGCTGCCAAGCACCGCAATCCCCTTATAGTAGCGGCTGCCAACTACACTCCCTCCACCATCTCCCGACTTCGCCGCCCTCGGCATGCCCTCACAGACCCCGATGACCCCATAACCCTCCTCCAAGAGGCCAACAGGGCCACCAGCACCCTATAAAAGAAATCGAAATACCGAACCCGCCGTCGAGGTCCTCCGCGACGCGCCCCACAGCTTAATTTCCCTCCCCATCCCTTGCCCAATGAGGGCCAGCCCGCGCCGCAGCTGAGCCAGTAATTATTATAATGTCCCAACAATGACCTCTGAGTTTGTTTCGGCGTTTCTTCTCAGAGCTAGTACTAGGAAACGCCGTGGTCATCAAATCACTATGAACACTTTCGATCCAGCCGTCCCTTGCTGTCCTCTCTAGCAACGCCCTAAGCCGAGGTTCGTACCCCACAGGGGGTGCCCTTAGTGCGTTGTCGCTTAGTTTTTAGTAGCCCTGGCAAAAGTACGGTTAAGTAGTCACGGCCTCTAATGGTCAACTACGAAATGCCATATAAAAAAAAACAGACACGCGGCGCAGCAGTCGATGGTTCAGCCACTGCACCAATCGTGTTTTCTAATTAAATGTAGGCTTGTAAGGTTGCAATTTTTGCCAATGGGACATGGCTTGACTTCCTAGTCACTATTTGCCCTATAAATAGTGAAGGAAGTTCATTTCTCGAGCATGTCCTTGTCTCATTATTATCATCATCTCAGCGTTAATCCCAGTCGCATCCGAAGCTTTTTCAGCTTTGGAGTCCGGGATCCGCTTTACCAGTCTAACTGCTGATTTTGGCTAAACTTCGATATTTTCCGTGAAGCGACTGCCGTCTGACCTTCACAACCCGAAAGTACAACAACCCGTAACGACTGCCATTAGATGTTCGTATGGCAACCGGGATCAACGGCTTAATGTGCTTTCCGAGGCACGACTAGACCAGTGCAAATATTCATATTCATGCATCCAAATATTTGCACTGCGCGGTGATTACTATTTCCCCTATATATAATGAAAGGAGTTCCATTTCACGATCATGTCCTTGTACCCTAGTATCTGAAGCCTGCGTACCGTGAAAGATCAATTACTGATTATGAACAGCCACGAGTGTTTGTTTAATGGCTTTTTTTTTCATGATAATCTGATTCTGTTGATTAAAGTATGCGGTTACTACCGGCGCGATGATTGCGTAACAAAGTAGCAATGGATTTCATTTTGACAGTTTAACAAGGATTCAGGTATTGTCACCAAACGATTCGTCGTGTTCGCATGATGTCTGGTGAAGCTGTACGGAGGACGGGTCTAACCAATTGTGAGTACGATGCGTCAAATGTTGTTGTGTCGGGAGTTTGGTCGTGGAGGGTCTCCAGATCAGTCTCCCTCTGGCGCAGCATCGTTGGTCGTGTTGTTCGGTTTAACATTGCATCACCTCGCTCAACTACCGTCTTCCTCCCTATTCACTAAGTTTTTTAAGTGAATAGGCTTAATAAACTAGCGCGCTTTACCATCACCGATTGCAGCACTGCTTACTATCAAGCGGGATTGCGGTTAAGCACCAGTTTATAATTATTAAAAAAAAAACAGTTCAACATTCATTCCGTTTTTTACGTTGGTGATCAGACACTTCGAACATATGGTGCAAAGAACTAGCAATATCATCATCATCATCAACCTTTTTTTATCGACCCACTGCTGAGCACAGGTCTCCTCTCATACAGAGGATTAAGCGTAATCACCACGCTTGCTCAATGCGGGTTGGCGCTAGCAATATGCTTCAAAGTTATTAAAATTGATAGTAAATTTTCAATTAGATGGCTGCCTTTCTCGAGAGCTCGTCTATTTAACTTTAAGACTATTTGGTAGCGACGCGTATATCTTCACGTAAGTGAAGCGTTAGCGTAAGAAACAAAATATTATTCTGCCTTTCCTTGTGTTGTGCCTTCGCCATCCAATCGTTTCGGAATGAGTCCAAATCGTGGAAGAATATGAGGCTTTGCCCAGCTTTAGGACGATATATGTATGCCAACGGAAAATCAATTATATAACCGCCATTTTCTCTTGTTCCAGATTCAAACCAGCCAATCAAACAAGACTGAAACTACATAAAACTATGTAGCAACGTATACATTACTTAGATATTAAACATTCCAATGCATCAGTACCTAATATTATGAGAATTGGCCGACATTTTGTGTAGCGCAACGAAGTAAGATGGCGTCACCTGTCAAATCGGTTAAAGAGGAGAATGAGGGGGACGAAGCGAATGAGAAGCTGTTGGAGGATAATCAGGTGCTGATTGTACCGCCTTCGGTACAAAATCAAGATGGAGGACCCGTTTCTGTGAAGTCTTCGAAGAAAGGTGAGTTTTTGGCAATTATTGACTTATTTTTTTTGGAAAAGTAAGGTCAGACACCCACAGGCTAGTTGCAGCGACGCGACGGTCTTCGCAGGATGACTAGTTGTAGCTGGATGGAAGTTACCGGAAATCAAGATGAATGGCGTGATATAGGCTGGTTACTATGATGATGATGATATATTTTTTAAGCATAGCAGAGGTTCACATGTTGCCATTTTTGAATTGAAAAGTTGAAGCCTTACTTTTTAGCTTGGATTTAACTGAGAGACTAACTCGCAAAGCTAGTGGTCGCGGGGACAGCTGTTGAAGATGAGGGTCTGCGTTATAGCCTGCGCAGACGAGGGATTTTTGTCCGCTAAAATAGATCGCTTACAACTGTATCGAGTAACACAAACGAGGGATTAAAAGTACCGCGTACACAAAGTCCCCCGAATAACCGAGGACATGCTGAGAGCGGACCGAACAAAAGTACGGTGTCCCCGAATAAAATAGAACTCGTGTGACTCGGCGAAGCAAAGCACATGGCGGACTTTAGTCCGCGTTGTGTGCTGCTTTTCTACATTTCTGAGCAACAAATGACCGCACACCGTGTGCGTTGAGTTCGCGGTAAATCTGAGGTGGACTTTTTATTCGCGGAGCGTACTTTTTTCTCCGCAGAAAACTCCTCCGTCAGCAGCGCAGGCCCTTAAGATTCTCAGGTGGGGATTATTGTTGGAATTTTGTCTGTCAGTTGCTGCACAACAAGTATCTTGCCTAATGGCCTGATACTTCTTTTTCTGATAGATCTTTTTTTTTTTTATTTCAACGGTCGGTTGGCGGACCTGGAAGGGTTAAAACTCCGACCGCCACAGGTTATATAATTATAAGATTCTAATTGTAATTGAAATAGTTGACATGTGTAATGCGAACTCAGCTGTCATTGTACTGTTACGAATGGACCTTATGTCAATGGCATAAGGTTCAATATCGCGTGACATGCAGTGAGTCACTTTTAAGACCTATTTCTCCAGATCTAGACATTTTCTAGGTACAATAATAAAACGCATTGCTAGACTTAGGACGGCCTATCGAATGGTACAGGTCTCAACAGTTTTGTCAACAAAGTGTCGACATCGAAATTTCTAGAAACCCGTTTCCGGGAATTATCGTAGGTACTTACTTGGCCGGTGACCTCGAAGTTATGCAGTATTATTATTACGCCTAGAGGATTCTGGAATGTTCGATCAGCTGGCCTATATATAGCGCCGTGAGGCCGGCGCAGAGTCAGTCTACACTCGACTAGCGATACGAAAACAGCGACAGTTAAGAAGCGATCTTAGAGAATACCTACTGCGACAACTGTAGCGAGAACTGTGAGTACTACGAGAAGTAACATCTGATAGTGTTATTGTGTGTTTACGACACGGACTTCGTGGACGTAAGGGAAGACTTCGGTGCAACGTCAGCGACATTCTACTTGTCAGTGCTTACAATCGACTGTACCTTCGTTGCCAATAAACTTCGTAACCCTTAACCGGCGTTTAAGTACCCCTAGCCCGTAACAGTACCAATAGGGATGTATCCAAGGTATGAAAATCAAAAAAATAATTAGTCCGTCTTATCCATACTATCCATACCTACAAATATTATAAATGCGAAAGTATCTCTGTCTGTCTGTCTGTCCGGCTTTCACGCCACAAATACTGAACCGATTGTAATGAAATTTGGTACACAGATAGTCTAGAGCCTGAGATAGGACGTAGGCTGTAAAACATCCCGCTATAACCAATAGGAGCAGAGCAGGAACAAAACATGGTGCGGAAACGGGAGCAAACGCGAATGTACTACATATTGCTCCCATTATTTTAACAGGCGCATATTTTATATCAACTGAGCTCATTTGGCTAGAAGGTTACGCGGGTGAGACCGCGGGGCACAGCTAGTACATAATAAAAAAAAATAAGACCCGTATTTTTTATTTTGTCGAAATTACCAAAACCTACTGAGAAATAGCGTACTAAAGTCACTGAGTGGGGGCTAATTACGTCACGCCGTGGTATATTTTGTACCACGGCGTGACGTCATGCGACATTTCAAATAAATACAAGATGTATTTATTTGAAATGTCCTAAGTATTTGAATGAAAAAATAAAAATACGTGTTCAATATCTATACTAATATATTATATTATAAAGCTGAAGAGTTTGTTTGTATGTTTGTTTGTTTGAACGCGCTAATATCAGGAACTACAGGTCCGATTTTAAAAAAAATATGTTTGCGTTAGATAGTCCATTAATCCAGGAAAGCTTTAGGCTATATAACATCACGCTGCAACCATAAGGAGCGGAGCATAACAAACTCCACACGAACGAAGTCGCTGGCGGCCGCTAGTTTTTTATAAACTAGCGGCCGCCAGCGACGAAATAATTCTATCTCATCATCATCATCAGCCTTTACTCGTCCACTGCTGAACATAGGCCTCCTTCATGGCACGCCAACAAGCTCGATCCTGAGCAGTTCTCCGCCAGCCACTACCAGCCACCTTTTTGATGTCGTCGCTCCATCTCGCCCAAGGGCGTCCTACGCTACGTCCTAATAAATTTAATAAATGTAATTCTATCTGTTGGACATTAAATTATTTTTTAGGAAACAAACCAATTGTCATATCGGCCAATGGTCTTATAGCCAAGAGCCTCCACCAACATCTATTGAGGCTTCATTCAAAAGGCAATACTTAGATTTTGATTGGTCCTCATTAAAAAAATTTCGCAGTATTAGGACCCCACATAATATTATTTGCCTCCGCCTACCCCTGTTGGGAACCTAGTCTCCTATTTTTATAAAGTCATTCTTTCACGGTTCCATTGTCATTTTGCTAAAAGTTGTTAACACCACTACGATCCGGACGAAGCGTTTCGCCTCCTCCTTTATACCGCGTACATCGAGGGACTGGAACTATTTGCCAGCGGCGGTGTTTCCGTCGGACTACAATTTGAGTGTTTTCAAGTCTAGAGTGAATGGGCTCATAATCCATTATGAGCCCATTCACTCTAGACTAAACTAGCGCTTGACCGCAATGCCGCCTGATGGTAAGCAGTGACGCAATCGTTTATAGTAAAGTGCACTAGTTTATTAAGAGCCTATTCACTCTAGCCTTGAAGACAATCAAATTGTAGTCCGACGGCAACACCGCCGCTGGCAAATTGTTCCAGTCCCTCGATGTACGCGGTATAAAGGAGGAGGCGAAACGCTTCGTCCGGATCGTAGTAGTGTTAACAACGTAAGGGGGAAACTCGTCTTACGACGGGTCGTCCGATGGTGGAACCGAGATGGGGGAATTAAATCATGCAATTCCCTTGCACACTCACCAAAATGCACCCTATAGAACACCGAAAGGCTGGCCACTCTACGGCTTTGGAGACCGTCTTGAGTTAAATCAGGGTCACCAATCCAGTCTCTTCGCACGCCCCTCCACTGAATCCAAAGTGGCCAGGTGACACTTTGCAGCACCAGCCCAAATGTGAATATCATAATGTCACCATGTTGTTAGAAGATTACGAAAATTGTCAAAATCGATCATTATGAGATCACTGTTCAACCATTCTGACACTATTGTAATAGTAGACTAGGACCCCTGGTCTAGAGTCTTAAAATACTCGTATTTCAAATATGAAAAAAAAATCACATACAAAAAAAATGTGGGTAGATCTAATTTATTAATTCATTGTCCTAGTGTCTCTGCTTGTAGTTTATCTTTTTAATTTTATAGTTTGCTCATAGGTGTTGTGTTGAGTGCTAATTATGGGGAAAAAGTATAAAAAACTTAAAGGTATGATTTTAATGTATTATTTGTTGTAATTAGATGTAGGTTTTTTTTTTTTTTGTGCTGTGCTGGTATTTTGGCGTGACTAGCTGGCATATGCTAAACAATTTCCTTGTTGTTGTGTTTTCTTGTGTTCATTGCTATACTTAGTGTTGTGTAAAGTCATATTTTTTTTAAATGAAAGACAGCTGTACTGCTGGGGAGTTTGTTTCGCCACTTCTTCTTCCCAGTCAAAGCACTAGGAAGTGGCGAAGGGTGGGCGTTTTGGGGAACTGTCATATGTAATATTGGCGTTCAAAAAGTGCTGATTCTCAGCCTAATTTGAATAAATTTCTTTATTTTGATGAGTTGTCGAAACTTAGCATTAATGTTGAGGGTTGTGACTGTGAGTTCATTGTGGATGAGTCTTGGTGTAGTGGAAAATAATGAGAACAGTCCTCAACAGTAATGGATTGAATGAGTTCTAACTGCAGGTCAGACTAAGCACTCCATTTTTTTTTTTATTATTATAAACTAATTGCTTGACCGCAATCCCGCCTGATGATAAGCAGTGATGCAATCGTTGATGGTAAAGCGCGCTAGTTTATTAAGCCTATTCACTTAAAAAACTTAGTGAGGGAAGACGGTAGTTGAGCGAGGTGATGCAATGTTAAACCCAACAACACGATCATCGATTCTGCGCCAGAGGGAGATTAATCTGGAGACCCTCCACGACCAAATTCCCGATAGAACAACAGTAGGCGCCCGCGCATCGTACCTGGCATACATCGCAACACGTATGCTCATACCCGTCCTCCATACGGCTTCACCAGACATCATGCCGGAACACGACGAATCACTTGGCGGCAATACTTTGTCTGGCCTACCACCATTACAATTAATGAATGCTAATGAGTGTAAGTACAGATGTAGAATCTGTCAAGTTTCTTTAATAGTTTTTTTTTTTTTTTTTTATTACTTATAAACTAGTACTTGACTGCAATCCCGCCTGATGGTAAGCAGTGATGCAATCGTTGATGGTAAAACGCACTAGCTTATTAAGCCTATTCACTTAACAAAAACTGAGTGAATAGGAAGGAAGACGGCAGTTGAGCGAGGTGATGCAATGTTTAACCCAACAACACGACCAACGATGCTGCGCCAGAGGATGATCTGGAGACCCTCCACGACCAAACTCCCGACACAACAACATTAGGCACATCGCACCCGGTACACATCGCAACACAACTGCTCAGACCCGTCCTCCGTACGGCTTCACCAGACATCATGCCGGAACACGACGAATCACTTGGCGGCAATACTTTGTCTGGCCTACCACCATTACAATTAATGAATGCAAATGAGTGTAAGTACAGATGTAGTATCTGTCAAATTCCTTTAATAGATATTCTACTTTATCACTTGAGCGTTAAGGCTCAAGGTTAATTGGGAATCTATACTTAATATATAAAGCTGAAGAGTTTGTTCGCGCTAATCTCCGGAACTAAGGGTCCGATTTGAAAAAATATTTTTGCGTTAGATAGCCCATTAATCCAGGAAGGCTTTAGGCTATATAACATCACGCTGCGACCAATAGGAGCGAAGCATAACTAACTCCACTTGAACGAAGTCGCTGCCGGCCGCTAGTATTACATATTTTCGGGTAGCTTGACCTGCTTGTCCGTACATTTCTGGGTTGGTTTTCTAGTTGGGTTTGTCACTACGAAAGTTTGTTGATAGACACGCTGTTTCGCGCGGATTGTAATACCCTGTGAGCCGTGGCGTTAACAGAGAAAGGGGAGAGGGAGACCAGCGCCTATATTGCCTAATATACTACTACACTCTCAATTACCGATGGCCGATGGGGCAGTAAGGTTCTGGAGTGGCGGCCACGTACCGGAAGACGCAGCGTAGGGAGGCCCCCAACAAGGTGGACCGATGACCTGGTGAAGGTCGCGGGAAGCCGATGGATGCGGGCAGCACAAGACCGGTCATCGTGGAAAGTCTTGGGGGAGGCCTTTGTCCAGCAGTGGACCTCTATAGGCTGAAGAAGAAAAACACTCTCAATTAAAATAAATTTTCAAGTATATTCAATGCCGGTTAAGCTTAAGGGACAGGTCTATAAGACCATCATTAGACCTGTCCTTCTGTATGGCAGTGAGGCGTGGCCTGTGCTTGAGCGACACAAGCAGGAGCTGCGTGTCACGGAAATGAATATGCTGCGGTGGATGTGTGGAATTACGCTGAAAGACCGCATCAGGAACTCCCGCATCCGTGGCAGTCTCCGTGTCCGTGACATAGCAGACAAACTGCGAGAGTCGCCTGCGCTGGTACGGTCACGTCTTATCTAAACCGGCAGGTTACGTGGGTAACAAATGTCTTGCCATAGCGCCTCCGCCGGGCCGGAACAAGCGAGGTAGACCAAAGAAGTGCTGGCTTGACGTTGTAAGAGATGACATGCGTGCCAACAATCTCACACCACGTGCCAGAGATCGTGCGAAATGGAGGCGTTTTAGTAGGAAAGCGGACCCCGGGCTCCAACGCGAAAGCCGCGGATGCGACCGGGATTATACGCTGAGATGATGATGATTCAATACTCTATATCTTCGAAAAACCTGTGTGCTCAATAACATAAATAGCGCAATGAATGTTGTTGAACTGTCAAAATGAAACCCATTGCTATTGATAGTGTGTTACGCAAATACTTTGTTGAAGACATGGGCTCTTTTGACTGTGTCTGTAATTAGGTACATAATAACAGGAAATGAATGTTAATTATGTAGACACAGGTATTTACCGGTCTTGGATAATAGTATGTAACGTTATTTTTTGTATTATATGCGAAAACTGAAACACGTGCCCAGTATTTCTAACCGCCTTGAAAAAAAGGAGGTTATTCAATTCGACCAGTTGCGATGTGTGCCGGGTACGATGCGCCAAATGTTGTTGTGTCGGGATTTTGGTCGTGGAGAGTCTCCAGATCAATCACCCTCTAGCGCAGCATCATTTGCGGTTTAACATTGCATCACCTCGCTCAACTGCCGTCATCCTTCCTATTCCTAAGTTTTTTAAGTGAATAGGCTTAATAAACTAGTGCGCTTTACCATCAACGATTGCATCACTGCTTACCATCAGGCGGGATTGCAGTCAAGCACTAGTTTATAATTATTTAAAAAAATCAATTCGACCCGTATGTATGTAAGCCAAATTTTAAGTGTATGTTATGTATGTATGTTTTTATGTTTGTGTGCGCATATTTCCGGAACTAAAGTCCGTTTTAAGTAATCCTTTTTTGTTGTACTATGTATTGTTCAAATTAGGCAATACTATAAGTTTAATCAAAATCGGTTCAGTAGTTTTTGAGATAGGGATTTTTTTCGTATTGTTGAGAACTTATTCTAACATGGGTTACGGCTGCCACTATTGTTATGAGGTGAAAAGTAATTTTCGATTTTCGAGTAAGACACTGAAAAGCATGAAATAAAAACTAATTTTACTTTTGTCATGGGTCTAGAAGTCGGTGTCTAAAGGTTTCTGTTGTTTAGCTCGCCACCGACTTCTAGAACCATGACAAAGGTAAAATTATTTATTCCTTTTAACTGTTTTTTTTTTGAACTTGGTTTAATTTTTTTGTAAAAAGTTTTTATTATATAAAGAACTAGCTGTGCCCCGCGGTTTCACCCGCGTAAACTTCGAACCGAAAGAGCTCAGTTGATATAAAATAAGCACCTGTTAAAATAATGGGAGCAATATGTACGTCCGCGTTTGCTCCCGTTTCCGCAACATTTTTTGTTCCTGCTCTGCTCCTATTGGTCATAGCGGGATGTTTTATAGCCTATGTCCTATCTCAGGCTCGTAGACTATCTGTGTACCAAATTTCATTACAATCGGTTAGTAGTTTTGGCGTGAAAGCCGGACCGACAGACAGAGATACTTTCGTATTTATAATATTAGTATGGATTTATTATTTTTTTAATAATGGACGACACACTTCTTCTTTGCGAATTCTAGAATGAACGTTGCGCACCATGGGCGTGCACTAGCTGGTGGCGCGCATGCGTAACTTTCCGTCCGGTAAAGATGAATTTTCATGACGAAGACTCAATCATCGATATCGAGCGCGTTTGACTCATCAATTGACCCGCTTCAAGGTTGTAAGAACTCTCAACCTATGAGAGCGCCAAACGTGGACGATGAATCTCTCTGAAGTCTCGTGATGAAAACTCATGATAGCCACACAGGCCCGGGTCGACGGCTCGTATGTAAAGAAAATATGTAAAGAAAACCCTGTCCGATCCGTGAAGGTATTGTTAGGTATCGATAACTGATTCTACTAATGCCCACAAAGACAGGCTAAACTTAAAAAAATCCTCCTAAACAATAAACAAAAAGAGGTAACTTAATACAAGTGCGGTAAGCAACCCCTTCCGCGGGCGGCGGGGGGCAGGTCACGCGGCACCTGTGACGTGGTCACGTCGCTATTCGCTTATAATAATACCGGTGTTGTCACTTTTTTCAAAATACCAAATATCGGGGAAATTGGAATTAATTCCCGGGAAAAAAGGATTATTTCAAAATTCATTAGTATTGTTACTATGATGATTATGTAAAATTTTATATTATATTTGGTCAAGTGTTTGTTTACCTAACCTTTATTATCCTTATGGGTCGAACAGGGTTTTCTTTACATATTGTATAATACGCGCGCCTCAAAGAGATGTCAACACCAAGTGACTGGGTGCGCTGGGGTCGATCCCTGTCAGGGCCGTGGCTTGTTCAAAAGATTTTAAGCCCCTGGCACTAACAACTCATCTGGGCCCCATACGAAGGCTCAAGGTCACACAAAGGGCGATGGAAAGAGCTATGCTTTGAGTTTCTCTGCGCGATCGAATCAGAAAGGAGGAGATCCGCAGAAAAACCTAAATCATCGACATAGCTCTTCGAGTCGCTAAAATTAAGTGGCAGTGGGTCCATTGCTCGTAGAACCGACGGCCGATGGGGCAGTAAGGTTCTGGAGTGGCGGCTACGTACCGGAAGACGCAGCGTAGGGAGATCCCCAACAAGGTGGACCAACGCCCTCCCGCTCCGCTCAGAGCGAGAAGTCATTTAGCGGCTTCCCACGCAAAAAGAAAATACATACAATTCTTTGAAGAATATTACAATTTGAATGTCGTAATTAAGTTGAAAGTTTTCGTATATGTTTTCGTTATGGATAATGTTATCTTTGGAGTACATTATGTTGTTTACTTGACAGATTATGTACTCACGACTTGAACCTACTCCCATATGTGATGTATAAGGTTATTTATACTTTACTAGCTTTCCGCCCGCGGCTTCATATCATCATATTAATATCTAATTTTTCCGGGATAAAAGGTAGCCTATGTCTGTTCTCAGGGTCTAAAGATTGTCTGTGCCAAATTTCATCAAAATCGGTTGAGAGGTTTAAGCGGGAAAGCGTAACAAACAGACAGATAGATAGGCAGATAGACAGACAGAGTTACTTTCACATTTTTATAATATTAGTATGGATAAACCAATTACAAGTACTTTTGATCCGGGCGGGTCTACCTATCAGTAGGATGATCAGTGGAAAAGAACAAGCAAGAAAGTACACGGACATTCTTTTAAAAATCATTAATATTGTTACAAATTATCTGATTACATCATTCAGTCATGTCAGGAGTTTAGTCGTGGAGGGTCTCCAGATCAATCTTAATCTGGCGCAGCGTCGTTGGTCGTGTTGTTGACCGCAATTCAGCCTGATTATAACCAGTGGTGCAATCGTTGATGATAGAGCGCACTAGCTTGACAGCCTCCGTGGCGTAGCGGTAGCGGACGCGGCCGCTGCGCAAGGTGGCGCGGGTTCGATCCCCGCACAGTGCAAATATTTGTATGCATGAATATGAATATTTGCATTGGTCTGGTCGTGCCTCGGAAAGCACGTTAAGCCGTTGGTCCCAGTTGCCATACGAACATCTAGTGGCAGTCGTTACGGGTTGTTGGAGCCCTCAAACGTCCAACAATTGGTCTAACTGCAATACTTCGATGTCGCCTTCGGGTTGTGGAGGTCAGACGGCAGTCGCTTCACGGAAAAATGTCGAAGTTTAGCCATATCAGCAGTTGGACTGGTAAAGCGCGGACCCCAGACTCCAAAGCTGAAAAGGCTTCGGATGCGACTGCGATTAACGCTGGGATGATGATGATGAGAGCGCACTAGCTTAATAAGAGCCTGTTCACTTTAGTTTTGAAGACACCTAAATTGTAAATGTGAGACGGAAACACCGCCGCTTGCAAATTGTTTCAGTCCCTCGATGTACGCGGTATAAATGACGAGGCGAAACGCTACGTCCCGATCGTAGTGGTGTCAACAACGTTAGGATGGACATGGATACTCGCCGTACCGGTCGGACTGGTCGGCCGATGATGTAACGAAGATGCGGGAGTTAAATCATGCAATTTCCTCGCACACTCTCCAAAATGCATCCTATAGAACACCGACAGGCTGGCTACTCTTCGCCTTTGCTCCAACCTTTGGAGACCTTCCATGCCTAGTTTTGTATACAGTCAGATGTTTTCTAACTGAACAGACAGCTGTGCTGCTGGAGAGTTGGTTGGTTGTTGTAATTTTGTCGTTCGAGAACTGCTAATTCTCAGCCTAAATTGAGTAAATGCATTTTGATTTCACTATCACTAGATCAACTCATCATCATCATCATCTCAGCGTTAATCCCAGTCCCATCCGAAGCTTTTCAGCTTTTAATATTTATTTTTTTTTTATTTATTTATTTATTTCAAAATATACATTTCAAGGTACACAAATAATATTTTAACTAAAAAATCAAAAAGTACAAAAAATAATGTGTCGTTGGTGTCTGTACTAATGAATTAAATCACTGTATCACAGCCACCAGCGCCTTCCAAATTAGGTTAAACAATAAAATAGGACTATTGGGGCGTACCAAAAAGTAAATCAAATAAGTGTAATAAAGCAAAATAAAATAATTAATTTAGAATTTAAAGAAAAGTAACAATTAATACTAGATATACCAAAATTAACAAAAAAAGAATAAAAAAGGATTGATTTGATTTGAACTAAGCCACTTGTTTACATGGATTAATGTATGTGTATGTTCATGCAAGAGTGATTCTGCATGTAGGTAGAGGTGGTAAGTGTAAGTGTATGTGAGGGTGTGTGAGTGTAATCTGTGAAGGTGTGAGAGTGAGTATATGTAGGTAAGCGTCTATTTTAGAGGTACATCTATCGGATAGGTTTAAGCAGATCTTCAGTCTCCTGATAATTTAACTTTAATAAAAGAACTTGTAATTCCTTTTTGCATTTGTTTTTGGTTAAATTATGGATGTATGATATTTTATTAATTCGGTTGTAGAGACGAGAACTATTTACATAAAAATGTCTACTGGCGAGAGCGGTTTTATGTGGCTGAATTTCGCATACTATGTCCTTTCTGCGCTTGTTATTGGGTTTATATGGGATTGTAGCATGCTTACGCAGGATGGTTTGAAGAACATAGAGTTGTCTTACTGTGAGTACAGAGCATTGCTGGTACAAAGCAGCAGTCGGATGTCTAATAGGCTTCTTTAAAAGCACTTTTAGAACCGCTCTTTGCGCTCTCTCCACTCGCAGCATACTGTTAGCAAACGTGCCTCCCCACGCCGGTATGCAGTACATTAATATCGACTGCGCCAAGGAAAAGTAAACCAACTTCAACGTCTGTAGGTCAGCAGATGATCTTAATTTTTTGAAGACATACAAAAGTTTTCTTGTTCGGGAAACTAAAATTCCTATATGCTTGTCCCAGCTTAAACAGGAATCGATTTGAACTCCTAAATATCTCATTTCGTTTGTGCGTATGAGAGGTAGGCAGTCACAATTGAGACTAGAGTGAAGACAAGTATGAGCAATAATTTTTAGAGAGTCCGGAGGTTTAGACGCGGATGAACCAGAAAAAGCTATGAATTTGGTTTTGTTTGTATTTAAGGTTAACAGGTTGTCATTTAGCCAGGATGTTATGATTGACAGGGCTTTTTCAGTTTCTTTGTAGGCTAGCTGCCAGTCCCTTGCTTGCACAATCAGCGCCGTGTCATCCGCATATGTTATAATTCTGCAGTTACTAATTATCAGTTGACACAGATCGTTGATATACACCAAAAATAAGGTAGGACCAAGCACACTGCCTTGAGGGACTCCATATGTGAAAAATTCTTCATTGCTGGTGTAATTTCCAACCCTTACAAGCTGAGTACGTTCAGTGAGGTAACTATGCATAACATGCCCCTTACCCCCACTGCTTCCAGTTTACTTAAAAGGATGGGAATCGAAACCGTGTCGAAAGCCTTCGACAGGTCCAAAAATACTGCTATGGTTTTTAGTTTGTTATCTAAAGACTGAATTACAGTAGTTGTTAAATCTATTACAGCGTCTTCAGTAGACCTACCCTTAGTAAACCCGTATTGGTTTTGAGAAATTATATTATTTTTGGTTAGAAAACTTATTAATTGTTTATTTATAAGTTTTTCAAAAACTTTAGAAATAGTAGTGAGTACTGAAATTGGTCTATAATTTCCGACACATTGTCGATCACCACTCTTAAAAATGGGGTGTACAATGGCCTTCTTAAATACTTTAGGAAAAGTCGCAGTAGTTATTGCAAGGTTAAAAATGTGTTTTAACACTGGTATCAGGAGGTAACGGGCTGATTTTAGGACGGATGCAGATATACCATCCCAACCGACAGCACAGTTACTTTTCAGGCCCAGTATAGCAATCTCCAGCTCCTGCTCGGACACCTCAAAAACACCCATAGAGCAGCACGGGACGTTCACGCTTTGTGACGTGGGAGATACGGAATTCAGGATTTGATCTGCTAATAATTTCCCTATGCTTGCGAAGTACTTATTAACTATATCGACTGAGTCTATAGGATTTTCACTCAAACTCAATAAGTCCTTTGGTGAGGTATTTTGTTGCTTTGTATCCGTAATAGTTTTGATGGCATCCCAGGTTGCCCTGGGATCACCCCTGGCCTCTTCAAGTAGGTTTCGATCATAAATTATTTTTAGCTTTTTTAATAAGTTGTTGAGAAAATTACGATAGCGTTTGTAGGTAATACTGAGTATTAAGTTATCGGGATCTTTTTGAGCTTTACGATGTAATGTGTCTTTATTTTTTATACACTTCAGAAGTCCGGGGGTGACCCAAGGCTTTAAGATCCTTTTATTGTGCGGAATTAAAACCTCTCTAGTGTGTAAACGAACTATGGATGAAACTTTTTGAATTAGAGATTCAGCGGCTACATTAGAATCGTTAATACTAAATAAATAAGTCAGGTCTGTTTTCCTCAAGACATCCAACACAGCTTCCTGATCAGTACGCCTAATATAATGGCTTGATTTGTGTGACTTTTTTGTCGCGCCGACACTGAGTATCGTTGGGTTATGATCCGTGATCAATGTATCCAACACTAGTGTGGTTGCACTTTCATGCGACTTTAACATGACATGATCAAGACACGCCTGCACCCTTGTAGGGAAGTTGTGAGCGGGTAACATACCATGAGATGAAATAATATTAAGGTATTCTTCAGATTGGATATTTAAGTGATCTGGCATGATGTCTATATTTAGATCTCCTGTGACAACTAATGTTTTATAGCTATTAAGAGACGCCAACACCTCATTGAGACTTGCAAGGAAGTTGTCAAAGTTCTTTTTTGCCGGTGAACGATATATTGCGACAATAGCAACTTCATTGCTAGTGCATATCAGGCAATTAGCATCCAGTAATAAAGGTTGAATTATTTTATGTTTTAAATATGATTTTACATAAACAATTACACCATCGTTCTGATTACAGAAGGATGATTGGTAGTTGATATAGCCATCCAAAGTAGGTGCGTTTAGAACTTTACTAAGCCAGCACTCAGTCAGAACAATTACGTCACAAGTTATCTTAATTGAGTCTAAGAGAATAGTAAGCTGGTTAAAATTTGAGTTTAAGCTACGTATGTTCATATGAAATATATTAAGTTTCTTATCGGAGTTATTAACGTATTTTTTACAATCATGGGGAGAACAGAAGAAAGACTTAGAAACACTAATAGATTCCAAGTCATTAGATATCTCGGCTATGTTATCCACGGTGAATTTGAAGTTCAAGATTATTAGGGAACAGAAGTGACCGGAACGACAGAGTAAGATTAGTGTTCCCACTCAGCTTTTTTAAGACGTTTTCTTCGTGTGTGAGTGTGTATATGTAGTGTGTGCTATGCAATATTGTAAGATATGTGGCTGTTAAAAGTAATCCAAATAAGTAACAAGGAGAATTTATAGACAAAAAACATTTTAAGAAGCATGAAAATAGAAAGTTCGGAGACAGCAGAGCGCAATTTCCACAATTTAATGCCAGTCATTGGTCGCATTCTATTTTTCCTAGGTCACCTTCCACTTTTATATGTATCAACTGCGTACCTTCTCTTTTCCGAAGGTACACCTTACCATGAGCTGTCCAGCAGAAGGAGAACTCATTGACCTTGGCAAATTCCCGAGCAAGATAGAACAACCGCTTCGTCTTGTATGTCAGGTTTTCAGCAATGTAAATGGGAACTTGCGGGCATTGGAGTCCTAAGTGATTTGTGCCCAACCTATTTCCTTTGTTCACCTTGTTGAAACTCTTGTATACAGTCATCAAGTTGTCCCTCCGTAGGACACTAACAAAATCTACAATAATGGGTTTGACAATTGGGGATTTAGTATTTGTGCGGTAAACGTCACGGATTTCGGAATTCAAAATTTGGCAGTTTAATCCTTTGCTAATTGCAGAAACAACCTGCAGCAGGTCCGATTTTGTTTCTCCTTTGGAGTCCTCTCTCTTTGGAGTCTGGGGTCCGCTTTACCAGTCTTAACTGCTGATTTTTAGCTTAACTTCGATATTTTCCGTGAAGCGACTGCCGTCTGATCTCCACAACCCTAAGGCGATATCGAAGCATTGCAGTTAGACCAATTGTTGGACTTTTGAGGGCTCCAACAACCCGTAACGACTGCCATTAGCTGTTCGTATGGCAACCGGGACCAACGCCTTAACGTGCTTTCCGAGGCACGACCAGACCATTGCAAATATTCATATTCATGCATATTCATGCATACAAATATTTGCACTGCGCGGGGATCGAACCCGCGCCTCCTTGCGCATCGGCCGCGTTCGCTACCGCTACGCCACGGAGGCTGTCCAACCACTTCTTCTTCCCAGCGAAAGCACTGGGAAGCGGTAAATGGCAGGTGTTTTAATGGACTATCTTTTTATAATTTTGACGTTCAAAAACTGCTAATTCTTAGCCTAAATTGAGTAAATGGATTTTGATTTCACTACCACTAGATCAACTAAACAAGCTTATTATGATAATGCTCAAAAACAGAACACGAGTGCATTAACATTGATGATAACGGACACGTAAATCCGATAGCCCTGAACAATTTGTAATTAATACTTTGATAAGTAACTTAGGTGTGCTATGTGTCAAGTCGTGTGGTTGAATGAACAAGCGTATATGACGCGCCCTGTTTTTGTGATCAACTCAGCCTACCACATTCCATCGATGGACAAGACCTTTTTTTTTTTTTTGTTCCGGGGTGGTCTTGCCGCCAAGCGATTCGAGGTGTTCCGGCATGATGAAGCCGTACGGAGGACGGGTCTGAGCAGTTGTGTTGCGATGTGTGCCGGGTACGATGTGCCTAATGTTCTTGTGTCGGGAGTTTGGTCGTGGAAGGTCTCCAGATCATCCTCTGGCGCAGCATCGTTGGTCGTGTTGTTGGGTTAAACATTGCATCACCTCGCTCAACTGCCGTCTTCCTTCCTATTCACTCAGTTTTTTTGAGTGAATAGGCTTAATAAGCTAGTGCGCTTTACCATCAACGATTGCATCACTGCTTACCATCAGGCGGGATTGCAGTCAAGCGCACTAGCTTATAACTAATAATAAAAAATAAAAAAACAATGGATGTCCGCCGCCCTAGGGTGGGCGACGGGGTCTGTCAGACTCCTACTGACTAAAAACCACCCCGGTCTCTCCGGTCACGTGCGCACGGAGCCGCGGGAGTCCTTGATTCTGCCGCGGCCCCACACTGTCTTGCCGGCCCGGTCTGTCCGAGCCTCGCCTCCTGCACGGGATAGTGAGGTGTTAAACTACCCCGTGCATCGCCTCTGAGGCGCACACCGACACACGCGCGCCTCCGCTCGGGGTCCAATGAATAAGGGGTCTTCCCCATATCCCTCGCCCCTGGACCCATTCATGGGGGCTGAAAGAGGGCGTTATCCGCCGCACTACTGCCAGAAGCGTCAGGTCGCCTCCTACTATCGATGGACAAGACCTCTCCCAGGCAACGCCACAACACTCAATCCTCCGCCTTGCATCCAGTCTGTTCCAACCATCTTCTTTTTAAGAGTCTAGTAGCGTTGTCTCTCCGTCGTCATCTCAACGTTAATCCCAGTCGCATCCGAAGCTTTTTCAGCTTTTGGAGTCTGGAGTCCGCTTTACCAGGCTAACTGCTGATTTTGGCTAAACTTCGATATTTTATAAGCGACTGCCGTCTGACCTCCACAACCCGAAGGCGATATCGAAGCATTGCAGGTAGACCAATTGTTATACTTTTGAGGGCTTTCTAGTAGCGCTTTCTCTACACAAACGTGTTCCGCTGCTTTCTTCATAGATTACGCTTGTAGTGCTATTATTTTTCGGTACACATTAATTATACGTGCCCCTATCATTTGATTTTATTCCAAAAAATAATTAATAAAATAAATATGATATTTAATTTTTACCGCGATGTTCAGACGATTATTAGAAAATTGTGATAAGTTTTTGGACAAAAAAGCAAATAATAGAAGCATTGGTATACTTTTCCTCTAAATTTTGATATAAAAATAACAGGGTATTTGACTAAAAAAACTAATTAGTCCGTCAGTCAGATTTCCAAAAAATATTAGACACGTTTTTTTTCTTTTTTCATATAAACAAAAAATTAAGACGACACAGCGCGTTGAAAACTCGTGTGACGTCACTGCACGCTACACCTTTTAACGGCTAGTGACGTCACCAGCCACCACTCCTGATCTTTGATGCCTTTTATATTTGTCAATTTTTATTGATTTGATAAAACAAAATATCATCATCATCATCAGCCTTTACTCGTCCACTACTGGACATAGGCCTCTTTCATGGCACGCCAACAAGCTCGATCCTGAGCAGTTCTCCGCCAGCCACTACCAGCCACTTTTTTGATGTCGTCGCTCCATCTCGCCCAAGGGAAAAAAAAATATACGTATCCAATATTTTTCTATGATCTCAATGACAGACTAATTAGTTGTTTTAGTCAAATACCCTATTGAGATTTGTCGTGTGTTGAAAATGAAAAAGCGGAATACGAAACGTCTTTTGGTCAACGTTTTTGTAGGTAAAATCAATCTGAGCTGCAACTGTCCCTTTCGCACTTCACGCAGTTGGAAGCGGGGTGACGGGAATAGTTTCTTCAAATAAGGTCTATTTTTTAAATACCCCGGCACTAGAGTTCCCTCTTAAGAACGTCCATCAATCTACCTGGGGGGCATCACACACTACGCTTGCCGATATGTGGTCTCCACTCCAGGACTTGTCTGTTCTACTGGCTAAAGGTTCATCGAAGAGCCAAGAACAAAACATTTGACCAAAAGCTTCATCCTAACATTTTTTTTAAATTATTATAATCTAGTGCTTGACCGCAATCCCGCCTGATGGTAAGCCTTGATGCAATCGTTGATGGTAAAGCGCACTAGTTTATTAAGCTTATTAAAAAATTTTTGTGAATAAGATTGAAGACGGCAGTTCAGCGAAGTGATGCAATATTAAACTTAACAATACGATCAACGATGCTGCGCCAGAGAGCGATTGATCTGGAGACCCTCCACGACCAAACTCCCGGCACAACAACATTTGGCGCATCGTACCCGGCACACGTCGCAAACGACTGCTCAGAACCGTCCTCCGTACGGCTTCACCATACATCATGCCGGAACACGACGAATCGCTTGGCGGCAAGACTTTGTCTGGTGGGTGGTAAATTCTGCCGGCAGCCGATATCATGGTCTACCACCGAGTTAAACCAGATTTGCTGATATACAATATGTAAAGAAAACCCTGTCCGATCCGTGAAGGTATTGTTAGGTATCGATAACTCATCATCATCATCCCAGCGTTAATCCCAGTCGCATCCGAAGCCTTTTTCAGCTTTGGAGTCTGGGGTCCGCTTTAGTCCAACTGCTGATATGGCTAAACTTCGACATTTTCCGTGAAGCGACTGCCGTGTGACCTCCACAACCCGAAGGCGACATCGAAGCATTGCAGTTAGACCAATTGCTGGACTTTTGAGGGCTCCAACAACCCGTAACGACTGCCGCTAGATGTTCGTAGGGCAACCGGGACCAACGGCTTAACGTGCTTTCCAAGGCACGACCAGACCAGTGCAAATATTCATATTCATGCATACAAATACTTGCACTGTGCGGGGATCGACCCCGCGCCACCTTGCGCAGCGGCCGCGTCCGCTACCGCTACGCCACGGAGGCTGTCAAGGCTGTTAGGTATCGATAACTGATTCTACTAATGCCTACAAAGCCGGGTTAAAGTTAAAAAAAATCCCCTAAAAAATAAATATTACTTCGCAAAAGGAGGTAAATTAATACGTGTGCGCTAGGCAATACATGCGTCGGCAGGGCACGCGATCGCATCGCTATTCGCTCATAATAATACCGACAAAAATGGTGTTGTCAATTATTAAAAAAAAACCCAATTTTGGGGAAGTCCAAATATAACACGGTTTGGGAAAAATATAACATGTGTAAAAATTATTGGAATATATTCAGTTGCTTATTATGAATAAAATATATTCAGGTTTCGTATAAACGAAATATAACCACAGTCTAAAAAATCTTTTGACACTGTGATATAACTGACTCCTGGAGCAATTAGAGCGTTCAGCAGATTGACACGGCTTAAAGCATGATGACGTGTTTATGTATTTATTATCCAATGAGGCGCTAAGTGATCACTCAACGCATTCTAGCGAGGACACTCCTCTGCTTATTATGTCCTGATCACACTATTAGTAACTCGGTAACTATATTTGGGGCATAAAACGTAAATAGTAAACATTTGGTGGTATTTATTATAAGGTACCGGTTGCAATTAAGGCCCACCTAAAAGAATATTCTACTCGTGGTGGCCTAGTGGAACTTTCGATCCAGCCGTCCCTTGCTGTCCTCTCTAGCGACGCCCTAAGCCGAGGTTCGTACCCCACGGGGGGTGCCCTTAGTACGTAGCCGCCTAATTTTAATTTAGTTTTAAGTGCCCCTGGCTGGAGGCTTTAATTTTAATTAAAGCATCCACAGGAAAGTCCGATTAAGTAGTTACGGTCTCTTAGTAGGCACCTACGAGACGCCATACTGGTTAAAACATCAGCCTCTCAAGTATGAGTGCGTGGGTTCGATTCCAGGTCAGGCAAGTACCAATGTAACTTTTCTAAAGTTATAAGTTCTTTCTAAGTATATCTTGAGGAAACCAGGACTTTGAGTCTGAAATCGCCAACCTGCATTGAGCAAGCATGGTGATTACGCTCAATCCTACACTGTATGAGACGTGACTTGTGCCCAGCAGTGGGACGATAAAAAGGTTGATGAAAAGAATATTGCTTTAAATCTGAGCATAATGCGGTTGTCAAAAACATTGTTTACATAGCTTGTACATCATCATCATCAACCTTTTTTATCGTCCCACTACTGGGCACAAATCTTCTCCCTTTCAGCTTTTACAGCTTTGGAGTCTAGGGTCCGCTTTACCAGTCTAACTGCTGATTTTGACTAAATTTCGATATTTTCCGTGAAGCGGCTGCCGTCTGACCTCCACAACCCGAAGGCGACAGCAACGGCTTCACGTGCTTTTCGAGGCACGACCAGACCAGTGCAAATATGCATAATATTTGCACTGGTCTTTGCGCTTCACGGTTCATGCATATAACCCGCGCAGATAAAGAAAAGATCTGTAAATGGCGTCCGCTCGCATGCGTTCTCACTCACTCTCTATCGCTGTCTATACTCACACAGTGGAGTAAGCGCTGCAAAAAAATCATCAATCAGGAGTTCAGGATTCGCTTTCCAAACTACTGAAGCTAATTTGACGCACTCCGAGTTATCGTTAATTTCTTTCCGCAAAAGTCTCTGTTATTTTGTTATTTTTGTTGATATTGTTGTTTTTGTTGAGGTTGAACAATCAACCTCAACAAAAACAACAATAAAAACAAACACGACAACAAACAAGTAAAATGTCAAATTTACGTTGTAAATAAAAATATTTACAAATTAAATTGACATTTTGCTATCTTAGCTTTTGGTTTGTGATTGAACAATGGCATGTTTTGTCAACCGTACCATAAGTATCCGCCGCCATTTTCAGATCTTTTCTTCGGGTTATACAAATATTTGCGCTGTTCGGGGATTGAACACGCGCCTCCTTGCGTAACGGCCGCGTTCGCTACCGCTACGCCACGGAGGCTGTCCTGTGTAAATGCACAAACCGTGCAAAGCCATAAAAAAAAGAAAGAAATAAAGAAAAAAAAAACCGTCTGCAGCTTAACACGATTGCATGTAAGGTTTTAATATATTATTTGTAACAGTATGACACGCCACACCTACGCAGTCTAGACTACAAAATTGACGTCTAAACAAAGAAAAGGGTCTTTTATTGCGAATGGGATCATTAAAAAAAAATTAAATTATAAACTAGCGCTTGACCGCAATACCGCCTGATGGTAAGCAGTGACGCAGTCGTTGATGGTAAAGCGCACTAGTTTATTAAGAGTCTATTCACTCAAACCTTGAAGACACTCAAATTGTAGTCCGACGGAAACACCGCCGCTGGCAAGCTGTTCCAGTCCCTCGATGTACGCGGTATAAAGGAGAAGGCGAAAACGTTTCGCCTCTCAAGTTCTGGACGTAGCCGTGTCAGATTTTTACTGACTAAAACCCAGCTGTTTTCCTTCACTTGCCTCTGAGCCAAGCGCCACGGCATTTCTTACATCTGTCTCTCTCTCTATCACCCGCGGCAAGAAGGGTTACTCCGTTTGAATCCCGTTGTACGGCGACTTTCCACGCTTACCTTGTTGACACCACTACGATCCGGACGAAGCGTTTCGCTTCCTGTTTTATTCCGCGTACATCGAGGGATTGGAATAATTTGCCAGCGGTGGTGTTTCCGCCACACTACAATTTGAGTGTATTCAAGGCTAGAGTGATTAGGCTCTTAATAAACTAGCGCGCTTTACCATCAACGACTGCAACACTGCTTACCATCAGGCGGGATAGCGGTCAAGCGCTAGTTTATCCTTAATATCCATACTAATATTATAAATGCGAAAGTAACTCTGTCTGTCTGTCTGTTGTGCTTTCCCGCTTAAACCTCTCAACCGATTCTGATGAAATTTGGCACAGAAAATCTTTAGACCCCGAGAAAAAACATAGGCTACCTTTTATTGAAAAAAAAAAAAATTGAAATTCCGAAGGGAAATCTAAAAAGCGTTATATAACCGAATTCTGCGCGGGCGAAGCCGCGGGTGGAAAGCTAGTAATATTATAAATGGGAAACTGAGTTTGTTTGTTTGCTCCGCTTTCACGCCTTAACTACTGAACCGATTGCTTTGAAATTTTGCAGACGTAAAGGTAGAAGTCCGGATTAAATAATAGGGTACTTTTTATCCCGAAAAAGAAAATGATATTCCCGACGGAAATCTAAAAAGTGCGATATAACCGAACTCCACGCGGGCGAAGCTGCGGACGGAAAGTCTAGTAACATAAAGGGTGTATCTGACATCGACGCACAAACGAGTACCATGGATCCAGTACATGATTCTGAACCCCCCAGTGGTGGAATTTTTCGTCGGCTTTTTCATGATTAAAAAAAAATAAATGTAGTTTTTTCACTTCAGACCGTTCACAATTGCTATACTTTTATAACCCAATAAGATTTTAAAGTCAAAATTAAATTATTCGCTAATTACATATAAAAGCGCAATGAAAACAAAACCCGAAAAACGATCTTATCAGCTGATTTAATAGAGTTCACATCAGGGATCAACGTCATACCTACAAACTCGCACGGCGGCACGCTTACAACGTTCAAAAGCCGAGCGGATACTTTTTTTTAAACACTGTGTAATCTGTAACCGTTCATTAACGACATAAATGACTATCATAATTATATTAGTGGGATGCGGTCTAGCCTTGTCGCGAATTTTGCATTACGATGTCAGATACAACCTGTATATAAAAAAAAGAATTCAAAGTTTTAAAGAAACCATTGGAGCCGATTGTCATGTTTATAAACTAATTTTAAGTTAAAAGCATCTTTTACTTTCCATTTCATTAACAAAATGATAGAAGATAACATTTTAGTTTAATCACACAATAACCAAAAATGCTCGTAAATGTAGTCTAAGGTGCGTATTCCAGAAGGAAACTCAAGCATACATCTCTGCTTAAGCATTACTTAAAACTAGTTTCAACCATTCAACTGGCTTCAAACGAGACTTAAGTACAGCTTGAGTTTTGACTGACGTTCTGTAATACAGACCTAATACTAGCGTTGTCTGAGCCCGCCCTTACTAGAAGCACGCAAGGATATCATACACAATGGTTTGCGCGCACGCAATCTTAAAGAAGAGGCCAGTTTCAGTAGATTTCATCAGAATGCGCTCAGTAGTGTACGGTTTAGTGCTATGTGTGATGATCAGAGTGATTGTGGTCAGAAAGAAGGTATGTATATATATAATATATATACAGACAAATCACACAGATTGAGCTAGCCCCAAAGTAAGTTCGAGACTTGTGTTATGGGATACTAACTCAACGATACTATATTTTATAATAGATACATATATAGATAAACATCCAAGACCCAGGACAAGTAGGAAAAGATCGTTTCCCATCATGACCTGGCCGGGGATCGAACCCGGGGCCTCCACGTCGCAGGCAGGCGGGTTGACCGCTGCGCCACGGAGACCGACCGTATGTATGTACTATATCTATTTCAACACTTCGAAGGACTATAGTGCCTATAAGCCGTACGTAGGACGGGTCTGAAGGGCCTCCAGACCAATCTCCCTAAGGCGCAGCATAGTTGGTCGTGTTGTTATGTTTAAGTGATTGTTTTGTGTGCGTATGTTCGGAATTCATGTTTTGTTTTTTTTTTTCGCAGTCATATGGTAGATAATATAGATAAGATAGTCTTAGGTACATAACACGTCTATCAAAGGAGATGTTTCATTTTGGGCCACCACTATGTACGCTATATAGATAAAAAGGAAGACAGCCTCCGTGGCATAGAATAAAGAGAGGGAAGTACGTTATCTTCATACAAACGGACCGCGCGCGGCTTGTATGTGTGCGCCATAGTATCTATGCGTCGCCGCACGCACACCTAAACACAATATTAGAGTGCCTATGACTGCGCTAGTCGCGGCTAGCACGGAACGAGGTTCGCGCGTCACGGCTTTTCGGCACATTAGCTTTTAAAAAAATGATCACATAAACTGCAAAGTTGGTATGTCTATTTATGAACAAATAAAAGACTTATATTTTTCAAATTATATTTCTAAAAGTTATTTACAAGGATACGGATATATTACACATTAAAGTTTAATAACAACGCGTTTCGTAATAGTCGAAACCGAAGAAAGTAGGTATTTTTCTGTAGCTAATTTGTAATTTTGTATTAAATGTGTGATTCAATAGATGTTATGTTTGTATTATTTATATTTGTATTAATTAAAAATAAAAATAAATATGGTTCTTTATGTGTACAAAACTAAAAATAAAAATTACAAAAAAAAACTGACTAGTATATGTAAACTAAATACTAAGCAAATAATTTAAACATAAGCTCTTAGTCTATAAATATTTGTTAGCGGTTTGGGCGACAACCGTAACCGACGAAGCGCGGACAGTTGTCAACCCTAAGACAGTAGGCAATTAAATCGCGGATTGGGTCGCAGATAACCTACTTCCCCTCTTTATTCTATGTCCGTGGCGTAGCGGTAGCGGACGCGGCCGCTGCGCAGGGTGGCGCGGGTTCGATCCCCGCACAGTGCAAGTATTTGTATGCATGAATATGAATATTTGCACTGGTCTGGTCGTGCCTCGGAAAGCACGTTAAGCCGTTGGTCCCGGTTGCCATACGAACTTCTAGTGGCAGTCGTTACGGGTTGTTGGAGCCCTCAAAAGTCCAATAATTGGTCTAACTGCAATGCTTCGATATCGCCTTCGGTTTGTGGAGGTCAGACGGCAGTCGCTTCACGGAAAATGTCGAAGTTTAGCCATAATTGCAGTTGGACTGGTAAAGCGAACCCCAGACTCCAAAGCTGAAAAGGCTTCGCATGCGACTGGGATTAACGCTGGGATGATGATGATGATAGATAAAAAGGAAAAAAATAGAAGATTTTCATAAAAATACAACTAAATTAATTTGAATAAAAATACCAGTACATATAATTAATTATTTGAAACGTTCTTAGTGAGATAACTCTTTATTAAGGTAGCCATGACACTTTTTATGATGTTTGATTAGACTTTGACAGTTCTATTTTCCCGCTGTGTTCGTGTCGAGTGTTGATTTGAGTTGATTGTATTTATTTAATGGGCCGTATGTTTGGAATTCATGTTTTGTTTTTTTTTTTTGGCAGTCATATGGTGGATAATATAGAAAACATAATCTTAGTTACATAACACGTCAATCAAATGTCACTGTCAAAATCTTATTTCGCTTATTGCTGACTACCATATAGTGAGTGTTGCACTCTTTCGCCGAGTTAAATTGAATGTATATAAAAACTAAGACAAAATATAGGTAACTAGCTTTCCGCCCGCGGCTTCGCCCGCGTGGAGTCGGTTATATCGCGCTTTTTAGTGTTCCCTCGCGAACATCATATTTTTTCGGGATAAAAGGTAGCCTATATTCTTTCTCAGGGTCCAAAGATTGTCTGTGCCAAATTTCATCAAAATCGGTTGAGAGGTTTAAGCGGGAAAGCGTAACAGACAGACAGACAGACAGACAGAGTTACTTTCGCATTTATAATATTAGTATGGATTAACATAAAAAAACAGTTGACTATAGTCAATACTCGTAATCATCATCTCAGCGTTAATCCCAGTCGCATCCGAAGCTTTTTCAGCCTTGAAGTCTGGGGTCCGCTTTACCAGTCTAACTGCTGATTTTTGGCTAAACTTCGATATTTTCCGTGAAGCGACTGCCGTCTGATCTCCACAACCCGAAGTTCCCTATAGTCAATAGTGTATATTAATATTTACATTAAGTATACATAGTGCTGGCCCAGGCTCCATACATTTCTGAAACATCTCCTTTAAATAGATTATCAACTTTATCGCTGAAGAGTTAAGGTTCAAAGTTGATTAGGATTTACAGTCTCGGGTAGTTTGACCCGAGAACAACTGTATGTAAATATCATATTTTTAGGGTTCCGTACCTCAAAAGGAAAAAACGGAACCCTTATAGGATCACTTTGTTGTCCGTCTGTCTGTCTGTCTGTCTGTCTGTCTGTCTGTCTGTCTGTCTGTCACCACCCTTTATCTCAAGAACGCGTAGACGTATCAAGCTGAAATTCACATGAAATACTCGGATCTATTGTCCCTTTAAGCTGTGAAAATATCAAACTTCTAAGCCAAGCCAATCAAAAGATACAGCCGATTATGTCGATATTTTCAACAAATTTTCGACACTCGCAAAGGAATCAAAACCTACAGGATACTTCCCGTAAACTCAGAATCTTCAAAATTGGCATGAAGCATTGTTATATAATGCAAAAATAGGAAAAATTGCGAAAATCACATTTTTTCAGTTATATAATATAATAAACATATTTTAATAAAATGGAACTTACTACCTTATTTCTCACGAACGAATAAAGTTATCAAATTGAAATTTATACCAAATACCTAAGTCTATTGTCCCTTTAAGCTGTGAAAATATCAAACTTCTAAGCCAAGCCAATCAAAAGATACAGCCGATATGTCGATATTTTCAACAAATTTTCGACACTCGCAAAGGAATCAAAACCTACAGGATACTTCCCGTAAATTCAGAATCTTGAAATTTAGCATGAAGGATTGTCATATAATGCAAATATAGGAAAAATTGCGAAAATTACATTTTTTTAGTTATATAATATAATAAACATATTTTAATAAAATGAAACTTACTACCTTATTTCTCACGAACTAATAAAGATATCAAATTGAAATTTATACCAAATACCTAGGTCTATTGTCCCTTTAAGTAGTGAAAAAATCAAACTTCTAATTTAAAGCGATCAAAAGATACAGCAGTTTATACCGTCACCTTAGACGAATTTCCGTCACACGCTAGGGAATCAAAACCTACAAGCAAAGACATTAAAATTATATTTACAATAGACAGGACATCACGAACAAAATCGTAAGCCAATATTTTATTGACTTGGTTAAAAGTCGCTCAGTCTAGTCTGCGCGTCAGGACGTAATTTGTGTCCACCAAGAATAAACATTTTCTAAGGAAATATGCTATGTTGCGCTTTGTGTTACTGTACATCTCGTTATAGTAAAACGACTGGACCTAACTTCGGAATGTTTTTCTATGAATTATTTATATTTTGTCTGCAATTCAAATTTAAAAAAAAATCTTAGTTCTAGAAAATTTTCCATTATTGTAATAAGCGCCCTCTATTGTTGAGTAGTTTTACTATTTTCTTGTAGAGATGTAGTAATGTTGTTTATCGATTTAGTTATCGATAATATTTATTAAGATGAATACATTTTGTTGTATTTTATTGACATTTAAAATATAGCTAAATAAACTTAAAATATTACTATATTTCAAGTTTATTTATTATTAACTCTATTTAAACATAATCATATCATATTAATAAACAAAATTGAATGAACAATTACTATAAATTCATTTATCTAGGTTTTTGTTATTTTTGGTTTCCGAATAAAAATAATGTCGTAGGGATTAGTGGATACGATTTGTCCAGATAGACCGTAGAGAAGAAAATTGGCTTCCGTTTCATTCGTCGAAATTATGCTCAATGCATTTTAAAAGAGAAGTTATCTACTTTGGAAAGACTTGTCGATCAAATTAAAAAAAAAAAAAAGAATCGGTACCTTGTATTAGAAATGAAATAGTAAGTTACTAATTTCATTACTTTTTTACTTAACCGTAAAAATTGGAATAAAATTTACGGTTAAGTGGATAAGTACATAGATTACATAACTTATTTATAATGAAATACTTATATTCATAAAATATGTAGGTACGTATATGTAGTACAATGATTGCGAGCTACTTTGTGATTTTGAGGATTCCGTACCTAAAAGGTAAAACGAACCCTATTCATGAGACTTCTCTGTTCGTCTGTCATCAGTCTGTATCTCATAAACCGTAATAGCGAGACAGTTGTAATTTCCAGAGATTGTGTTAGTATTTCTGTTGCCGCTATAACAACAAGTACTAAGAATAAAAATAATAAAATATTTAAGGGGGCTCCCATACAACAAACGTGAATTTTTGCTGTTTTTTGCTCCATATTAATAACGGAAACAGATAGACGCTTAAAATGTTCACAGAATATTTGGTTATATATTCAAATTACAAATAAATAATTAAAATAAAATAAATCCTGAAGGCGGGCTCCCATACAATAACCGTGATTTTTTTGCCGTTTTTAAAGATAATGGCGTACGAATCTTGTTAAGGTCTTGCTCCAGCAGACTACCATTTTTGTCGTGATTTGGACAATTATCTACGTGACAAGAAGTTTTCCTTCCAGGAGGCAGTTCTGCTTTCACACAGTTTGTACAGTCTAGATCCTCAGAGTTCAATCACAAAGGCATAAACGACCTTCCTATATATTGATTAGAAATGAATTATTTAAAAATTAAAAAATAAGCAATTATTTAGATTTTCAGTACTAATCGGCAATTTTAAACTTTAACGCCTATTATATTAAAAGAATTATCTAAATAAGAAACTTGTAAACTTGAAATTATCCATAATTATTCTGCTTCCTAATTTTTTGTTTCAAGCTATCATAATGCGAAAAAACATCGTCGTAGTAACTTCTTTGAATATTATCGATAACTTTATATCGAAATGATACAAACCCTACCACAGTTTTTTGCATTGCCATTTAAAAATATTTGCAAACGTGGTCAGAAAGAAGGTATGTATATATATAATATATATACAGACAAATCACACAGATTGAGCTAGCCCCAAAGTAAGTTCGAGACTTGTGTTATGGGATACTAACTCAACGATACTATATTTTTATTAGATACATATATAGATAAACATCCAAGACCCAGGCCAATCAGGAAAAGATCGTTTCCCATCATGACCTGGCCGGGGATCGAACCCGGGGCCTCCACGTCGCAGGCAGGCGGGTTGACCGCTGCGCCACGGAGACCGACCGTATGTATGTACTATATCTATTTCAACACTTCGAAGGACTATAGTGCCTATAAGCCGTACGTAGGACGGGTCTGAAGGGCCTCCAGACCAATCTCCCTAAGGCGCAGCATCGTTGGTCGTGTTGTTATGTTTAAGTGATTGTTTTGTGTGCGTATGTTCGGAATTCATGTTTTGTTTTTTTTTTTCGCAGTCATATGGTAGATAATATAGATAAGATAGTCTTAGGTACATAACACGTCTATCAAAGGAGATGTTTCATTTTGGGCCACCACTATGTACGCTATATAGATAAAAAGGAAGACAGCCTCCGTGGCGTAGCGGTAGCGGACGCGGCCGCTGCGCAGGGTGGCGCGGGTTCGATCCCCGCACAGTGCAAGTATTTGTATGCATGAATATGAATATTTGCACTGGTCTGGTCGTGCCTCGGAAAGCACGTTAAGCCGTTGGTCCCGGTTGCCATACGAACTTCTAGTGGCAGTCGTTACGGGTTGTTGGAGCCCTCAAAAGTCCAATAATTGGTCTAACTGCAATGCTTCGATATCGCCTTCGGTTTGTGGAGGTCAGACGGCAGTCGCTTCACGGAAAATGTCGAAGTTTAGCCATAATTGCAGTTGGACTGGTAAAGCGAACCCCAGACTCCAAAGCTGAAAAGGCTTCGCATGCGACTGGGATTAACGCTGGGATGATGATGATGATAGATAAAAAGGAAAAAAATAGAAGATTTTCATAAAAATACAACTAAATTAATTTGAATAAAAATACCAGTACATATAATTAATTATTTGAAACGTTCTTAGTGAGATAACTCTTTATTAAGGTAGCCATGACACTTTTTATGATGTTTGATTAGACTTTGACAGTTCTATTTTCCCGCTGTGTTCGTGTCGAGTGTTGATTTGAGTTGATTGTATTTATTTAATGGGCCGTATGTTTGGAATTCATGTTTTGTTTTTTTTTTTGGCAGTCATATGGTGGATAATATAGAAAACATAATCTTAGTTACATAACACGTCAATCAAATGTCACTGTCAAAATCTTATTTCGCTTATTGCTGACTACCATATAGTGAGTATTGCACTCTTTCGCCGAGTTACATTGAATGTATATAAAAACTAAGACAAAATATAGGTAACTAGCTTTCCGCCCGCGGCTTCGCCCGCGTGGAGTCGGTTATATCGCGCTTTTTAGTGTTCCCTCGCGAACATCATATTTTTTCGGGATAAAAGGTAGCCTATATTCTTTCTCAGGGTCCAAAGATTGTCTGTGCCAAATTTCATCAAAATCGGTTGAGAGGTTTAAGCGGGAAAGCGTAACAGACAGACAGACAGACAGACAGAGTTACTTTCGCATTTATAATATTAGTATGGATTAACATAAAAAAACAGTTGACTATAGTCAATACTCGTAATCATCATCTCAGCGTTAATCCCAGTCGCATCCGAAGCTTTTTCAGCCTTGAAGTCTGGGGTCCGCTTTACCAGTCTAACTGCTGATTTTTGGCTAAACTTCGATATTTTCCGTGAAGCGACTGCCGTCTGATCTCCACAACCCGAAGTTCCCTATAGTCAATAGTGTATATTAATATTTACATTAAGTATACATAGTGCTGGCCCAGGCTCCATACATTTCTGAAACATCTCCTTTAAATAGATTATCAACTTTATCGCTGAAGAGTTAAGGTTCAAAGTTGATTAGGATTTACAGTCTCGGGTAGTTTGACCCGAGAACAACTGTATGTAAATATCATATTTTTAGGGTTCCGTACCTCAAAAGGAAAAAACGGAACCCTTATAGGATCACTTTGTTGTCCGTCTGTCTGTCTGTCTGTCTGTCTGTCTGTCTGTCTGTCTGTCTGTCACCACCCTTTATCTCAAGAACGCGTAGACGTATCAAGCTGAAATTCACATGAAATACTCGGATCTATTGTCCCTTTAAGCTGTGAAAATATCAAACTTCTAAGCCAAGCCAATCAAAAGATACAGCCGATTATGTCGATATTTTCAACAAATTTTCGACACTCGCAAAGGAATCAAAACCTACAGGATACTTCCCGTAAACTCAGAATCTTCAAAATTGGCATGAAGGATTGTCATATAATGCAAATATAGGAAAAATTGCGAAAATCACATTTTTTCAGTTATATAATATAATAAACATATTTTAATAAAATGGAACTTACTACCTTATTTCTCACGAACAAATAAAGTTATCAAATTGAAATTTATACCAAATACCTAGATCTATTGTCCCTTTATGCTGTGAAAATATCAAACTTCTAAGCCAAGCCAATCAAAAGATACAGCCGATATGTCGATATTTTCATCAAATTTTCGACACTCGCAAAGGAATCAAACCTACAGGATACTTCCCGTAAACTCAGAATCTTGAAATTTGGCATGAAGGATTGTCATATAATGCAAATATAGGAAAAATTGCGAAAATTACATTTTTTTAGTTATATAATATAATAAACATATTTTAATAAAATGAAACTTACTACCTTATTTCTCACGAACTAATAAAGATATCAAATTGAAATTTATACCAAATACCTAGGTCTATTGTCCCTTTAAGTAGTGAAAAAATCAAACTTCTAATTTAAAGCGATCAAAAGATACAGCAGTTTATACCGTCACCTTAGACGAATTTCCGTCACACGCTAGGGAATCAAAACCTACAAGCAAAGACATTAAAATTATATTTACAATAGACAGGACATCACGAACAAAATCGTAAGCCAATACTTTTATCGACTTGGTTAAAAGTCGCTCAGTCTAGTCTGCGCGTCAGGACGTAATTTGTGTACACCAAGAATAAACATTTTCTAAGGAAATATGCCATGTTGCGCTTTGTGTTACTGTACATCTCGTTATAGTAAAACGACTGGACCTAACTTCGGAATGTTTTTCTATGAATTATTTATATTTTGTCTGCAATTCAAATTTAAAAAAAATCTTAGTTCTAGAAAATTTTCCATTATTGTAAAAGCGCCCTCTATTGTTGAGTAGTTTTACTATTTTCTTGTAGAGATGTAGTAATGTTGTTTATCGATTTAGTTATCGATAATACTTATTAAGATGAATACATTTTGTTGTATTTTATTGACATTTAAAATATAGCTAAATAAACTTAAAATATTACTATATTTCAAGTTTATTTATTATTAACTCTATTTAAACATAATCATATCATATTAATAAACAAAATTGAATGAACAATTACTATAAATTCATTTATCTAGGTTTTTGTTATTTTTGGTTTCCGAATAAAAATAATGTCGTAGGGATTAGTGGATACGATTTGTCCAGATAGACCGTAGAGAAGAAAATTGGCTTCCGTTTCATTCGTCGAAATTATGCTCAATGCATTTTAAAAGAGAAGTTATCTACTTTGGAAAGACTTGTCGATCAAATTAAAAAAAAAAAGAATCGGTACCTTGTATTAGAAATGAAATAGTAAGTTATTAATTTCAGTACTTTTTTACTTAACCGTAAAAATTGGAATAAAATTTACGGTTAAGTGGATAAGTACATAGATTACATAACTTATTTATAATGAAATACTTATATTCATAAAATATGTAGGTACGTATATGTAGTACAATGATTGCGAGCTACTTTGTGATTTTGAGGATTCCGTACCTAAAAGGTAAAACGAACCCTATTCATGAGACTTCTCTGTTCGTCTGTCATCAGTCTGTATCTCATAAACCGTAATAGCGAGACAGTTGTAATTTCCAGAGATTGTGTTAGTATTTCTGTTGCCGCTATAACAACAAGTACTAAGAATAAAAATAATAAAATATTTAAGGGGGCTCCCATACAACAAACGTGAATTTTTGCCGTTTTTTTTGCTCCATATTAATAACGGAAACAGATAGACGCTTAAAATGTTCACAGAATATTTGGTTATATATTCAAATTACAAATAAATAATTAAAATAAAATAAATCCTGAAGGCGGGCTCCCATTGAATAACCGTGATTTTTTTGCCGTTTTTAAAGATAATGGCGTACGAATCTTGTTAAGGTCTTGCTCCAGCAGACTACCATTTTTGTCGTGATTTGGACAATTATCTACGTGACAAGAAGTTTTCCTTCCAGGAGGCAGTTCTGCTTTCACACAGTTTGTACAGTCTAGATCCTCAGAGTTCAATCACAAAGGCATAAACGACCTTCCTATATATTGATTAGAAATGAATTATTTAAAAATTAAAAAATAAGCAATTATTTAGATTTTCAGTACTAATCGGCAATTTTAAACTTTAACGCCTATTATATTAAAAGAATTATCTAAATAAGAAACTTGTAAACTTGAAATTATCCATAATTATTCTGCTTCCTAATTTTTTGTTTCAAGCTATCATAATGCGAAAAAACATCGTCGTAGTAACTTCTTTGAATATTATCGATAACTTTATATCGAAATGATACAAACCCTACCACAGTTTTTTGCATTGCCATTTAAAAATATTTGCAAACAAACGTGTAAAAAGAATAATTTTGCTAAAAACGAAATGCAAACGAAAATTGTAAAACAAAATGCGCTTTATGGCCTAAAAGGTCTATTACACTCAAAAATCGCAATAAACTGAGCGTTAAAATAATTCGTAAGCATAAAACATCTAAAATGCCAATAGACGGTGTCACGGTAAATGAATAGTAGCGAATAAAATTCTAAAACAGTTTTTGTTTTGTACAAGACAAGTTTCACTTAATTTATTTACTTTTCAATATTTATTTACCCGATTTGAACTATACTAGGGTATTAAATCGGATCTGGCAACATAGACCACACTGGCCACCTACCGGGCAATAGCTGAATATATTTTATATAAACTTATTTCATTTTAACTATTTGATGTCTCCAATTGTCGATCTAATTTTGCTATATTGTACTAGATGGCGGAACTGAGCCATGGGATCACAGTTTTTCTATGCCATTTTGACACATGCCTTCTCTATACAACGTGTAACATAAAGGGTATATACATAACAAAGGCATGGCATCTTTACATGATATCAAACGATATTGGAAGGATTTTTTAATCCTATCTCTTTATGTTAGGAAGTTATGAGGAAAAACACCGCCTGTGATAGGCGTCTATCATACTAGTCGCTCAGGGATATGGAAGACATTTATCGGATTTTGGCAAGTAACGTGACGGGTAACGACTAGTTATTAACGTATGTAGTGTGCTGCCACGTTTGTTATGATTTGATTTTAAGAAACACATGAAACCGAAAATTTGGTCCCAATTTTTTGAGTATTTTATTTTGAGTTGAAACCCTTCCGATATCGTTTAATATCGTCTAAAGATGCCATACCCTTGGTATGTATATACCCTTTTTGTTACACGTTGTATATCTTAAATCTCTTTGCCTACAAGGTACTTCCCGTGAACTCAGAATCTTGAAATTCGGCACGAAGCAACGTTATATTATAGTACAGACAGGTAAAGGAAAAATTGTGAAAATGATAAATTTGAAGTTACATAAAATATTAAAATATTATTTTTGCTTACATGACATAAAATATTTTTTTAATAATTATAAACTTACTACCTACCCTTTTTCACATGAACGCGTAGAGATATTAAAGTTGAAATTCATATCAAACACTTCTAAAATCTAATTGCCTCTAAACTGTGAAAAATTCTAAATCAATGCTAGTATTATAAATGCGAAAATAACTCTGTCTGTCTGTTACGCTTTCCCGCCTAAACCTCTCAACCGATTTTGATGAAGTTTGGCACAGACAATCTTTAGGCCCTGAGAAAGAACATAGGCTACCTTTTATCTCGGAAAAATTTGATGTTCCCGAGGGGAATTTAAACAGCGCGATATAACCGAACTCCACGCGGGCGAAGCCGCTGGCGGAAAGCTAGTACGTCATAAATTGTAAACCGCTACGTTTGTACGGCGGAACCCTCGGTGTGCGAGTCCGACTCGCATTTGGCCGGTTTTTTTATTTTAAAAAGATCTTTGTAGTTCGTATCCAGTCTGGTTTTAAATTGAAGTTGGAATATAAACAACAGCTGGTTTGTGGTTTTAAACTGGGTCAATGCACTTTGGAGTAAGCCACTGCGTCGGTACTGTATTTATTTATTTAATTGAGGTCCAGTAACAGTTGTTTAGAGATAGGAACATTAAAATCATCATCATCATCTCAGCGTTAATCCCAGTCGCATCCGAAGCCTTTTCAGCTTTGGAGTCTGGGGTCCGCTTTACCAGTCCAACTGCTGATATAGCGAAACTTCGACATTTTTCCGTGAAGCGAACTGCCGCCTGACCTCCACAACCCGAAGGCGACATCGAAGCATTGCAGTTAGACCAATTGTTGGACTTTGGACAACAACCCGTAACGACTGCCACTAGATGTTCGTATGGCAACCGGGACCAACGGCTTAACGTGCTTTCCGAGGCACGACCAGACCAGTGCAAGTATTCATATTCATGCATACAAATACTTGCACTGTGCGGGGATCGAACCCCCGCCACCTTGCGCAGCGGTCGCTTCCGCTACCGCTACGCCACGGGGGCTGTCGATAGAAATATGAACATTAAAATGATTTGTCTTAAATCTAACTGCCCAACCAATTATAACAGATAAACACCACGTGGAAAGCACGGAACAAATATTTGTATGACCTACATTTGTAGTTGTTCTGGGTCTGGATATTTGTGTACCTATGTAAGTTCCTAGTGTGGTGGCAAAGATTAAAAAAAAAATAGAGTGATACCCCGACTTCGCTACCTCGACATACGCAAATTCGGAGTTAAGCGATTTAATTTTCTCGTCTATTCTTTTTTTTTTTTGAACGCCGCGCAGTCAAGGACAAGCGGCGGCGTTTGTTTCTGGAGAAACGCGCGCCTCAAAGAGATGTCAGCATATCGTGAAGGGGTCCGTGAAGACCGATGCCTCCTGGGTCACGGTTGCGGGTTGTTAAAAAAGAAACCATGACCCTGGCGCACAGGCAAGTGAAGAAACACGGGTGGGTTTTAGTCAGAAAAAATCTGACACGCCCTAAAGCTCCGCTCAGAGCGGGAGAGGTCATTTGATGATTTCTCATCCCAAACCAAAAAAAAGCCCAGCTAAAACTGGAAATTCATAGCCATGTGTACTCCGCTCCAACTTTTTTTTTTTGCTTACTTAAATAAAGCACTCGGAGCGAACATTGACTTCGCCTGAGTCATATGCACCGGCCAGATGTTGATAACACAATGGGCGGGGCGTGTCTTTGTATGTATACTATCAGTAGCAATGGATTTAATACGAATCAAACATCTGCTCAGACCCGTACGGAGGACGGGTCTGAGCAGCTGTGTTGCGATGTGTGGCGGGTACGATGCGCCAAATGTTGTTGTCTCGGGAATTTGGTCGTGGAGAGTCTCCAGATCAATCTCCCTCTAGCGCAGCATCGTTTGGTCGTGTTGCTCTTGGGTTTAACATTGCATCACCTCGTTCAACTGCCGTCATTCTTCCTATTCCTAAGTTTTTTAAGTGAATAGTCTTAATAAACTAGTGCGCTTTACACTCAACGATTGCATCACTGCTTACCATCAGGCGGGATTGCAGTCAAGCACTAGTTTATAATTATTAAAAAAAAAAAAAGAATGTATCCAAGGAATGAAAATCAAAAAAATAATTAGTCCGCCTTATAGATAAGTAGCGGCCGCCAGCGACTTCGTTCGCGTGGAGTCGGTTATGCTGCGCTCCTATTGGTCGCAGCGTGATGTTATATAGCCTAAAGCCAACAAACTCTTCAGTAAAGCTTCTCATAAAGCTGAAGAGTTTGTTTGTTTGAACGCGCTAATCTCAGGAAATACTAGACCGATTTGAAAAAAATATTTTTGCGTTGGATAGCCCATTAATCCATGAAGGCTTATGGCTATATAACATCACGCTGTGACCAATAGAAATGGAGCATAACTGACTCTACGCGAACAAAGTCGCTGGCGGCCGCTAGTTTATACTAAGGTCCGTATTACAGAAGGAAACTCAAAGCATTAATCTCTGTTTAAGCATTACTTAAAACTAGTTTCAACCAATCAAATGGCTTGAAACGAGACTTAAGTAAAGCTTGAGTTTTGAGTGACGTTCTGTAATACGGACTTAATCTATACTAATAAGCCTTCCTGGATTAATGGGCTATCCAACGCAAAAATAATTTTTCAAATCGGACCTGTAGTTCCCGAGATTAGCGGGAACAAAAAAACAAACATACAAACAAAGTCTTCAGATTTATATATTAGTATAAATAACATATTATTATAGGTAGCTGTTCATTACAAACAGAGATATAGGGAGCAGGGTATTTTATTTTTTTTAATAGTTAAAAACTAGCGCTTGACCGCAATCCCGCCTGATGGTAAGCAGTCCGTTAGTTTATTAAACCTATTCACTTAAACAACTTGTGAATTGGAAGGAAGACGCCAGTTGAGCGAGGTGATGCGATGTTAAGCCCAACAACACGACCAACGATGCTGTGCCGGAGGGAAATTGATCTGGAGACCCTCCGCGAACAAACTCTCAACACAACATTTGGTGCATCGTACCCGGGACACATCGCAACACAACTACCCAGACCCGTCCTCCGTACGGCTTCACCAAACATCATGCCATTGAACACGACGAATCGCTTGGCGGCAAGACTTTGTCTGGTGGGGTGGTAACTTATTACCGGTATTATGGCCTACCAATGCAAGATTAAAAATTTGAAGTTCTGTGTCCATTGCTATAAGAAAAGATGAATAATGACGACACGATTGATGCAGTGGCTGAGGTATCGACTTCTGCTCTGCGTGTCGCGTGTTCGAATCGCTCGCAACAAATATTTGTATGGCCTATAGGTAATTGTCCCGGGTCTGGCTATTTGTGTATGTTACTTTAAAGGTATGTAATCGTCTCCACGATACAGGATTAATAGAGATGTTTCCTGGGTAAAAAAATTGATTCTATTTAGTCCGTCATTCAGATTATAGAAAGATATTGGATAAGTATATTTTGTTTTATCAAATCAATAAAAATTTACAAATATGAAACGCATCAAAGATCAGGAGTGGTGGCTGGTGACGTCACTGGTTGCCAAAAAGTGTAGCGTGCAGTGACGTCACACGGGTTTTCAACGCGCTGTGTCGTCTTCGTTTTTTATTTATATGAAAAAGGAAAATAGACGTGTCTAGTATTTTTTGGAAATCTGACTGACAGACAAATTAGTTTTTTTAGTCAAATACCCTATGCACAGTATGGGGCAACGTTTCTTAAAAAAAAAAAGGTTTATGTACAGACGACAACACATCAAGCTACTACAATCTGTCAGATTTCCTTATTAGGTTTTCAACTTTAACTCTAAAGCATTAAGGCTCAATTTTGATGGGGAATATCTGACAGTTTGGGGTAGCTTGACCTGCTGTCGTCCGCGTGCATCAATTCCATTCGATTTCGTTATCTATGGAAATGTTCAAAGGAATTAATTACATCTTATGGCTTCTCCACGCACGCAATTCCTTGAGAACAGTGCTGGCTCAGTACTAACGGTCGTGATTTACGAGGTCGTAAGTTCGAACCTTGACACACACTGCATTGTGGAAATTTACTCAGTACTAGCTGCGTGATGCGTCCCGCGGTTTCACCCGCTCTTATTGGTCGCAGTGTGATGTTATATAGCGTAAAGCCTTCCTGGATTAATGGGCTATCCAACGCAAAAATAATTTTTCAAATCGGACCAGTAGTTTCCGAGATTAGCGCGAACAAACAAACTCTTCAGCTTTATTATATTAGTATAGATTAGGTCCGTATTACAGAACGTCACTCAAAACTCAAGCTTTACTTAAGTCTCGTTTCAAGCCATTTGATTGGTTGAAACTAGTTTTAAGTAATGCTTAAACAGAGATTAATGCTTTGAGTTTCCTTCTGTAATACGGACCTTAGTATAAACTAGCGGCCGCCAGCGACTTTGTTCGCGTAGAGTCAGTTATGTACCATTTCTATTGGTCACAGCGTGATGTTATATAGCCTAAAGACTTCATGGATTAATGGGCTATCCAACACAAAAAGAATTTTTCAAATCGGACCAGTAGTTCTTGAGATTAGCGCGAACAAACAAACAAACATACAAACTCTTCAGCTTTATAGATTAGTATAGATTGCTCTCAAACTGTGAAGGAAAACAGCGCAAGGAAACCGGCATGAGTACTGCAGCCACATTTGGGCTGGTGCTGCTAAGTGTCACCTGGCCACTTTGGATTCAGTGGAGAGGCGTGCGAAGAGGCTGATAGGTGACCCTGATTTAACTCGAGACGGTCTCCAAAGCCTAGAGCACAGGCGTAGAGTACCCAGCCTTTCTGTGTTCTATAGGATGCAATTTGGGGAGTGTGCGAGGGAATTGCATGATTTAATTCCCCCATCTCCGTTCCACCATCGGACGACCCGTCGTACGCCGAGTTTCCACCCTTACGTTGTTAACACCACTGCGGTCCGGACGAAGCGTTTCGCCTCCTCCTTTATACCGCGCACATCGAGGGACTGGAACAATTTGCCAGCGGCGGTGTTTCCGTCGGACTACAATTTGAATGTCTTCAAGGCTAGAGTGAATAGGCTCTTAATAAACTAGTGCGCTTTACTATCATCGATTGCGTCACTGCTTACTATCAGGCGGGAATGTGGTCAAGCGCTAGTTTATAATTTATAAACAAAAAAAAACTAAAATTTGAAGACATGTGATATCTAGGAACTCGCAATGGTGAGTGAATTACGGTCTAATTGCACTCATAGAGAGGAAAAGGGCGTCCCAGCAATGGGATCAGTCTCGGTGGTAGGCCAAGACATCGGCTGACGGCAGAAGTTACCACCCACCAGACAGTCTTGCCGTCAAGCGATTCGTCGTGTTCCGGCATGATGTCTGGTGAAGCCGTACGGAGGATGGGTCTGAGCAGTTGTGTTGCGATGTGTGCCGGGTACGAGGCGTCAAATGTTGTTGTGGAGGGTCCCAGATCAATCTCCCTCTGGCGCAGCATCGTTGGTCTTGTTGTTGGGTATAACATTGCATCACCTCGCTCAACTGCCGTCTTCTTTCCTATTCACTGTTTTTTTTTTTAATGAATAGGCTCTTATTTTATTACCATCAATGATTGTATCACTGCTTACCATCGGGCGGGAGTGCAGTCAAGCACTAATAAAAAAAAAACACGCAATTCTAATGTCCTTTTTAGGTATTAAAAGTCCCGCTCCCGCAATACTGCCCCCAACAAGGTGGATCGATGACCTGATGAAGGTCGCTGGAAGCCGATGGATGCGGGCAATACAAAACCGGTCATTGTGGCAGGCCGTGGGGAAGGCCTTTGTCCAGCAGTGGACCTCTATACGCTGAACTAGAAGAAGAAGAATACTGTTCACCCCCCCATCCTATTCTAAGTTACACAAATACTAACTTTATTTCAATGTCATTTAAGTTGATTTCAGAATGACTAGCTCTATTGGCTGATTTTGTACCATAAACTTGATTTTTATTTGTCTAATTTTTATGGATTCTGACAACCCGTAATCGAATTAGGTCTTGGTATGTAAAGGTAACCTAGGTCACCCATCCACAGACCGACCGAAGCAAGCGTAACTTAACCTGATCGGTCACCCAAACGGCTGTTATTATTGTTACGGGGTATACGGGTATTAAAATTCCGGTTATGGGTTACGAAGTTTATTGGCAACTAAGGTACAGTCGATCGGGCCTGCGGGCGGTGAGCATTGGGCAGCTTGCGGCTCGGTAAGAAGCAGGCCCAAGTCGACGCCGCGTCATGTTTCACGCGCGCCTCAAAGAGATGTCAGCACATCGTGACGGGGTTCACGAAGACCGATGCGTCCTGGTTTAGGGTTGCGGGTTGGTTAAACAAGAAACCGTAGCCCTGGCCGTCGCACAGGCAAGTGAAGAAACACGGGTGGGTTTTAGTCAGTAAAAGTGACACGCCTTTCCGTTCCCGCTGAGCGGAAAGGCGTGAAGAAGTCATTTGATGATTTCCCATCCAAAAAAAAAAAAGAAGTTTAGTCGATAGTGTAGGCGATGACAAGTAGAACGTAGCTGATGTCGTACCGAAGTCTTCCCTTATGTCCACAAAGTCCGTGTTTTATGCACACAACAGCACTACAGAAGTCACCCGATATAGTCCTCAAAGTTCTCGTTGTAGCGGTAGATGTTCTCGATTAGCGCTTCTTTTTATAGCTTCTTTCGCTTCGATAGTCAAATGCAGAGTGACTTTGCGCACTTCGTGGACCTCTCTGCGACCCCGAGTTGGGGGGCGCGAGGAGACGGTTTGGGGGCTCCTTAATGGCCCCGTGACCGTGGAGTCGGTCTCTCGGCCTCCAAAAATGGAGGCCCGTCCTTGGGGTTGCACCCTAGGGGTGCTGTTCGTCGGTCTTCGCACACCTAAGTCGACGCCGCGAGGGTGTGCCTTCCCTCCGGCGGTGGACGGTGTGCTTTGCTGTGTGTGACTGTAGGAGCGCCCGAAGTGTTTCACGACGCCCGTGCGATCAGACCCCTACCAGGTTGGATCACGGGTTGCCCCCGTGAAGGCCCAGCAAGAGTCGATCAGCGACCGGGCGTCGGCTTTTGTTGGCGCTCTGCTACAGTGGGTGATTACCCCGACCCCCTAACAGCACAACCAGCTATGTACAGTCGGCTGCGAGGGTACGGGGGGTAGTGTGTGTTACGAGCGGTTTGTAGGTGTGTGTTCCCCGCTCGTGTGATATCTGAGTGTGTGCCTGCCTGTGGAGTAGCGCATGTGTGTTCGTCGCGTGCATAGCGCCTGTATATATACAGTCCGCAAATGCGCACGGCGGTGTCGTGTTGCGAATGTATAGTGTCTATTTTTGTCTGAGTAGGTCACGTGTATTTGTGTTTGTGACCTACCCGGGTGTCAGATCCGGTGGTGCGACGTCTGCTATGAGGTCGCGCGGGAATCTCTTCTTATCGGGAGGCCTCGCGTGCCAGGGCGCAATTTCTTTGATATGGTGGAGCTCGGAGGTGCTGGCACGCGAGAACATCCCCTTCGCCAGGCGGACGACGAAGTCATCGATGCTCTCGACACGCAGGTCCCTGTTAATTACTGAGTTCCTCACGTACCGGGGAGCTTTGACGATTTGACGCAGCGTGATGTTCTGCTGCGTCCGGAGCTTCTTCCTGTGCGTCTCGGCCGTGAGGGCGAGCCAAGCCGGGGCAGCGTAAGTTAGCTGCGGCCGCACGTATGTCTTGTAGATCCCCAGCTTGACTCGCGTGGAGAGGCGTGACGAGAACACCGGGCGCAAAAGGTTTCTGCTTACCTTTACCCGCGCGACGGTGTCGCAGACGTGCGGGCCCATGGTGAGCCGACTGTCGAGTGTGACCCCAAAGTACTTGGCGGTCCTGGTCCACCCGACCTCGGTCCCCATGAGCTGAAGGTTCGGTGGATGACGTCGGCTTCGTGCCGTGACGATTATAGCCTGCGTCTTACCTGCGTTAACTGACAGTCTCCACTTGCTGAGCCAGTCGGGAAGGTCGTCTAGTGCGCGCTGCATTTTAATGACCGCGTGGTCGGCCGACAGCGACGTGGTTATATACGCGGCGTCATCAGCGTACAGTGCAAGCGTCGCAGAGTGCGTGGCGGGAATGTCGTCGGTGTATACGGCGTATAACGCAGGCGAGACGCAGCTCCCCTGTGGCACCCCCGCTCTAATGGGGCGTGTGCTGGACGACTTGTCCTCCACCGAAACCTTAAAAGTCCTGTCCTGGAGGAATGAGGAGACCACCTGTATCAAGCGACGGGGCGTGGTGGTCATGGTCAGTTTGTAGATGAGACCGGCGTGCCAGACCCGGTCGAATGCCTTTTCCATGTCGAGGAATACTGCCGCGGCGTACTCCCTCTTGTTTACAGCCGCTGTGAGTATGTGCAGTACCCTCGACAGCTGGAGCGTCGTACTATGTTCGGCCCGGAAGCCAAATTGTTCCTGGCGCGGCGTAATGTGTGGAGTTAGATGACGCAGCAGTAGCGCCTCGAACACCTTGGAGGTGGTGGGGAGGAGCGTGATAGGCCGGTAGCTTTCCGGCTTCAGTACGTTCTTCCCGGGCTTGGGTAGCATAATGACCTTCCCTTGCTTCCAGCAGGTGGGGAAGGTACCGGTGCGGAGTATGCCGTTATATAGACGTGCTAACGCCGCCACCGATTTCGGTGGCAGGTGTCTGAGGGCGGTGTTAGTTATCCCGTCCGCACCGGGTGCTTTCCTTGGTTTGGTGCGCCTTATTGCCCCCAGTACTTGGCCCGGGGAGAAAAAGAGTGGGTCTTCCTCTGGGGCTACCGGCGTCTTGAAGTACTCTCCAAGGTGCTTCTCAACTGCTGCGACATGGTCCAGGGCGTCCGTTGGGTTTGGCGTGAATTGACGCTCCAGGTGTTCGGCGAATATTTCGGCCCGGTCGGCCGCCAGGTAGCGCAGCGCCCCGTCGCTGCTGCGCAGTGGGCGCACCGGGGCTGGGGTGTTCTTGAGGCGTCGGCATAGCCGGTGTACCGACGCCCAGTCGCTGTCTGCCGAGTCAATGATGTTCTCCCAGCTCTCCGATTCATGCGCCCGTAACTCGGCCTTCACCTTGTCCGTGATACGGTTGAGCTGGTTTTTGATGGTAGGACATCTTGTATGTTGCCACCGCTTGCGCAGACGCCTCTTGTCGGCGATCAGGTCTGCGATGTGTGCGGGGAGTTTGTGGTAGCGCCCCTGCGTGGCCGTAGTGGTGCATGTCGCCGCTTGCAAGGCGTTCTGGATGCAAGCGGTGAGTCCCTCAGCCAACTCGTTCACGTCCATGGCGCTGGTGGTTGGCCGAGTGGGTGTGGTGGCCTCCAAGATCTTCCGGAATTTATTCCAGTCCGTATGTCGACGTGGCGCCGGATGGGCAACTCTGGTGGTGTGGTCAGATAGCCGGACGAGCACCGGCTGGTGGTCAGATCGCAGCTCGTCGTCCAGCACCTCCTGCGTTATCTGACAGATGAGGCCTTTGTGTACGACGATGTCTAGTACGTCGGGTGAATGCGCTGGGTTTTCCGGGTAATGGGTCGGTACTTCCGGTCCCGACACGTCGTACCCCCTGGCCTCCGCGTCGACGAAGAGTCGTCGGCCCCCCGGGTTGATGGAACCACTGTTCCATGCCGGATGTTTACAATTGAGGTCGCCGGCGATGATGGTGGGGTGCGGTGTTTCTAGCAGCGCGTGTATGTCGCTGGTGTTGAGTTGCTTCTTCGGTTGTTTGTAAGCTGCGTACATACACACGTGCCTGCCGGCGACATGCAGCTGCACTCCCAGTGCAGAGATGCTGCTGAGCGTTGGGGGCGGTAGCTCTTGATGGACGACTCTTCGTTTCACCAGCACCACCAGTCCTTGGGAGTGACGGCTATTGGTGTTGTTGGGTTGCCCATCCTTCTTGTACACGTGGTATCCTGGGAACTTAACCATGTCCGCTGGTCCCAGGAGTGTCTCGCTGATGAGCGCCACGTCGATATCTTGCTCCTGTAAGAGAGGACGGAGGAAAACGACCTTCTCCCTGAGGCCGCGGGCATTCCAATGTAGTATTCTCATAAGTTCTGTTATGCCGGTGAGAACAACGGGCACCGGGTCCTGGCCCCTGCTGAGCGCTAGCAGGATGTCCTGCAGGACCCGAAGAGCGGCCTCTATTATTGTGGGCCCGGGGTTGCCTACCCCGGGTGCGCCCGCCGACAAGGAGTGTGTTTGTTGTCTTTGTTGTGGTTTATTTGGTGGTTGCACGTGACTACGCCTCTCCTGAGCCGAGCTGCTCGGTGCGGGGCCGCGGACTGCCCGACTCACATGCGTTTGCGTGCCGCTGGTCGGCGGGCGGGAGAGGTCGAGTATCGGCGGCTTGGGCGCTGCCCCTGCCTGTAGAACATAATCCGTTCTAGCAACAGGGGCGGCAGAGGCATCGGTCACGTTGGTCGTGTTGCGTGGGGCGTTGTTAGCCTGTTCTTTTACGTTGTTTCCGGCTTTGTTTCCACGCTTGCCGCCGCGTCCTTTCTTCCTCCGTCCTGAGGAGGTGGTGGCCGCGTTGCGCGCAGGTGGTTCGTTTGCGGCCGCCATCAGAGACGCCGATTGGGTCTCTCCTATCGGAGTCGGCTGTAATGGCCTCTCATTGGCAATATTCGACCGGCGCGTGTTGCCGGTGATGGCGACCGTGCCCGCTCGCTTATTGCGCACCTCCTTGCGCATTACGGGGCACCTTGTGTGGTTTGCGGGGTGCGCCCCCCCGCAGTTTATGCAGGTGGCGGGTTCCTCTCTCGGCCGCGGGCACTCTCTGGCCACGTGACCCCCGCCGCACCTGACGCAAGCGAGCGGTCTGTGGCACTGTTCGGAGGAGTGCCTGAATTGCTGACATCTGTGGCATTGAGCAGGCCCCCTCCTGCCACGCCACGCCTCAATCTTTACGTGACTTTGCGCTGGTGGCATGGCGCTTTTTATATGCAAGCTCGTCCAGATTTGTAATAATCTTAATTTCGAGTACGTTCTGCAGGTACCTACAGGTACTTCACAGGAGACGAGATTCTAGTAATTTAGATGTCGACTTCGTTGTCAATATTTATGAAACCTGTACCATTCCATAGGCTATCCTAGGTCTAGCAATGCGTTTTTGTATCGTACCTCTACAATGCCTAGGTCTCAAGATACAGGGCTTGAAAGTTACGTAAGGGATGCCACGCAATATTGAACCTTATGCCATTGACATGAGGTGCATTCGTAACATTATTTAGATACCCGCAAGCCCTTTCATCTGTATTCTTACTCCAGTTCCAGTATTTGGAACATAGCCAAATTGTAGTGAATATGTCTCTAAAAGAACATAAAATATCTTTATTGCTGCTATTAACCACCTCATAAAGGCGAAGCAGTTTTAAAAGTAGGTTACTTACTACATGCTTCATTGAGGGGTTTAAAAGGGGTCACAAACTTAGGTTAGTTTTTTTTGAACGATGCCTATTTCTGGAAAACAACAGCTGCACTAATCAATCGAAGGTTTAACTACAATTACCAGTGATTAGTAACCCATACTCAATATCTCAGCGTTAATCCCAGTCGCATCCGTAGCTTTCAGCTTTGGAGTCTGGGGTCCGCTTTACCAGTCTAACTGCCGATTTTGGCTAAACTTCGATATTTTGCGCGAAGCGACTGCCGTCTAACCTCCACAATCCGAAGGCGATATCTAAGCATTGTAGTTAAACCTATTGTTAGACTCTAATAATATAAATGCGAAAGTATCTCTGTCTATCTGTCTGTCCGGCTTTCACGCCAAAACTACTGAACCGATTGTAATGAAATTTGGTACACAGATAGTCTAGAACCCAAGAAAGGACATAGGCTATATAACATCCCGCTATGATCAATACGAGGAGAGCAGTAACAAAAAATGTTGCGAAAATGGGAACGAACGCGTACGTCTCCCATTATTTTAACAGGCGCTTATAAACGGAAGTTCACGCGGACGGAGTCGCGGGCAACAGCTAGTTTTTTATAATTATTAACTAGTGCTTGACCGCAATCTCGCCTGATGGTAAGCAGTGATGAAAACGTTGATATAAAGCGCGCTAGTATACTAAGAGTCAATGCACTAAAAAAAACTGAGCGAATAGGAATGAAGATGGCAGTTGAGCGAGGTGATGCAATGTTAAACCCAACAACACGACCAATGTTGCACCAAAGAGAGATAAATCTAGAGTCCCTCCATGACCAAACTCCCAACACAACAACATTTGGTGCATCGTATCCGGCACACACTGCAACACAACTGCTCAGACCCATCCTCCATACGGGACCAGTCTACATCTCAGTAGGGGGTGACTACAAGAGTTGTAGTCACCCCCTTTTTAGCCCAACCATTATCCACACAGTCCACCCATCATTCCTTTGGTCTTATTGTTGTACTGCAGTTTGCTCTCGCTCAATTCCACTCCCGTATATTTCTTCCATCATTTCCAAAATTGGCTCTTCGCCAACCCGTGGGTGGAGCTATAAATACCATATTTTTGACTTGGCTTACTAATGGTGCACTTTTGTATAGTTATGGGAGATTATTGCATCGGGCAATGCCCTCTTGAATAAAACTTCAGGCCCGTATAACCGGAGAGTTAGGCACACGCCTACCCCAGATTGGTCTGATGAGCATGTCAAAGGAATCAAACAACGACAGGATTGCTTTGCGTGTTTATATTGACTGAAAGCTTTTGCGTATGCCAGACTAAACAGTATTTTCCTTAACTATTAAAATTTTGACACCTAGTTCTAAATTTGCTTCAATCTTAGAATGGAGTACGCGCTAAATTACACCCAGTTTACACTACATAAGATTAACTTTTCCCGGCCATAACATCGGCTGCCAGCAGAAGTTACCACCCAACAGACAAAGTCTTGCCGCCAAGCGATTCGTCGTGTTCCGGCACGATGTCTGGTGAAGCCGTACGGAGAACGGGTCTAAGCAGTTGTGTTGAGATGTGTGGCGGGTACGATGCGCCAAATGTTGTTGTGTCGGGAGTTTGGTCGCGGAGAGTCTCCCGATCAATCTCCCTCTAGCGCAGCATCGTTTGGTCGTGTTGGTCTTGGGTTTAACATTGCATCACCTCGCTCAACTGCCATCATCCTTCCTATTCCTAAGTTTTTTAAGTGAATAGCCTTAATAAACTAGTTCGCTTTACCATCAACGAATTGCATCACTGCTTACCGTCAGGCGGGATTGCAGTCAAGCACTAGTTTATAATTATTTAAAAAAAAAACTTTAGTGAACAATCAGAATAGTAGATACAAAATCAGCACTTTTTTGAACGTGAATATTACATAAGACAGTCCCCCAAAACGCCCACCCATCGACACTTCCTAGTGCTTTCGCTGGGAAGAAGAAGTGGCGGAACAAACTCTCCAGCAGCACGGTTGTCTGTTCATTTAAAAACAGACATATAAGTTACAGGCATATAAGTTCATTTTAAAGGGGGGGCGACACTACACTGCTACTGTGAAGTACCGAGTTTTCGAATTTATGACCAAATAATACCGGGAGTATTATTGGTTAGAATTCGGAAACTCGTAACCGGGTAATCAATACCGTAAGGGTAGTTTTTTATGGGATTTCATCAAAATCAAATTTCATTTATTCAAATCAGGCTGAGGATCAGCACTTTTTGAATGTCAAACTATACTTCTAAAGCTGAAGAGTTTGTTTGTTTGAACGCGCTAATCTCAGGAACTACTGGCCCGATTTAGAAAAATCTTTTTGCGATGGATAGCCCATTAATCCAGGAAGGCTTTAGGCTATATGACATCACGCTGCGACCAATAGGAGCAGAGCATAACTAACTCCACGCGAACGGAGTCGCTGGCGGCCGCTAGTATTACATAAGACAGTCCTCCCTAAACGCCCACCCTTCGCCACTTCCTAGTGCTTTCGCTGGGAAGAAGAAGTGACGGAACAAACTCCCCGGCAGCACAGCTGTCTGTTCATTTAAAATTCAGTTCATCAAATGACCGCTTCCACTCTGGGCGAAGCGGAGGAGTGCGTTTTTTACTGACCCACCATGTTCGACCAACCCACCCATGTTCGTTCTTTTGCCTTTGTGCCAGGAGCCACGGAATCTCTTTCAAGCAATATGGTTGAGCTGAATGATGCTGATCCATACGTCATGTTCGTGAACGGACGCTGTCAGAAGGGACTGGTCATCTCTTAGCTGCCACGGCGTATTTTAATTTCTGAATTGTTGTTTTTTTTGTGTTTTCCATAATGGACGCTCTCGCGTACAATATATTTCTGCATCGTTCTCACACGGTTGATTTAAACATGAATGATGTAATCAAATATTTGTATCAATAGCTTGATAATTTAAAAATGTCTATGGAGTTTCTTGCCCGGTCTTCTCCATAGGTACCTAATCTTTGGAATGGGCGACTAGCTTCATCTTACTGACTGACCGACCTTCTGACAATTCAAAAGTGCCTGTAACTGGTTTATTTGAAATAAATGCTTTGATTTTGATTTGATTTCAATCCGCGGGCTTCACAGTCTGATCTTAGTATCAATCTATCAAAAATACCTTCAATTTTCCTTTATTTTTGGCAAGTTTTTGTCATTTTTTTTGTCGTTGAGACGTTCGATCTGCTGGAATTGATTCCAGCAGATCGAACGTCTCCTTTCCAAAGGTCAACCTTTGGAACGGAGTTTTGGCGGGAAAGCCAAGATGAGTGTCACGCTCATTTTGTAATGTTATGTACATATTCAGATATACTTACACTTATTATTTATACTCATATTCATACTTATATATGTATCATTCATTTCCACGGTCCATTATATGCATTCCATTACTATGAGGCTCTGTTTTGATCATATTCCACCACACTAGGGCTCATTTTTCTGTTCACAGATACAGTCCTCAACTTTAAGCCTAAGTTTCGGCGACTTAGTGTCCCCTTAGCGTAGGAAGCCGTACCTATGCAGGACTGTATCACTTTTTCCTATCAAACACTGCACTTTTTAATTTAATACCATTTATATTTACATTGTTACAGAACATTTTTATTATTTTGACATTTTTTTGACAACATTGTTGATGATGTATCTATGACAACCTTCTCATCAAAATTCTTGTTGGTCTGCTATTTTTATTTTATAATTGTTATTCGAACTCTTTTATGGTAAAATTATTTACCGTTCCTCGTCCATATTTTCGAATATTTTAAATTTCGACCTCCAACCGTTCTCCGAGGTTTCTTTAGAAATCATCGCAGAGCAGTGGTCAGTCGAGCTCTGGCTTCCAAACAAGCCTCTTAAAAGTAGGTCTCCAGTAAACGCTGCCTCGAGAGCCCTTCTAGGGTGTTTCCTGCTGTGCCAGTCTCTATATAACTGGTGCGCCTGGAGCTGCCTGGCCCTTTGCCGCCGCCGGTCCACCAGGGCCGCTCCTCTGTAGCTGCCGCCGGTCCACCAGGGCCGCTCCTCTGTTGCTGCCGCCGGTCCACCAGGGCCGCTCGTCCGTTGCTGTCGCCGGTCCACCAGGGCCGCTCGTCCGTTGCTGTCGCCGGTCCACCAGGGCCGCTCGTCTGTTGCTGTCGCCGGTCCGCCAGGGCCGCTCGTCTGTTGCTGTCGCCGGTCCGCCAGGGCCGCTCCTCCGTAACTGCCGCCGGTCCACCAGGGGCCGCCCTTCACCATCACCCATCAATCATTCATCTACATTATTCATTTTTATACTTCCATCTTGTCTTTTCTGTATACTTAATAAATACTGTCTCCCTCTAAAGTCTTTTCTTGTCGTTACACGACAGTTTGGCGCCCAACGAAAATTTCCTGCACCCCCTTAACTTCCTAAATTCAAAAGAAACACTTCGTCTAGTGTCTTACATTCTCAGCTCTTTGGTTAAATATTTTGGCTATTCTATCCCTTGCATTTTCTCTTAACCACACATAACTCATTCACTCATATATACATACTACACCTAACTTAATTCTCTTTATTTTCCCTAACAGGAAAACAAGGTATACTTTTACATACTTAACTATCTTTTTTCTAACTTACACTTAAATATGTCTCGTCCAATCAAATTTGAACTCTTAAATAAAAACGAGCTTGAATATGAAGTTACAATTAGACTGGAGGAACCAGCAAAAACAGTTATATTGTTAAAGAAGCAGATACTTCTGCTAGCTCCTTCTACACCATCGGAAGATATTTTAACTTCTCCCATTCCTATAGAGGAGGAGTTAGCTCAGATAGATAGTACTCTGAGTTATTTAAATATTAAAATAGATAATCTATTACAGGGTGATTCCAAATACCATCGCTTAATAGAATCTTTTATTAATCATTTATTTTACAGGTTGGAACGTATAGACACAGACTTAAACCCTGACTATAAACTTAATCTAGACACTTTAAAATCAAAATTTGAGACACTTGAAGGAAGTTTCAAGATTTATTGTTCAAATCTAAACTCTATGAATCCTCATTCATATATCACTGCTCCCTCTACCCCTCCTATTCATACTCCTCTCGCCACTCCCTCTCCTCCTCCTATTTCTCCTCGTCTCACTGCTCCCTCTACTCCACCTATTTACCCTCCTTTCACAGCTCCTCTTTCCTCTCCTATTTTAACTTCTCCAAATCATAATTTATTCAAAGATCTGAAACGATATACGTTTAATGGAAAATCTTGCCCTAGATCGTTTTTACAAAAACTTGACGAATATTGTCTTGTGCGGAATATACCCAAAAATTTGTTAATTACTCAGGCGTATGATATTTTTACAGACAGTGCCCTACATTGGTTTAGATTTAAAATAAATCAAAATCCAGACCTAACATGGGATGAAATTTCTTTGTCTCTAATTAAAGATTTTGGCGGTTTTGACTATGATTTTAAATTATTGGAGGCCATCAAAAGTCGTACCCAAGGTCGTGATGAACCAATCATAATTTATATCTCAATTATGTCGGGAATGTTCTCTCGTCTGGCTAAAAAATTGTCTGAAACGGAACAGTTAGAAATTATTCTAAGAAATATAAGACCATGTACCAGTATTCGTGGCACTAAAAGATATTAACTCTATTGATGCACTCTTGGCTACATGCCAAAATTATGAAAAATTCTTAGATCGAGACAAACATTTTAAAGAACCAAATAACCAACAAAATCCCCTTATTTCAGAATTTGCTTATAAACAAATTCATCCAACTTCTTCGGAATTTTCTACTTCTGACCCAAAACCTCCTTCATACACAAATAGATTTTACAAAAACCCTCCCAAACAAGTAAACAGTCTAAAACAAGCTAACTCGCAAGAAAATTCATTTTGCGTTCGTTGTCGTATGCATGGTCATACCTTAAATACTTGTACTCAACGTCACTTTCTAATTTGTTTTAAATGTGGTCTTAAAGGTTTTAAAACCCCAGACTGTCCTAATTGTTCACCTAAACCTAACTCTAGTTCAAAAACTAACGACTGACTTGAAAAGTAAAACAAACTTTGATGCCAACGATTGGAACGATTGGATTAAAACTCTTAAGAATTTCTTTTCATGCTATAAAATCTCTTCAACTCTATACTCTAATGAAAAGGATTTTAAACGACCTTTTGTTAACATCAAAGTTTACAATTTATCTTTGACTGGATTACTTGACTCTGGTAGTTCAATCACTATTCTTGGTAATAACTCTCACTTAGAATTTCTTAAACTAGGCTGTAAACTTTTCAAGTCAGATAAAATTACTATTTCTACAGCCAATAACCAGAAAATTAATTCTGTAGGTCATTGTTACCTTCCTATTTACTTTAACAAACAGACCCACTTGATTAAGGCTTATATTTTTCCTGATATTTCACCGTCTTTAATATTAGGAATAGACTTTTGGAAAAAATTTAATCTTCTACCGAATATTCTCTCATGGACTGGTCTTTCAGAACTGGAGTGCTCAACCATCGAGACAATGAATGTCAAAGTATTACCTTATGATCATTTAACTGCAAATCAGAAGAATATTGCTGATGATATCATCCAACGCTTCAAGACTATCTCATTCGAAGAAAAGGGTGTTCTGGGGAACACTAATCTCATCACTCACAAGATCGATACCGGAGATTCGCTACCCATCAAACAAAGATGTTACAGACTGTCTCCTGAAAAACAAAAGGCTTTGATTACTGAAGTTGATAAAATGTTGAAATGGAACGTTATTGAACAATGTGAAAGCCCTTGGTTATCTCCAGTAATAATTACTCCAAAGAAGAACGGTGAATGGCGTTTTTGCGTAGATAGCAGGAAGCTTAACGCAATTACAAAACGTGATGCTTATAGTCTGCCACTTATAAGTGAAATTTTGGACAACCTCAGAAATGCTAAATACCTGTCAAGTATAGACATTGCGAAAGCCTTCTGGGAGATTCCTCTGAACCCTGCTGATAAGGACAAGACTGCTTTTTATGTACCTGGAAGAGGCATGTTCAGATTTAAAGTGATGCCCTTCGGACTCACCAATTCACCAGCTACTCAACAAAGATTAATGGACATGCTGTTCACTCCAGAATTTGAAAATAAAGTGTTCTGCTACTTAGACGATATTGTCATAATTAGCGAAACTTTTGAGGAACATATATCACTGCTCCTGAAAGTTCACGAAAAACTTTCCTTCGCTAAATTAACTATTAACTTTGACAAAAGCCAATTCTTCAGAAAAGAGTTAAAATATCTTGGCTTCGTAGTGGATGAACATGGCTTACGTGCTGATCCTGATAAAATCAAGGCTATTGTGGACTACCCAATTCCTACCTGCAGAAAAGAAGTTCGTAGATTCATTGGCACCTGCAGCTGGTTTCGAAGATTTATTCCAAATTTCAGCACTATTGCTACGCCACTCAACAAACTAACCTGCTCCGGGAAAAATGCTCCGAAATTCGGATAGAATACAGAAGCGGATGCAGCCTTTCAGAAGCTTAAGGATGCTTTAATAACTACTCCTGTTCTGGCCTGTCCAAACTTCGACCTTCCTTTTTCAGTTCATTGTGATGCATCTAACTACGGTACTGGCGCAATGCTCACTCAACATCAGGAAGGCAAAGAAGTTGTGATTGCCTATATGAGCAAAGCTTTCAACAAGAACCAACAGAACTACTCAACTACTGAAAGAGAAACACTTGCCGTAATAACTGCTTTAGAACACTGGCGTTGCTATCTCGATAATGGGAAGGAATTCACAATCTACACCGACCACGCTGCACTCAAATGGTTTCAGAATTTATCCAATCCTTCAGGAAGACTTGCACGTTGGACTTTACGCTTATCTTGCTTCAACTTTGTTCTAAAACATAAGAAAGGAAAAGATAATGTAGTACCGGACCTTCTATCAAGAGCCAAGTCACAAGAACTCCCTGAAATACAAGAAAATAGTAATGTGCCACAAGGTGTACATCCTATTTCTATGAATGATACTACTAGAGAACTGGAACAATACAATAAAATATTTCTGGGCTGTTCGAATAATCCTGATTCTTACCCAAATTATACGATAAGAGAGAATAAACTCTATCGTTGTATTCACACGCCTGACCGCCTGAACGACGACTTCATTTGGAAAGAAGTTCCATTACCTCAAGAAAGACGTTTAATAATTGAAACAAATCATGGCTCTAGTCAAGAACCTCACCTAGGAATTTTTAAAACATATAAAAAATATCTTTACTATACTATTGGCCCGGCATGTTTAGAGACATTGCTAGGATAATTTCTAACTGTGAAACCTGTCTTGCTTATAAACATCCTAATCATTCTCCATATGGCCTAATGGGCAAACCTAAGATTTGCTCTAGACCTTTTCAAACTATATCTCTAGACTTAATGGGTCCACTTCCTATGACTAGAAAACGTAATAGGTTCATTTTAGTAATTAATTGTATCTTTACTAAATATACTTTGATTTTCCCTCTAAAACAGGCGACTGCATCTAATATAATTAATATTATGGAAAATGCTCTTTTTCTAGTTCATGGAGTTCCACAGACTTGTATAATGGATAACGGTCCACAATTCCAGTCACGTGAATTCCACTCTTTTCTTAATAGATACAAAGTTCCTTTCATATTCCATTCGGCCTACTATTGCCCACAATTTAACCCGACTGAAAGTTATAACAAAACAATAATTACGGCTTTAGCTTCACTAGTAGAGGACGACCATAGATCCTGGGACAAACATCTTAGTAAAATTCAATTTTCTATGAACAATACTTCTAACGTTGTAACGGGCTATACTCCATCCTTTCTAGTCTTTGGGAGGGAAACAATTCCTTGCGGTTCCTTTTACTCTCCGTGTCAGAACCTCGAAGAATTAATCTTTATGCCCCGTGATATTTACGCAACAAATGCTGGGTTCCTCACGTCTATATTTCACAAAGTTCAGTCTAACTTACATATCGCTTACGTTAAAAACAGCGCTCGTTATAATCTTCGGAGGTCGTTCAAAGAATTCAACGTCGGGGATACGGTTTGGCGAAAGAATCATGCATTAAGCGATGCTGGTTCATATTTCAATGCTAAACTAGCCCCTAAATTTATCAAATCCAAAATTTTAAACAAACTATCACCTTTAGTGTACATATTAGAAGACCCAGATGGTGCCGTAGGTAAATGGCACATAAAAGATATTAAATGTTGAATTCTTTCTAAACAACTCTAAATTATTAATGTCAATTAAATCACCTACTCATTATTTATGTAAATATTACTTCTTTCTTTTAAATTATTAAACTAACTCAGAAGGCACAAAATAACTACTTCATAAACAACTCTCAAAACAAATCGAAGGCCACATGGCAGATAGTCAATAAATCTAAAACTAACCTGCCTAAAGAACAGATACTGACAATAAAAACAGGGAATTTGACTTACACAAACCCAATTGACATAGCAAATGCTTTTAATAATTACTTTATAGATGACATCGAGAAAAATATAATAAACGACACTGAAATAATGAATAAGTTAGACAATTTGACAATGCAATCAATGTTTATGCAACCTGTTTTAAAATCCGACATTATATTAGCCACAAAGACACTAAAAAACACTAGTACTGTAGGTATTGACGGTATAACGACGAAAGTAATTAAATATGTAATTGACCTTATAGCACCCGTGCTAGCACATATCATTAATGTCGGTATTACTGAGGGAGTCTATCCCGAAGATTTAAAAAAAATCATAATAAAACCGCTCCACAAAAAAGAAGACAAAAAGCATATAAAAAATTACCGTCCCATAGCCAAAATTCCTATTTTTTCCAAAATTTTTGAAAAAGTTATATACAACTCGTTATATCAGTTTCTTCACAAACACAATGTCTTGTGCAAGGAACAAAACGGTTTCCGAAGAAATAGAACCATTAACATGGCCATTTTTGACTTCCTCAATAATATTATGTCTGCTGTTGACAAAAGGACTCCCATCTGCGCTATTTACACAGACATGACTAAAGCCTTTGATTATGTCTCTCACAAAATCCTTATAGACAAATTGTACTGCTATGGCATCAGAGGGAACATTTTAAAATTAATAGAATCGTATCTAAGTGATAGATTGCAATGTACTGAAATTACGAGAGTGTGTGCGAAGTCAAAAATGGAACAAACGTATGTGTCAAATTTCAGGATTATAAAATATGGGGTGCCTCAGGGTAGCGTGCTCGGGCCACCTTTATTTCTCATATATATTAATGATTTACCGAAAGTGACGCAACAAAAAATGGTTTTGTTTGCAGACGATAGCACTGCCATAGTAAAATGTAGAGATCTAAATACTTATCAAATTGACATTAATAATACTCTTAGTGACATAATTAATTGGCTTAATATGAATAATTTAAAAATTAACCTGAAGAAAACCAAACTAATGCATTTTTACCAAAAAATTGAAGCTCCAAAAATGTGTGTCAAATTTAATGGCAACGAAATAGAAGAGGAAAAAGTAAGTGTGTTTTTGGGTGTCTATATTGACAGTAACTTGAATTGGAAACCGCATATAGAACAGCTTTGTGGGAAAATTCATAAATCGGCATACGCACTTTTTCAACTGGCCAGAAAAGTCAATATAGACTCGTTACTTGTTGCCTATCATGGTTTGGTGGCCTCACTCATACGGTACGGTATTATTTTCTGGGGTAATTCTCCGGATAAAGAATTAATATTCAAGGCACAAAAAAGGTGCATTAGAGCCATGTGTGGTCTGAAAACAGAAGACAGTTGCGCGCCGTACTTTAAGTCGCTAAAAGTTCTTACGGTGCCGGCGTTATACATATTAGAAATGAGTATTTTTGTCAAACTGAATCCTAACCTTTTCGAAAAAATGACAACGGCACGAAATGTTCCACTTCGTGGTCAGTACAAAAATTGTTTGTGTAATTATAAATGCAACACTGCACTAGTCAAAAAAAGTATCCTAGGTATGGCTCCACGTATTCATAACAAAATTCCAGACGCCATTAAAGAATTAAATTTTACACAATTTAAGAAAAAAATGAAATTGTTCTTAATTGATAAATGCTACTACACAATTGACGAATATTTGAATGACGAATTAATGTAGAATTGCAATTTATTTTGATTCATTTTTTTTTTTCTAATTAATTTTGACATTTTATTTATTTATTTTTTTGACATTATCTGTATTTCGACTTAGATTTTTTTTGACTAAGATATTTTTTACATTTTAATAATTCCTCATTTAGTTATGACATAAGGATAATAAAAAATCTAGATTTGCATGTATATTTGTACGCCTACTGGCATAACATAGCGCTCTACTCATCAAAAACAAGAACTGTACCTCTATTACCTATGTTAACAAATAAAAGTATTATTATTATTATTATTATTATTATTATTCTTTTGTTTACAGCGGCACATCTTATTTATTTTTATATTATATATTAACATCACTCACTACACAAACATTACATTACATTTGCTCGACCCTACTCTTCAGTCTCACTCTTTTACCGTATGGAGCGGATTGCAACTCATTAAATAAGCCTATGCAGGAGCGGTTGGTTACTCCTAAAATAAGCCTAAACCAAATGCTCTTTCGCTCTTCTAGGAGCTTAAATTTCTACTTACATTATCTAATGTTTCCTTTTTTTTCCTTCCAGTCTGGAGCGGCTGACAACTCCAAAAATAAGCCTTGTCGTCATTCTAAAACACACTTCTATGAGTGGCAGTCATCAACTGTGAACTCCACCCATACCTGTATGAAGAGGATTGCTTGAAAGAGATAGGTGGTATGAATGGGTGAATGGAGATGGATGAGTGTGTGAAGTGTTGTTTTACAGTCCCTACTTGAAATCTTATTAGAAAATTTTCTACAGTTGAAAATTTTTCCAGGGTCGGGGGGAAAATGTAATGTTATGTACATATTCAGATATACTTACACTTATTATTTATACTCATATTCATACTTATATATGTATCATTCATTTCCACGGTCCATTATATGCATTCCATTACTATGAGGCTCTGTTTTGATCATATTCCACCACACTAGGGCTCATTTTTCTGTTCACAGATACAGTCCTCAACTTTAAGCCTAAGTTTCGGCGACTTAGTGTCCCCTTAGCGTAGGAAGCCGTACCTATGCAGGACTGTATCACTTTTTCCTATCAAACACTGCACTTTTTAATTTAATACCATTTATATTTACATTGTTACAGAACATTTTTATTATTTTGACATTTTTTTGACAACATTGTTGATGATGTATCTATGACAACCTTCTCATCAAAATTCTTGTTGGTCTGCTATTTTTATTTTATAATTGTTATTCGAACTCTTTTATGGTAAAATTATTTACCGTTCCTCGTCCATATTTTCGAATATTTTAAATTTCGACCTCTAACCGTTCTCCGAGGTTTCTTTAGAAATCATCGCAGAGCAGTGGTCAGTCGAGCTCTGGCTTCCAAACAAGCCTCTTAAAAGTAGGTCTCCAGTAAACGCTGCCTCGAGAGCCCTTCTAGGGTGTTTCCTGCTGTGCCAGTCTCTATATAACTGGTGCGCCTGGAGCTGCCTGGCCCTTTGCCGCCGGAGCTGTCGCCGGTCCACCAGGGCCGCTCGTCCGTTGCTGTCGCCGGTCCACCAGGGCCGCTCGTCCGTTGCTGTCGCCGGTCCACCAGGGCCGCTCGTCCGTTGCTGTCGCCGGTCCACCAGGGCCGCTCGTCCGTTGCTGTCGCCGGTCCACCAGGGCCGCTCGTCTGTTGCTGTCGCCGGTCCGCCAGGGCCGCTCGTCTGTTGCTGTCGCCGGTCCGCCAGGGCCGCTCGTCTGTTGCTGTCGCCGGTCCGCCAGGGCCGCTCCTCCGTAACTGCCGCCGGTCCACCAGGGGCCGCCCTTCACCATCACCCATCAATCATTCATCTACATTATTCATTTTTATACTTCCATCTTGTCTTTTCTGTATACTTAATAAATACTGTCTCCCTCTAAAGTCTTTTCTTGTCGTTACACGACAATTTTTCATTGGACTTTTACATCATTTATAGTGTCGTTTGCTAAATAAAAGCGCGTTATTTATGTAGTGAAAAGTGCATTCAGTAAATGAACATGGAAATATAGCAGCATAGTGGGCACATCATGACTTTGCCTCAAACCTCCCTCGTACACGGTTCACGCGGCCGTCTTTTTCGACTGTCATTGGCGATATCCGTCATTATTGTGAAATAAAATTTTCAGACTTTCTATAATTTGGTACACGTGTTATTGGCAAAATTGTGGTATCTATTCCACAGGGGCCATTGATCAAGAGTTGAAGTTGACCTTTGGAACCTCAGTAGTGTACCTGGGATCACTAGGTCCAAGAAGACGCACCCTCCTGAAATTTAGGCCAAGTGAAATGGACGTTAATAAATTTAAGTGTCAAAAAAACTCGAAGATTGATTTCCTAATTTTGCTATCCGGGTCATTAGATTACTACTCAATATAATTGCCGAATAGTGCGGAATGAAATGCCTGTTATTTTTACGGGAATGGTTTTTGTTTGCCACGCTTTGAGGCACGAGAAATATTCTCGTAAATACAGTAGAAACCCGACTGCCTGGATCAAATAAACCAGTGGTATTGCGGATAATCGAAAATCAATTATGATAATCGATTTCAAATCTAATCAAACTGTATTTAAATTTTAATGTTTTTTCATCATCATCATCATCATCTCAGAGTTAATCCCAGTTGCATCCAAACCTTTTCAGCTTTGGAGTCTGGGGTCCTCTTTACCAGTCTAAATGCTGATCTTGGCTAAACTCCGATATTTTCCGTGAAGCTACTTCCGTCTGACCTCCACAACCCGAAAGTGATATCGAAGAATTGCAGTTAAACGAATTTTTGGACTTTTGAGGGCCTGAACAATCCATAATGACTGCCACTAGATGTTCGTATCCCATCCGGGACCAACGGCTTAACGTGCTTTCCGAGGCATGACCAGTCCAGTGGGAATGTTCATATACATGCATACAAATGGGGTTACCCTAATAAACCTTTTTTTTTTTTTTTTTTTTTTTTTTTTTTTGTAACTGACTGTATGGGCCCTGGTTATCTGATAATAAAATATTGTCAATAGCGAATGCACATTCTGCTACTTGGGAGTTGGCTTACTACGTGTCTTAGTACGTACTTACTGTATATAGGATCTTGCGTACTCTAGATTCGTGTTAAGCTTATTCCACATTTCCATACAAACTTATCCTCTAACTAACCTCTTTACTAATAGACTCTTTTCTCTTGTCCACAGTAAAGTTGCCGGAAGACTCGAATGCGGTATGCGGCGGCCGGTTCACTATCGGACCTGCGCCGGAGCGGGACTGGGAGATGGTCCCGCCTGACGGGAAGTGGGGCTGGTGCGTTCTCGTAGGTAATCTGCCATCTATGGCCCCTGTAATCTTAGACTTAGCGGTATCTACGACGCCACACGCGAATAACGCGTGATACTGACGTCACACGAATTCTGCATCTCGCAAGCAAAGTTTAACGCGCAACTAGCTTATAACTCGCGCAAGTTAACTGTGTACCTCGCTGGAATTTGGCCCCGACCCCCGCTTCCCCGCGCGGCGCCCGGTATTCACCGTGAGGCTTCCGTCGACTGGGACCGCAATTAACTCGGACCGCGGTCCCAGTCGCCGGATTCATAAAAATTAAATAATTTTCTTCCGGCGACTGGGACCACTCATAAATGATAACTGAAATCAAATAATGTACAGTCAAACGACAAAGTAATAATTGAGTAAAAATCTTTTTTAACCGACTCCAAAAAAGGAGGAGGTTCTCAATTCTTCGTAATCTTTTTTTTTACATATGTTCACCGATCACTCTAAGACCGATGTGCAGAATTCTCTTTTTTTTTTCGAAAGTGTATACTTTCCAGGTGGTCCCATAGTCACCAGGTCAGGATCTGATCATGGAAGACCAGGGAAATCAAGGGGAGCTTTCAAAAATCGCAGAGGCGACTAGTACATTCTGTACCATTGATTATGAAATTAAAGGATTTAAGTTATTTGTATGAAAGATTACGCGGTAATAAGCGGTTTACAATTTACGAGGTATTAAAAAAAACATACTTACTAGATCTCTTTCAAAACAATTTTCGTTGGTAGTTTTTATAGTAATGTACATCATATTATGCTTTGTTAGATTTTTCATTTTCTTATTTTAAAAGTTAGAGGGGGGGGGGGGGCAACATTTTTCCACTTTGGAAGCGTGTGCCACGCAAACTTTTTTTTGGTTTAGAAAAAAAAATATTTTAAAAAAGTCGATATCATTTTTGAAGACCTATCCATAGATACTCCACACGTATGTCTGACGAAAAAAAAATTTGAGTTTCAGTTCTAAGTATGGGGACCCTCAATATTTATTATTATTTTTTCATCAAAATCTTAATGCGGTTCACAGAATACATCTACCTACTAAGTTTCAACAGTACCTATAGCTCTTACAGTTTCGGAAAAAATGGCTGTGACATACGGACGGACAGACGGACAGACAGACACGACGAATCTATAAGGGTTCCGTTTTTTGCCATTTGGCTACGGAACCCTAAAAATGGCCGTTATGGCTTCACACAAAATCAGTATTAACTGTGTTAAAATTTATAAATAATGTTATTATTTTATAACATCCTTCTTTTTTTTTTCTAAAGTGTCCGGTCAAATATAGCCCTAAAGCAATAGTATTCGTCGATACTCCATACGAACTACGTAAATATTTTGTATGAATAATTTTACTAGTTAGAAAGAAATAGTAATAAACTATCATACAATGCTATTGACTATGTGTGTGTTTACCTGCATGTGTGAATTATATAAAAACGGGCTAGGTCAATTTATAAGCGCATAGGATAAAATCATGAACATCATCTAGAACGAGTCAATGATATTCATATTCATATCAATAATTTAGATGTTTATTCGTTTGACTGTACCGATTTCGGCTTGTATAGTAGACCTTTTTAAGTTACCTATGAGTGGTCCCAGTCGCCGGAAGAAATTTATTTATTTTTTATGAATCCGGCGACTGGGACCGCGGTCCGAGTTAATTGCGGTCCCAGTCGACGGAAGCCTCTTCACCGTAAGCGACGAGTATAGCGTTAGCAACTTTGTTACAAATGTCTAAATCCCCTGTTGTTATTACATTTTCTGTGGAATTTTTAATTTGTTAAGTTATTTTTTATTAAGTTTGATTTTGCTTTTTACATTTGCGACGCATTAGTGAAGCCTGTTGGTTGCACGAACATTATATTTTAGTCCATATGTATTAATTTAATTGCATAGCGTCATGAGTAAAATGATCTAATATTATGACGCTTTTTCATAAAAAAAAACTTATTAACGTACAAAAAAATTGTATTTTTTTTTATTCTAAAAATAATTTAATGTCCATCAGATAGATTTATAATTAATGAACAAAAAATATTACTTTTTCTTTCATTCAAATACTTCGGAAGATATATTGATTTGAAATGTTGCATGACGTCACGCCGTGGAACAAAATATACCACGGCGTGACGTAATTAGCCTCCCACTCCGTAACTTTAATACGCTATGTCTCAGTAGCTTTTGGTAATTTCGTCAAAATAAAAAAAACGGGTCTTAATTTTTTTTATTATCTAACAGCTTTCCGCCCGCGACGTGGAATTCGGTTATATCGCGCTTTTAAGATTTCCCTCAGGAAAAAAACCCTACTGGACGGAGATTTTCTATGGAGGATGAGTGGACTTTACAGCCTTTTCCTCATACCACTATAAGAATATTGACACTTACCTGATGCTGAAGGAATAAGTTCAGCTGTTTATGTTCTGGGCTGAGCTGCATTACTTTTTTTTTTTATAATTTATAAACCAGCGCTTGACCGCAATCCTGCCTGATGGCAAGCAGTGACGCAATCGTTGATGGTAAAGCGCGCTAGTTTATTAAGAGCCTATTCACTCAAGCCTTGAAGACACTCAAATTGTAGTCCGACGGAAACACCGCCGCGGGCAAATTGTTCCAGTCCCTCGATGTACGCGGTATAAAGGAGGAGGCGAAGCGCTTCGTCCGGATCGTAGTGGTGTTAACAACGTAAGGGTGGAAACCAGCCGTACGACGGGTCGTCCGCTGGTGGAACGGAGATGGGGGAATTAAATCATGCAATTCCCTCGCACACTCCCCGAAATGCATCCTATAGAACACCGAAAGGCTGGCTACTCTACGCCTGTGCTCTAGGCTTTGGAGACCAACTCGAGTTAGATCAGGGTCACCAATCAGCCTCTTTGCACGTCTCTCCACTGAATCCAAAGTGGCCAGGTGACACTTGGCAGCACCAGCCCAAATGTGGCTGCAGTACTCCACACACGAACGGACCTGTGCTTTGTATAACATTAGAAGCTGCCCAGGTGTGAAGTACTGCCGGACCTTTGCGAAAACATGCACTGATTGAACAGGCCCACTCACTGTGTGGTTCTTTTCTCAAAAGACCATTTCAGACACCAATGTACATACATGGTCTCCACGATCATGTCATCATCATCTCAGCGTTAATCCCAGTCGCATCCGCAGCTTTTTCAGCTTTGGAGTCTGAGGTCCGCTTTACCGGTCTAACTGCTTATTTTGGCTAAACTTCGACATTTTCCGTGAAGCGACTGCCGTCTGACCTCCACAACCCGAAAGCGATATCGAAGCATTGCAGCTAGACCAATTGGTCTAGCTGCAATGCTTCGATATCGCTTAGACTTTTGAAGGCTCCAACAACCCGTAACGACTGCCAGTAGATGTTCGTATGGCAACCGGGACCAACGGCTTAACGTGCTTTCCGAGGCACGACCAGACCAGTGCAAATATTCATATTCATGCATACAAATATTTGCACTGTGCGGGGATCGAACCCGCGCCCCCTTGCGCAACGGCCGCGTTCGCTACCGCTACGCCACAGAGGCTGTCTCCACGATCATGTATGAGCTTTAAAAGAAACTGTAACCTCCAACTTTGCTTCAGCCTTTCTTCTTACAATAGTAGCTCGATAGGATATTTTTCGGTGGTCATAACATCGGCTGCCGGCAGAAATAACCACCCGCCAGACAAAGTCTTGCCGTCAAGCGGTACATTTAAATAATAATAATTTATTTCGGACAGTAGGTATCCATATTCGGTTAGTACTACAAAAATCTTAAGCCTATGTTAGTAGTAATAAAAAGTAAGAAAATATTTAATTTTTTGCGAGCTCAGCCAGACACTCCTTATTAAGACAATAAGGAGTGACTAGGACCCGCATGAAACACTCCATTATTTTGGAGTCGATCCTATCATCGGCTACTTTCAAAATGCTGCTAGTGCTATCCCGTACTCTACGTAGCAAGGAGGCGATTCTCTTGCGTAAAATGGCATGAAAGCCATCAAAACGGCTTCCGCGAACATGCCAGATGCACTACAGAAACGGGGGAACACCGGCAGCTATACAATATGTAAAGAAAACCCTGTCCGATCCGTGAAGGTATTGTTAGGTATCGATAACTGATTCTACTAATGCCTACAAAGCCGGACTAAAGTTAAAAAAAATTCCCCTAAAAAAATAAATATTATTTCGCAAAAAGAGGTCACTTAAAACATGTGCGGCAGACCATACAGGCGCGGGCGAAGAGGGGCAGGGCATGCGGCACGCGGCCGCATCGCTATTGGCTCAGAATTATACCGCCTAAAATAATGTTGTCACTTTTTAAAACTTACCAAATTTTGGGGAAGTTGGAATCAATTCGCGGGGAAAAAAGATTATTTCAAAATTCACTAGTATTGTTACTATGATGATTATGTAAATTTTGATATTTTATCTGGTCATGTGTTTACCTAACCTTTATTATCCTTTCGGGTCGGACAGGGTTTTCTTAACATATTGTATAAATCACTTCAATCGAAGTTAAAACTTTAACACGATACGAAATTGGATTTAAACTAAACCACAACTTTAACTAGGTTAGATACGAACAAGAGTTTACCTTCTACTGTTTTATTTAGCGCGTTTTCCCTCTGGTTAAACAGGTTTCTTACATTACTGACGTATTCACAGGTGCAACTCTGGTGAACATTCTGATCCCTGGAACGATCAAGTCTTTTGGAGTTCTGTTGGTTGAGTTCAACGAAGTCTTTCAGTCCAGTGCATCCGTCGCGTCGGGGATCGTTGCTCTCTGTTATTTCTTCTATAGCAGTTTGGGTGAGTACACTTTTTTTTTTATAATTATAAACTAGTGCTTCACTGCAATGCCGCCTGATTGTAAGCAGTGATGCAATTGTAAGTAGTCGCGGTGGCCTAGTGGTTAAAGCACCAGCCTCTCAAGTATGAGTGCGCGGGTTCGATTCCAGGTCAGGCAAGTACCAATGCAACTTTTCTAAAGTTATATGTACTTTCTAAGTATATCTTGGTCACCAATGACCGAAGGTGAAGGAAAACATCTTGAGGAAACCTGGACTTTATGTCTGAAATCGCCAATCCGTATTAAGCAAGCGTGGTGATTACGCTCAATCCTTCTCTGTATGAGAGGAGACCTGTGCCCAGCAGTAAGCCGATAAAAAGGTTGATGATCATGATGCAATCCTTGATGGTAAAGCGCACTAGTTTATTAAGCCTATTCACTTAAAAAACTTAGGAATAGGAAGGATGACGGCAGTTGAGCGAGGTGATGCAATGTTAAATCCAAGACCAACACGACCAACGATGCTGCGCCAGAGGGAGATTGATCTGGAGACCCTCCACGACCAAACTCCCGACACAACAACATTTGGCGCATTTGTATTTGGCAACACAACTACTCAGACCCGTCCTCCGTACGACTTCACCAGACATCATGCCGGATGATGTGAAACTTTTCTTTGATTTATTTGTTAAGGGTGTTACCACACCAATCGATCGATAATCGATCGATGCCATCGATCGACATCAGTCGACGTTGATCGATTGGTGTAGTAGCTTTAATTGATCGACGGATACCGGTCGACTAACCAATCGATCGATTGCCGGTCGATGGCATCGATCGACGTAGATCGATTAACCCCGGCTATATTCCATCACTTTCTTTCGAAATGTATTCACATGAGGACGCGTTGTCGTTGGTCAGTACGATGTTGCTCGTACTATTATTACGGAGACGCAAACGCAGAACACTCTGGATTCGACAATCGATCGATTGGTCTAGTAGTAACTATCGATCTACGTCGGACCAATCCATTCTACCATCGATCGATGGCATCTATCGGCTATCGATCGATTGGTGTGGTAGAAACTATCGATCGACGTCGACTAATCCATTCTACCATCGGTTGACGATCGCTCGATTGGTGTGGTAACACCTTAATGGAGGCTGTCAAAACTGAAATGACGCGCACTTATTAATTTTTTAGATGTGTGAGTGCAAATATCAATAATGACACTCAACTACCAGACAAAGTCTTGCCGCCAGGCGATTAGTCGTGTTCCGGCATGATGTCTGGTGAAGCTGTACGGAGGACGCGTCTGAGCAGTTGTCTTGCGATATGTGACGGGTACGATGCGCCAAATGTTGTTGTGTCGGGAGTTTGGTCGTGGAGGGTCTCCAGATCGATCTGCCTCTGGGTTCAACATTGCATTACCTCGCTCAACTGCCGTCTTCCTTCCTATTCAGTCAGTTTTTTTTTTTTGAGTTAATAGTCTCTTAATAATCTAGCGCGCTGTGCCATCAACGATTGCATCACTGCTTACCATAAGGTGGGATTGCGGTCAAGCAGTAAGCACTAGTTTATAATTTAAAAAAAAATGTATTAGTTTTGTATATATTATAAGTCTATATTCTGGTAATAGTATGTACGTGTACAAAGCTTATTTAAGTATTTGATTAACTAAGATTTTTTCTTATCATTGTCTTCAAATAAAGCACCTGTAAACCAATCTCTTCACAACCCATGGTTGACTGGTGGAGAAGGCTTAAGGCATTGAGCCCGCCTATGTACATTTTTTTGTGCGTAAGCATAAGAAAAGACATTGGAAACCAAGGACTGATTAGAAGGTTAAGGAAAACATCTTGAAGAAACCTGGACTTTAAGTCTGAAATCGCCAACCCGCATTGAGCAAGCGTGGTGATTACGCTCAATCCTTCTCTGTATGAGAGGAGACCTGTGCCCCGCAGTGGGACGATAAAAGGTGGATGATGATAGAAAAGTATTGAAGTGGCGGTGGGCCGGGCACATTGCTCGTAAAACCAATGACTGATGTGACCGACGGGTTCTCGAATGGCGCCACGCAGCGTGGGTAGGCCCCCGACAAGGTGGACCGACAACCTGGTGAAAATCGCGGGAAACCGCGCGATGCGGGAGGCCTATGTCCAGCAGTGGACGTCTTTCGGCTGAAACGATGTTGATTAAATGATGATAAATAAATAAAAAGGCTAGACATTTTGATCTAATTAAAATTGCTTATGATTCCAGGTCCATTATCATCGATACTGTCTGTAAAATGGTCTTATAGAACGGTCACCCTCATTGGGGGTAGTTTTGCGGCGTTTGGAATGATCTTCAGCAGTTGTGCGTTTTCTATCACCTATCTGTATTTTAGGTAAGTTTTATTTAAATATATATATATATATTGGGCTTACACTTGCTTAAAAATACAAGGAGCGGAATGCAGTCACAGCAGAACAGCTTTTCATGTAGTTAGAATTAACAGCGGGTCTCAAACTAGGTAAGTCTAGGCAGCGGTGGTGTCCTTCTGCGAAGACGTGATGTCGCAGAAGGAAGCTGCGGAACGGGAGAGGGAGATCTCAACTCCCTTCCCGGGCCGCAGAAGACGCACCGGCCGCCGAAGAAGCGCGGATAACGCCCTCTTCCGCCCCCCATGAATGAGTCCAGGGGCGAGGGACATGGGAAGTCCCCGCCCCCTAGTCGATGGACCCAGAGGCGCGCCGACACTCGCGCGCGCCTCTGAGGCGATGCACGGGGTAATTAACACGCCACTACCCCGTGCAGGAGTCGAGGCCCGGACAGACCGTGCCAGCATGAGAGTGTGGGGCCGTGGAAGAATTTAGACTCCCGCGGCTCCACGCGCGCTCGTGATAAAAGACACACCGGGGTGGTTTTAGTCAGTAAAAGTCTGACAGAATTCGTCGCCCACCCCAGGGCGGCGGACATCCTATGAGGATTTCCATCCCGAAAAAAAAAATGTACGTCTAGGCATGTATGTGTTGGTCTAGAATCGGCCTAGATCTTTATCTATTTTAATTTTTTATCATACAAATAAAATCTTATAATTTTCTATTATACAACGTTATTTTCTGTGTATGGGAAAACTTAAACACGTGTCCAGTATTTTTAAGTAAAGAATCTATGAACAAAATTTCAAATAGATATCATGAAAAACAACAAAATGATGAGCTTGTTATCTTACTCGGTTGTCCCAACAAAAATATGTTCAACGCACCCCTCGCCCGCCCGCACTTGTAGCGGCGGGCGTGCTCCTATTACTCTGATCTACCGTCAGCTCGTTCAGAAAAAAATGTAAAGGTATGATTCCACCAAAATAGTGTGTAGCACATTTGTTTACAAACATTTTGTGCTAAACTCCAGCTGTGCAGGTTCGAAGCTGGTATCGCATTTGGCTTCTATCTCCACTGGTAAGGCTGTGCGTAACTTTTGTAAGCGCACAGTTCAGCACATTTGTGCGTGAACATGTTCACTGAGAATTTCTGCCGAAGACAGTTTTCTTTTTTTCTCTTCTGTATTGAGCCAAAATAATTTTCCATTTCCTCATTACCTCAGTCGAGTCACAATTGAAACTTTGCGCCAACTTTTGAGTGGCGTCATGTTTTTTGTTTTTATTTTTATAATCACTGTGACTTGAATCCCACAGTACAGGATAAGTTTCAATAGCTTGAATAAATTTTATAATTTTATCATTCGTCCAATCCATATTTAACTTGGTTAATTATAATTTAATTAACAATGTACGCGCACAAATAAATGTTTTCTCTTCGATGGCGGAAGCAAGACTGAGTTCGCGAACAACAAGTTTGTACGCGTCGACGCGAGTCCACTGCCTGCATGTGTGCGCGCACAAAAGTATACAGATGTGCGCGAACATTCCTAGAATTTTGCGCACAATTTGTTATTGTTTGCTTTAGTGAGTCGACCAGAATAAACATTTGTGTCGCACAATGTGCATTGCTGTGCCGCACAGTTCAGCACACTGGTGGAATCGCATCTTAACATTTAACATTGTGTAAAAATTATTGGAATCAGTTGTATACAGAGTGGTGCTGACTATGCGACAATAAATGAAAACACAGACCATGTGGTTCATAGGAATAATCCTGAACCATAGAAAAAAACCTACGATCAAAAATGAAAAAATGAAAATTTTAAACTAAATCGCATAAAATTGCAAACGGAATAGAACATCCTTTAAAATATTAATTCAATGACCTCCGATCAGCGCGCGACAGCGCGTTCCTGTATCGACTTGCTTTTTTGCGCCATTATTATTAAAGTTTAGTACTGCTGGATGCGGCGGTCATCAACCTCTAAGCGCTTCCTTATCAACATGTACATCATGTAGAAAATGTAAAATAATTTAATGTGACTAAACTAATGGATATATTTATATAATTTTTTTATGGGTAGACTGAGAATGTGTTGAGGTACACAATGTTTAATTTATTATCATATTGTCAGCACCACTCTGTATAGTATATGTGGGCGAAACCGCGGGGCGCTAGTAAAATATAAACCTTTTAAACTTCTAATCGTATTAATTTTCTTATTTCAGTTTTGGCGCTATGGTAGGCACAGGGGCTGGCCTAGCATTCCCGCCCACCGTATACATAGTGACGTCATACTTTGTGCGCTTGCGTGGACTCGCGAACGGCATCTGTATGTCGGGCAGCGCATTCGGCAGCATCATACTACCGCCCGTGCTGAGGTATCTGCTGGAGGAGTATGGTTACAAGTAAGTATCTGGTCGTGAATATGGATTATTATTGAACACACACGCCAGGCATTGAAGTAGTTGTGGGACGAATTGCGCCGTGCGCTTGTGTCGGCACTAGACGGGAGCTATATCTCGCTTCCGGCCGTCTGCAAAGCCATGGTCGGGAGCTAGAGCCCATGGGACGGGGTCGTCTCATGCGAAGCAGTAATGCAAGCAAAGGAGGCGGCCGAGAGGGTGAGAGAGGCACAGGCCTTCTCTCCCTTCCAGGCGACGGCGCGGGGGTCGCCGTCGCAGGGCCGAGGCCGACCTACTGCCTCCATGATAGTGGCTGGTGGGCGAAGGATCCGAAGTGTCCACACGTCACTCAAATAAGGGGAGCAGCCGCTAAGGGCTGCTCGCGCGATAAGAGACCCGACCAGCTTGCGACGACGGGTCAAGGCCTGCCGGGGGTACCATAGAATTGGGAGGACCCGGTACCCTGGAAGACGGATGACGAACGACGTTTTTAGCCGGTAAGAGTCCGGAGCCGGTGGATCCGAGGTGGCGGCGCGAAGTGTTCCACGCGTTCGTCACGGTGGAGTCATACACCTCACTCCCCCTTGACCCGAGGAGGCCCACAAAGGCGGGCCAGCACCAATCAGGGGTTGCGGAAGCAGTGTTCGTTCTGACAACCCCCGGTGTAGGTGTGAGATGGAAAACCAGGGTGGTTTTTAGTCGGTAAGAGTCTGACAGACCCCGTCTCCCACCCAAGGGCGGCGGACATCCATGCGGATTTTCCACAACGGAACAAAAAAAAGATGTCTTACTTTGCTCGTCGCCCGCAAGCCTGCAGTTTTCCGAACTAGATTTAACCCCCCGTTTTGTCTCTCTTTTTAGGGGCGCAGTACTAATACTTGGCGGTATAATGTTAAACGTCTGGGCCGCTGCACTGCTCTTCCAGCCCGTAGAAGAACATATGGTCAGGAAGTATAAGGAACCCGAAGAAGATGAGGACGGTCCACAGGTCAGTTGGTTACGAAACTTTTGACGAAGTTGGAGTTGATTTTGGTAAAGTTGGAAATGATTTTGGTAAAGTTGGAAATGATTTTAGTAAACTTGGAAATTATTTTGCTAAAGTTGGAAATGATTTTGGTAAAGTTGGAAATGCTTTTGGTAATGTTGGAAGTGATTTTGGTAAAATTGAAAAAGATTACGGTGAAGATTCCAGTTCTTTCAGCGTGTTTGTTTGATGGAACGGTTTTAAAAAGTTTACGATTACGAATGGGTTCCAAATTTTGCCAAATGTTGTGACGAGAGATACTGCAATAGTTATTATTCTAGAAAACGTACTTGTGTAGTATCCAATTTTGTCAAGTTTATGGATAAATTTCCATTTCCAGTTCAACGATTCTTAGTTATCAGATGTATTTCTTACGACAAGAGCCAACATTTTTAGAACCGTATGCCATTTTATTTTTTCCATGGGGCCGAATGCCAAAACTTTTATGAGAACCTCCATTTTTTACACCATAAATTATTTATATTAAATTTTATTCATATTTTCGCGATTATTACTAATGATACAACCACTTCGAAAAAAGCGTTTAGAAAATATAAAAAGACAAATGATTCATATCATCTAAGTTGCATTCTTTGATTATTCTTGACAACTTACTTGAATTAATCAACCGTTAAAATCACGCGCCTACCACCACTATTATCTGTCGTGAACTGGTTGTGCGCGCGGTAACCACACTGCAACAATAGGGTATTTGACTAAAAAAAAACTAATTAGTCCGTCAGACAGATTTCCAAAAAATACTAGACACGTATTTTTTCTTTTTTCATACAAACAGAAAATGAAGACGACACAGCGCGTTGAAAACTCGTGTGACGTCACTGCACGCTACACTTTTTAACGACCAGTGACCACTCCTGATCTTTGATGCCATTTATATTTGTCAATTTTTTGTTTATATGAAAAAAGAAAAAATACGTGTCTAGTATTTTTTGGAAATCTGTCTGACGGACTAATTAGTTTTTTTTAGTCAAATACCACATTGCTCAATGTATTTGGGAAAAATATAACATGGTGTAAAAATGATTGGAATCGATTCAGTTGCTTATTCTGAACAAACTGTATTCAGGTTTCGTATAAAGAAAAAAATAAGTTGTATAGACATAAATTTTATTTCATGAACAAAAGTTATTTGTCCATTAAAAATGTATCCTAAATCAAAGTCAAATGTACGCTTTTGTCCGTTTTACATCCTAACCGAAACACGCGACCTTTCGGTATTACATATTTGAGAAAGAGTGTCTTTTTGAAAATGAAACTCCTACCCACTGAGCTCACCATGGTGGCATCCGAGCATAAAGTAAGCAATTCATTTTTATTATGTGTTTATATGTGTATATGTTGGTCATAGTTTGTCAATGGGGATGGCGGTAGTCTATGGTTTTTGAAGTGAAAACGTTTTTAAGGAATTCGATTGTCACGTTCGGTTGGTGTCGGGTATAGTCGGTTCTTATAGTTTGTTGACACTAAGTCGGGTATACTTGGCTTCAGGAGACGTATTAACTCATGATGTAGTGCGAAAAAAGGATGGTGCTATTGGTCATGTATAGCTTCATCACTTTTTCTCATATACTTCGGTAATGATCGCATTAAACTGTGAGAATAATTGTAGTAAGTTTTCACTTCGGTTTTTTTGTAGAGAAAATTAAAAGATGGGGAAATGTATTTCTTTTTTAAACCAAATTATTAGATTTCCGTATAGGGGTGGGGGGTATAAAATAAATATTATTCATATGATGAACGAGCATTGGGGGAACGTAAAATCCGAGGAAAAACATCTATTTTTTTATTTCTTGTTCATTTGCGTTCCACAGGTGTATGTATGTAGGTTTCACAAGTCTTAATGGTCCTCAGTCTAATGGTGTGTACTGCACCCATAAATTTGGCTGATCTTCTAAAAAATAACCTTGTTTAATGGATGATATATAATAGGCACTAAGATAATAAAAAAAAAAAATATATGAAAATTAAATAATTTATATCGCTTAAAAAGCTAATGATAATTAAAAAATACATTACAGATCTCGTGCCTTACACGACCTTCGGGATGCATTGAAAATGAATTTAGCCAAACCAATATTTTGTGAATATATTTATTTAAAACATGACCTCTTACCAACTCGATCAAAATATATCGAAAGCAAAAGGGGCGCGCGTCATATCATTTTAAAGGATTGCTTCCATAATCTAGATTTCTACCTCGAAACTTCGACTCCGCTTCCGACCCGGAGAGAATGGTTCCAAAAAGGTCCGCGTTATAATAACTTATTGGTAAGTAGGTTTGTCAGCATACGTGTCTTAGTCTGGGGTCTAAAAAAAAAACTTTGAGAAACTATGACCTTGTTTATTATGTTCGTAGTACATTTTTTTTGTTATTGTACCTATATTTGTAGTCGCTTAGTACTTGCTGTTCGGGAAAATTACTTTGTACTAACCAAACTCGGTGTTCATGTTCTAATGCTGTCCCGTTTCATCGCTTTCGTGAGAGTGAGAGGGGAGATGGTTTGAGTAAAATTGGGTTGTGAATATGTGTGGATGTCTGTTAACATTTGTATATAAATGTCTGGAATTAAAAAAAAAAGGTTTCTGGAATACACCAACCTATGTATGTATTATGTAAATACGCTATAAATCAAACTATCGATAATAATATAAATACATTTGATTTTCGCCATTTTGGTGCTGATGGTAATGGCTCCGATTCCCTAGTTCTCAAACTAAATTAAATTTAAGCTCACTGCATCTTATTCTTTCCAATTCATTAAGAAAAGGACAGAAGATGAAATGTTAATTCAGACCTGTCAAATTAGTCCGCTCCTGACGTAGTGTCGACGTATTTTTGGTCGCCATGTTTATAATCGCGTCTAAACTGTCTATGGAGTATCTTAATTTGACAGGATTAAACTAAAATGTTATCTTCTATCCTTTTCTTATTGAAATAGAAAGAAAAAGATGCACTTAGCTTAGGGGTCATTCATAAAGTACGTCACACATAAAGGGGGGAGAGGGGTGTCGACAAAGTGTGACAAGGGGTTGGTGGGGTACTAAGTTTCGTGACATCACATTACAAAATCTAATATATCTAGAGGTAGTAATCGCGTAATTTGAAATATTAATTATAAACTAAAAAAAAATCCAACTCTATCTTTGGGACAATACGGTTTAAATTGTTTTGTTTAAGAGTTCGTACCCGCTCTAGTGACTCGCGCCGATCGCCTACGAGCCCTTTGAGTTTCTTTCTTTTTCTTTATATTCAATAGTTTATTGCTTTGTTATTGTTTCAAATATTTGATATAATGTTGATTTCATAAAAAAGTACTTAATTTAAATGGAAATATAACTAAATTCGGAACTGCTGTTTTACTTTAACAATTTTTCGTTGTGAAATCGCAAAACATGCGTCACATTTGGGGGGGGGGGGGGGGGGCTCTGAAATGTGAATACGTGTGACAAGGACGGGGGGCTCAAATATCATTCAATTTGTGTGACGTACTTTATGGATGGCCCCTTAGAATTAGTTTAGGTTGTGAATGTCCATGGAATTAATATTTTTGATCGTGAGTTTTTCAAAACGCGCATACTCTCAAAGTAAAAAATGTTCTAAATATCTCGTAAATACACATAAAAGTCTTCTATTAGTTATTCCACTATTTAGACATAGATCCTCGAAGACGCGCCAAAACTAAAATACGGCCATTTGCAATAATCTGCCTGAGACGCTCGAGCGGGGCGCTTTGATCGGCACAAAAAACAACTGTCATTGCGTAATTAAGTCCAGTGGAGTTTTTTGGCGGGAAAGCTAAGATAAGTGCCACGCTCATTTATCATTGGACTTTTAAATTATTTATAGTGTCAGTTACTAAATAAAAATGCGTGATTTATGTAGTAAAAAGTGCTTTCAGTGAATAATTTATAAAGAACATTGAAATATTGCACCATAGTGGCCGCATCATGACTTTGTCCCAAACCTTCCTCCTAGTCGGTTCACGCGGGAAACGAAAGGAGATAGGTTTAGGTTAGGTTAAGTTAGATAGATAGATCGCAGAAGTAAGCTGCGGAACGGGAGAGAGAGATCTCAACTACCTTCCCGGGCCGCAGAAGACGCATCTGGCGCCGAGGAAGGGCGGAAAACGCCCTCTTCGGCCCCTCATGAATGGGTCCAGGGGCGAGGGCCCGCCCCCTATTTTCGTTGAACCCGAGGCGGAGGCGCGCGCAAGGGTCGGCGGGCGCCTCAGAAGCGATGCATGGGGTAGTTTAACACCTCACTACCCCGTGCAGGAGGCGAGGCCTGGACAGACAACGAGGAAATGTCTCAAAGGTCTTAGCAACCAAGCCAAAAACTCAAAAATAAAAAAACTAAATTAAGTCCAGTGTACAGATGGGCGTACCCCCTCCCCCCCGGAAATCTCGTTGAACATGTATTAACTCCCTTAATGACTAATCAAAGTATAAACGGGGACTTATACAGGATCATTCATTCATTTTCTCGGTGGTAGGCAACAACATCAGCCGCCGGCATAAGTTACCACCCACCAGACAAAGTCTTGCCGCCAGACGATTCGTCGTGTTCCGGCATGATGTCTGGTGAAGCCGTACGGAGGACGGGTCTGAGCATTTGTGTTGCGATGTGTACCGGGTGCGATGTGCCTAATGTTGTTGTGTCGGGAGTTTGGTCGTGGAGGGTCTCCAGATCATCCTCTGGCGCAGCATCGTTGGTCGTGTTGTTGGGTTAAACATTGCATCACCTCGCTCAACTGCCGTCTTCCTTCCTATTCACTCAGTTTTTTTGCGTGAATAGGCTTAATAAGCTAGTGCGTTTTACCATCAACGATTGCATCACTGCTTACCATCAGGCGGGATTGCAGTCAAGCACTAGTTTAAAAAAAAAAAAATCATTAGCGTCTATTTGCCCTACACACTACACTACAAATACCTAATGGTTCATATAGATGTGCTTGTGTAGTTTGCAAGTCAAAATAGCCGGGGGTGATTCCACCCTAACCTTCCCCCCCCCCCCTAGCCCTGACTTGCTCCCCCCATGAGTGTACTTCTTTATTCCAGCTCAATGTCGTCAAACCCTTTGTTCTAATAATAATTGCGTTGAGGAAGCTATACTACATCTTGTCGTCCAAGATACCACAGTGTCTCAAGACTAAAGTCTTTGACCAGTGTGTGTTGCCAGTGATGACGTACGGAACTGAAACGTGGTCGCTCACAATGGGCCTCATACGAAGGCTCAGAGTCACACAAGAGCTATGTTCGGAGTTTCTCTGCGTGATCGAATCAGAAATGAGGAGATCCGCAGAAGAACCAAACTCACCGACATAGCTCTTCGAGTCGTTAAAATTAAGTGGCAGTGGGCAGGGCACATTGCTCGTAGAACCGATGGCCGATGGGGCAGTAAGATTCTGGAGTGGCGGCCACGTACTGGAAGACGCAGCATAGGGAGGCCCCCAACAAGGTGGACCGATGACCTGGAAACGATCCGGGCAGCACAAGACCGGTCATTGTGGAAAGCCTTGGGAGAGGCCTTTGTCCAGCAGTGGACCTCTATAGGCTGAAGAAGAAAAGAAGATACCAAAAATAATCTTTCTCTCATAATACTAACAGCGACCCGCGGTTTTACTTGTATTAGTGTCGATCCCGCTGGAATATCGGGATAAAAAGTATTCTATGTATTATTACGGGTTATAAACTATCTGTCCGAATTTCATTCAAATCTGTTCAGTAGTTTTTGCGTGTAAGAGTAACAAACATCCATCCATAATCGCAAACTTTCGCATTTACATATAATAGTTTCATCAAAAGTGCAGTAGTTTATTGCGTGAAAAAGTAAAAAGCATCCTCTCTAACTTTCGCGTTTATGATTAATTTTATTAATAAATCTCGACCTTCGAAGCATTAGGTAGTATGTATAGCTCGACCTTCGAAGCATTAGGTAGTATGTATAGCTCGACCTTCGAAGCATTAGGTAGTATGTATAGCTCGACCTTCGAAGCATTAGGTAGTATGTATAGCTCGACCTTCAAAGCATTAGGTCGTATGTATAGCACGACCTTCGAAGCATTAATTAGGTCGTATTTATATGTCGTCGGACCTATACATACGGATCGTCGGACGTCGGACCTAATGCTTCTTAGGTCGGACTATACATACGAACTAATGCTTCTTAGGTCGAGCTATACATACTATGATACGACCTAATGCGTTCGAGTTGTTCAAAAACGATCGAGCTATACATACGACCTAATGCTTCGAAGTACGTCGAGAAATATAATACATTTCAAATGATTAAGTTAGTAGGATTTTGGTTTAGAAATAACGAGTTGCTTACGGTATAATGTTGCCACAATAAATCAAGCCACTCCCATCTCTGCTTCGCTTTTGAACTCACTAACATTTTCATTAATTCCAAAATAATCACTTTCCTTATGACTCCTGTAATAAATATTACTTATGATTATCTTCAACGGATCTTAGTTAAGCAATCTGTAGGGTAACTGCGTAATACACTATCAGTAGCAATGGGTTTCATTTTGGCGGATCAACAACATACATTGCATTGTTTACGTTGTTGAGCAAGTACATTTTCCGAACATATGAAGCATTGGATTAGCAATATGCTTCGAATTGGGAGTTACGCATTTAGGGTACTGGTCTAATCAGAAGGAAATTCGGTAATCAGCGTTTCTTGTATAAAAAAAGGTCGAACACATTAAAGTCTATGTATTTATTAATAAAACTTGTGTTTTAAATTTTAAGGTGGGGAAAATCACTACCTCAGAAGCACTAGGTCATATGTATAGCTCAACCTTAGAAGCAGTAAGTCTTGTGTATAGATTGTCGGACCTATACATAAGACTTACTGCTACTAAGATAGAGCTATACATAAGACCTAATGCTTCTAAGATCGCAAAATATCAACTAAAATTGATGTTCTTTCAATTTAAGCAAATATCAACTTTATTATTATGAATTTTAATGGCAATGCAGTTTATTTCAGACTAGCGGTATTAAAAAGATAAAAAAATAAAAATTGTTGAAGTGGTAGCTAAGTTGTAGCTTAAATTGAAGTAACATAATTAATTGTTGACATTTTTGACGAAAGTTGTCATATCCGTTATTGAATTTAAGTGCTTCTCAAAATCGAAATCAAAGCATTCATTATTTTCGACTTGAATTTACTTTTAGACTGTCAAAATTATAGTTTAAATAGAAAGTCGAGGCTAGTTGTCTATTTTAAAACGTAGATCTCTATGAGAATAAACTGGCGAGAAGCTCCAAGGAGGACTAGTGTTTCTATCATGTTAATACCAGACGTAACAGATTTCAAATCAAATACATAGACATTTTTATAAACGCGATTATAAACATGACTACCGAAAATATGTCAAATCACGTCAGGCGCGGACTAATTTGATAGCGACTAAACTAATATGTGTCTTCTGTCCTTTTCTTAATTAAATAGAAAGAAAAAGATACTCTCTTACTCTCGGAGAGCCACAATTCTCATCTCTAAGGCATGTCCATTAGTTTATGTCGATGGTACCTCAGACAACATGTATTTTGACAAGCCCCGCCATCTTGGCATTCGTTTCGCGCGCTTTGTTCATTGAATCATAGAGAATACGTTTATAGTAGACGTATTCATTCTGTAAAAAAAATGCTATTCGAAAAAGGAACTAATCAAAAGTTAGCTGTCATATATATATATATATATATTTTCGATTCGTGGGTTCAGTTCTTAAGCAAAAGTAATTTGGGTTTGAGCTTCGAGTTTTGTATTTCCTTCTGATAAGGTCTGTAGGTGTATGCTTTGACGTTGAAATGTATTTAGTCATAATTCACAAGTAATTCTACAGGAGTCTTACACACATACATTCAAGATTTTTGTTTCATTTTCAAAAATACGCATTTTAATTTAAAAGTAACCGTTACCGTGTTAACGTTAAAATAACTAGTTTATAACGAAAGTGATTATACGTTAATAACGTTTTAGATGGTGTTACCAGAACTCAATGTACTTTTATGTATTTTTTTTGTTTTTGTTTATTAATTACTCAACATGCATGATTTTAATATGAGCTGGGCCTTTTAGTAACAATGGGACATGGAGACTGACAATAAGAGTATTGCTATCCTTTTCTAACTGATATGGCAAGAAAGAGACAGAAACTTAGAACTGTCAAACTCGTTTTCGCCCTCAAGTTTTGAAGTGACGGTTAGACATTTAGAGATATTCTCTATACCAGGGTGTCAGCGACGTCAAAGTACAAACTGTAACCATGATTAAGTATATAATTGTAGACCATCTGACGTGTATTCAAATTCTATTCTTTTTTATTCAAATCTCCTTTCTTTTCTGCTGGGCAGTTTCTTCCGCCACTTCTTCCCAGCGAAAGTACTGGGAAGTGGCGAAGGGCGGGCGTTTTGGGGAATTGTCTTATGTAATATTAACGTTCAAAAAGTGCTGATTCTCAGCCTGTTTTTAATAAAACTTTTGATTTATTCTGTTGCAATTTACTTTTTTTTTTTAAATAATCGACTAAATAATTTAATGGTTCGTAATTATATGCTGAATTCTTTGATAACAGTTTGCACTGTTACTGGCACCCCATATTATTTTGTTTAATGTTCTAACCTCTTTTTCTTGCTTTATCTACAAATTTATCCAAGACAAATAATAAAAGGAGGCTTTATAACGAGAGTTATTTAACAGACAGTTACAACACTATTCCCTTAATAATAATAATTTGCTCAGAATCCTAATTAAATCGCAATTGAGCTTGCCAACGTAAAAAAATATTTACACTGTATATAATATTTAATTTATTTTTAATTATAATTAGTATTTAACCGTATTTGTAAACATTATTAATGTTAAATAAATATGTGTACTGATAATAATGGAGCGCTTCATGATGTGGGCCCAGCTTTTTAGCGCACTGAAGTTTCAACGCTTTGCTTAGCGCCGAAGGTCGAAAATTCAACAGTGTGTTTTTGTTACGCTGGGATGTGGTCTATTGAATTTTAAACTGTAGGCTGAATACTGTAGAGTTGAAAATTCAGTGCGTGATATAATTCGATATTTCTACATACATACGTACGGACGTGTGCTTAGAGGCGCTTTATGGTCATAGCCAACTTACGCGACTCTGCTCCCACCCAGCAAAAGAAATATTATTTAAAAATGGACTTTAAATATTCCTCTTTAGATATATTTTACCGCCATCAGACTACTCTGTAGTTGACGCCTCGCTGTCCGCACGTTGTAGACGAGCGGTCGGTGCGGTGTCCGCGCGCTGACTGCTAGCAGTCGCCGCGCCGTCGTCGCTGACACCGTCGATTGCTGAAGGCAACCGATTGAGCGGCCAAAATCTTCATCAGTTATAAGCGGAACCCAAAGTCTGCATTTTTTGCACTTCTCACTTCATCCTCAGGTTCTTTTTTAAAATTATTATAAACTAGCGCTTGACTGCAATACCGCCTGATGGTAAGCAGTGATGCAATCGTTAATGGTAAAGCGCGCTAGTTTATTAAGCCCATTCACCTAAAAAAACTTAGTGAATAGGAAGGAAGACGGCAGTTGAGCGAGGTGGTGCAATCTTAAACCCAACAACACGACCAACGATGCTGCGCAAGAGGGAGATTGATCTGGAGACCCTCCACGACCAAACTCCCGACACAACATTTGACGCATCGTACCCGGCACACATCGCAATACAACTGCTCAGATCCGTCCTCCGTATAACTTCACCAGACATCATGCCGGAACACGACGAATCGCTTGGCGGCAAGAATTTGGCTGGTGACTTTTGCCGGCAGCCGATATTATGGCCTACCACCTAGGATAGTAGATTGACAGCCTCCGTGGCGTAGCGGTAGCGGACGCGGCCGCTGCGCAAGGTGGCGCGGGTTCGATCCCCGCACAGTGCAAGTATTTGTATGCATGAATATGAATATTTGCACTGGTCTGGTCGTGCCTCGGAAAGCACGTTAAGCCGTTGGTCCCGGTTGCCATACTAACATCTAGTGGCAGTCGTTACGGGTTGTTGGAGCCCTCAAAAGTCCAACAATTGGTCTAACTGCAATGCTTCGATGTCACCTTCGTGTTGTGGAAGTCAGACGGCAGTCGCTTCACGGAAAATGTCGAAGTTTAGCCATATCAGCAGTTGGACTGGTAAAGCGGACCCCAGACTCCAAAGCTGAAAAGGCTTCGGATGCGACTGGGATTAACGCTGGGATGATGATGATGATGATGATGACCTAGGATAGTAGATAGAAGTGCAAAAGTAATGATTGCCCCACTCACAATGCGCGAAATGCGCATTGTGAGTGGGGAACTGTGTCTATCGCGAAAAGAGAGAGCGGTGGGCTTTCCACCCTAGCTGACCGTCTGCTAGCTGCAATTATTGCTATTGCACTTGAGGACGAAGGAAAAAGAGCAAGAAATAATAGGCGAAAATTTTTGGTTGACCAGGGGCGGCAATCGCGCTAAAATAATTCAATCAAAACAGAACTGGATCGCAACCAAACCATAACTTTTGTTATGTTTCGTATCGCGCTAACCTTTTGACAAAAGGTTTAACCATAACTGGATCGCAATTGGAACCTAACCGTTGTCAAATGAAAAAGTTGAAACAAAGCTAACCTTTAACGGGTTCTCCGATAGAGAAACTGTGGCCCCTGGCACAGACAGTGGGCTTAGTCAGTAAAAATCTGACACGCCCTTCCGCTCCATCCAGAGCGGCAAAAGTCATTTGATGATTTCTCCCCCCAAAAGGGGGTATTGAATCCATGGTAACGGGTTGTACGTCAATGTGATCCCCTCATCATCAACCACTGCTGGGTACAGGTCTCCTCTCACACAGAGAAGGATTGACCGTAATCACCACGCTTGCTCAATTCGGGTTGGCGATTTAACACTTAAAGTCCAGGTTTCCTCAAGATCTTTTCCTTCACCTTATAATTATTCATTGGTGTTCAAGATATACTTAGAAAAGTTACATTGGTACTTGCCTGACTTGGAAGCGAACCCGCACACTCATACTTGAGGGGCTGGTGTTTTAACCACTAAGCCACCACGACTTATCCCCTCACAAAACACTTTTTTAAAGCGTCCTTTGAAGCGAACCAAGATTTTTAATCCAAATTATATCAGTACCCATAATTATTTAATATCTCACCCAACTTACCAATACAAAGAAAATTATCAACACCAATAATGTTTCAGGATGACATCGATATACTTTTCGAAGAGGAGGAACCAGTCGAGTCGTTCCCAATGACGGTCACGACGCCAGAAAAAACCGAAAACGGACTCACACCAGACAAAAAACCGTCTCAAACCAACATACAAAGCATGACGTCATCACAGCAACTACGTCACAACCCGTCCAAGCGGAAGTTGTCTTACACGCGTCCGATACCAAAATCAACCTACAGTTCTTCATCCATTAACTCTGGGGTGTTAAAAAAACTAGGATCTCAGGAAGGTTTTGGGAGAAAACTTAGTACGGCAACCACTGGTCCTAAAAGGAATTTCTCCACGTCCAGTTTTACTCATATTTCCGCTACACCATTCCATGGCTCCACTCTTTCCGCTTTCGAAAGACCAAACGAGTTCGCTTCGCAATTTTCTCTCAGATCCGTCACTGAAAGTGTAGCAGATGTAGCGTATTGCTGTTTTTGCTGCAAAAAGAAAAAGTCTACAAAAAAAACCGAAAGAAACAAGTTCTTTGACTTAACGTTGTTGAAGGATCCAACTTACTTAGTAATTTTGATTTCGAGTAGCACTGTAGCTATATCGTGCACAAATTTTATTATCTTACTACCCTCCCACGCACAAAATATAGGTTTTGACAAAGCGAGAGGCGCTTACTTACTCAGTACCGTCTCAGCTCTCGACCTGGTAGGACGTATTGGAGGCTCCGCTCTTTGCGATTTGAACTTAATCCCGAAGAGTTTTTACTTTGTAGGCGGGTTGTTATTCTCTGGCATAACGTTGGCTATAATACCGTTTTTAGAATCTTATATTGCAATTAGCGTTTTTTGCGCGTTATTTGGGCTGGCTTCAGGAGTGAACAATAGTGTAACTACTTTAGTCATGGCAGAGGTATTAGGAGTTGAAAGGCTTATGTCGACTTATGGAATAAGTCTGTTTGTCAATGGTTTGCTACAGTTAGTTGGCCCACCAATTTGTGGTCTATGGTTTGAAAGAGATAGAAACTTTATAAAGATGTTCGTGACATTCGGAATGATATTTATAGCTGGGGCTGCTCTATGGTTGCTGATGCCTTTGATAAATAAGCATAAGAAGGAAAAGGCTAGAAAAGAGGCGGAGAAAACTCCTAAAGTTTGATGTATTTAAGATATTTTTAGACCGGGTGTAATTTTAGTATAATCTTTTGGAAGTACGGTGCAAGGGAACAAGACGAAAGTATTTGTAACGGGCTCGAAATTTCAGCGCTGGATTTTCATCGCCCTGCCACCTCGCCACTGGATCCACAAACCCTCCATTGGATCCGCGTGTTGGATTATGGGTCAGGTTTCTTTTTTTTTCTTCTTTCTTTCTCTTATGGCTTCGCACGGTTTGTGCATTTAGCCAATATCACGTAATGAATTATTCATGTAGAAAAAGACGGCCGCGCGTACCGAACACAGATGAAGATTTGGTACAAAGCCATGATGTGGCCACTATGCTACAATATTTCACTGTTCTTTATGAATTATTCACTGAATGCACTTTTTACTACATAACACGTTTTTATTTAGTAAACGACACTATAAATAATTTAAAAGTCTAATGAAAAACGAGCGTGGCACTCATCTTGGCTTCCCGCCACAAACTCCCAAGGGTCAGGTTTCCTCAGAGAGGTCTTTGGCATTGGGTACATAATAGGCTAATTATGACAGAATATATTAACTGTCATTGATGACAGATTGCATTCTGGCGTATCAAAAATAGAAAGATAGAAGGAAACATGGTTTATTCCGCACAAACAAAGCGCACATTACAATAATAATAAACACATAATGATAATAATAAAACAGATGAAAAATATAATACAATATGTAAAGAAAACCCTGTCCGATCCGTGAAGGTATTGTTAGGGATCGATAACTGATTCTACAAATGCCCACAAAGACAGGCTAAACTTAAAAAAGAAATCCACCTAAAAATATAAATATTATTTCGCAAAAAGAGGTAACTTAATACATGTGCGGTTAGCACCCCCTTCCGCGGGCGGCGGGGGGCAGGGCACGCGGCTCCTGTGACGTGGTCGCGCCGCTATTCGCTTATAATAATGCCGGTGTTGTCACTTTTTTATAAATTACATTTGGTAATTTTCGGGGAAATTGGAATTAATTCCCGGGAAAAAAGGATTATTTCAAAATTCATTAGTATTGTTACTATGATGATTATGTAAAATTTTATATTATATTTGGTCAAGTGTTCACCTAACCTTTATTATCCTTATGGGTCGGACAGGGTTTTCTTTACATATTGTATACTCAAAAGCCTCGTACTCAAACAGGAAGAAATTAAAATAAAAATATTTTCCTAGTGTCATAACCCGGGTCAAAGACAACACACCTTTTAGACATTGACGCCGATTCTGTTGTCCACAAACTAAACTAATTTTAAATAATGTGCATCTTTTCCTTTCCATTTCGTTAAGAAAAGGATAGAAGATAACATTTTAATTTAAACCTGTCAAATTAAGATACTCCATAGACAGTTTAGACGCGATTATAAACATGGCGACTAAAAATACGCCAAGTTTACGTCAGGAGCGCACTAATTTGACAGGTCTAAACTGACATTTTATCTTCTGTCCTTTTCTTAACGAAATGAGAAGAAAAAGATGCAAATAATTTAAAATTAATTTAGTTTGTGAACAACAGAATAAGCACCATTGACAATTTATAATAAAAAAAATAGATATCGTGTTTAACCTTCAACACTGAGGAGTGGGTTGAGAATTCAGAGCGCGAAAAATTCAGCCTTGTGTACAGACGAAAGCACATCAATCTGTCAGATTTCTGTATTAGATTTTCAACTTTAAAGCATTAAGGTTCAAAGTCCATTGAGAATATTTGACAGTTTAGGGTAGCTTGACTTGCTGTCGTCCTGGCCTAATTGTAGACATTTTTAATGATACTTTAATACGTTTATTTTGTCCCAAAAATGATTAATCATGATCTCATAATGCACCTCCTCTATAAAGATTGACTATAAACATCCTGTATACGCTATAGCTTCTCTTTATTTACCCCATAAATGTGTTTTAGGATCTATTAAAGCAAATTAAATTGACTTTTTTATATTACTTATAAATGTATTATAAAAGAGGGCAATATTTAATCGATAATCAGATTTGGTTTAAATACATCGTGCTTTACAATAATAGCCCTTATTTATATATACATAAAATCTTGAAGGAAAGAATGGATATGGCATGTTATTTAATTTAAATATGCTCTTGGACCGTGTAAGACAAGAATTGTTCCGTGCGAGAAAGAGATGGAGCTATACGATCAGTATAGCGTCATCCTGTTCTCACATTGCCCAAAAAAGGTAGATTTACAGAGCAAGTTGACTTAGAATAAGTTACTAAAATCATGGTGCTTAATACGAGGTAGTTAAAAGTTATAGCCATTAGCCCTTTCAATTATATTTATAGAGTTGTTGCAAAGTTACTTAGACATACGAAGTTTTTGTATTTTGGACTTTATTCTGACTTAAATAAAGATGTTAATATAAAACTGACTGCCAACCTCGGGACAGAAATCAAATCAAATCAAATCATTTATTTCAGAAAATATCCATAGTTAACAACAAAAGAGACTTATAAATAAAACACAAACTTATAAACTAAAACAAACAAGAACCTCACACGGCAGTAATATGTCTGCCGCAGCATTGCTGGATGTACAGACAATCCAGTCGGTTGGCAATCATCGCGAGGACGGTGTTGTCGCTGCCCCGCACTCTGTGCACCAGAGACGCGCACCGCTTACGCATTGTGGCGTGAAAGCAGTCGGTACGAGCCTCTGCGAACATGCCCGAGGCGCTGCAGTGGCGAGGCAGCCTCAGCACCGCCCTAAACGCATTATTGAACTGGACGCGGAGGGCGCTATATGCTGCACGGGTATAATCAGCCCACAGGCTGCACGTGTAGAGGGACGTACAGTAAGCTCTAAAGAGCGTTATCTTTACCTCCCTCGAACAGCGCACAAACCTACGCGCTATCATATTACCCCTAACTGACAACGCCCTCCGCTCCCGCTCAATGTCCAGATCGTCTTTCAGGTCAGCTGTAAGAATGTGACCTAAGTATTTAATTTGCAACACCTTCTCAAGCGGAGCTTTATCTATAAATACAGGAGGCACACTCTTCAGCAAACTAGCACCAAACACCATGAATTTACTTTTACCTGCATTATATTTCAACCCATGGATCGAGGCATACTCTTCACAGGTCCCTAACAGTTTTCTAAGACCGCAGACCGATGCGCTCAGCAGCACCATGTCATCAGCATAGCTCAGATTATTAACGCATACTCCGTCTACATGGCAACCAACATGTTGACTGCTCAGCCTAACGATCAGGGCGTTCATATAGAGGTTGAAGAGCGCAGGAGAGGTCAACCCCCCCTGTCTCACCCCACACTCCAATTTATAGGGCTCTGACATTACACCCGCCCATCTGACGCTATTGGTCTGGTGTCTGTACCAATATTTTAATATATTCAAGAGTTCCGGGGGTAACCCAATACTCTTCAGTTTCTCCCACAGTATGTTATATGACACTAGGTCGAAGGCTTTGGAAAGATCCAGGAAGCACGCATACACTGGAGTTTTGTGATCAGTATAATACCTGACGACATGCTTAAGACTCAAAATAGCAGTTTCAGTGGACAGTTTGGGCCGAAACCCAAACTGATTGTCATGAAATGACAGATATTCACCTAGGCGATTATTAAGCACGCCATCAAACACTTTTGCTATAACTGTTGCGAGTGAAATTGGTCTGTAGTTATTCACGTCAGCAGCATCCCCTGTCTTGTTCTTAACCACAGGCACTACAACAGTTTTCATTAGATCCGAAGGAAGGTAACAATGGCTCATACATAGAGAAAAGAACATTGCTAGCACTCTCGATATATGCGGGCCTGCGTGTTGCAGGTGCTCAATGCTGAGCCCATCATAGCCGGGGGATTTACCTTTAGTCATCGTCTTTATAAAAGTAGCAATTTCTTTAGAATTAAATTTATTCCCCACAAGACCACTAGGCATCCCAGCAGTGGGCACCCCAACTCCTTGATCTACTGGAGACCGAACACGGAAATGGCTTCCAAATAAGTCAGCAATTTCTTTAGAGTCACTCACCCCACCGACGCACATCGGACGGCCAGGTTTCGGAGTAACGCTGTTAGTGGATTGCCAGAAACTCCGGAAGTCTCCGGATTTATGTTTCTCTGCAATGGCATCCATTTTCACCTGATCTTCATGATCCTGACACCATTTAAGCCTTGACTTAAATTCCTTTCTGCTTTTATTCATATCATCATATACACACCCAGTTCTAGGCCTCCCGCACATAACCCACTCCAGAAACCTCGTGCGGGCCTCTAGGTGAGCCCCACGGACGTGTTCATTCCAGCCTGCTATGCATGAGCCCCTCTTTCCACTCCTGGCACGCGTGCCCATACCACTAACAACTGATGCATTACGAAGGGCGGCTGTAATATCAGAATACAACTTGTCAATGATACGTCTGTGGCCGAAGTCTCCACAATAACTATCTGCACATTGAGAAAATTCCACAGGAAAGTCAATATAGCTCAGTCTCAAATGACATTCTTTAATATAGACTGTTATTTGCGCTTCATTCCTCTCACTCCATTTAATACCCTTGTTCGTATTTACATCACCATACGATGTAGGTATTAATAAATTTAAATTACATTGAACAACAAGGGGAAAATGATCGGACCAAGTAGTGTCATATTTAACATAAACATTACAAACAGTGCGTTTAGCCGCCTGGGTCACAATGCAAATGATGTTCGCGCATATGTCATTTTTTGTTCGAAATCCTGAAGACCTCATCTGTGGGCGCAACGACGCATTAACGTTCAAAGGAAAATGTGAAAAAGCAACGCTACGGGAAATAAACAGTGCATTGAGAATAAAAATTAATTGGAAAATATTATCAATAATATACAGGGTGTATCTGACATCATCATCATAGTCATTTATGTCGATGTCGTTAAAGAGCAGCTTCAGAAATCACAATGTTTAAAAAAGTGTCGGTTCGGCCTTTGAACGTTGCAAGCGTGCCGCCGTGCGTGTTTGCAGGTATGACGTTGACCCCTGAAGTGAACTCTAGTAGGTAAATCAGTTGATAGGATAGTTTTTCGAGTTTTGTTCACATTGCGCTTTTTGTGTAATTAGCGAATTATTTATTTTTACTTTAAAATCTTATTGGTTATAAAAGTATAGCAATTACGAACGGTCTAAACTGAAAAAACCGCATTTTTTTAAATCAGGTCATAGCCGACGAAATATTCCACCACTGGGGAGTTCAGAATCATGTTCTGGATCCATGATACTCGCGTGTGCCCCGATAACAGATACACGGTGTATCTGTATAAAGGGTGTATCATACATCCTTTATATTATTGATAAGTTTCTGGGTATTCCAAGAAATATCGCCTATATTTATTATTATGGAGTTGAGACAAATTATTGGCCTGCGTTCCCTGTCAGTTTCGGACAACGTATACGTGTTTAGCAAATTTTAATTTTTAATAGCTAATAAAAGAAGTAACGGTTGAGGAATACATCGCCAGTAACTAAGGTCCGTATTACAGAACGTTACTCAAACTCAAGCTCAAGTTTCAAGCCTTTTGATTGGTTGAAACTAGTTTTAAGTAATTCTTAAGCAGAGATCAATGCTTGAGTAACGTTCCGTAATACGGACCTAAAATTCGAAGGCACATTACTTGAAGTTGATGTTTTATAAAGAGTTTTTGACACCGTTATGTCAAACCCAACTTTCTAACTGGTTACCAATGACAGCTGTCAGAATTGACAACCGTTCTTCTAGAAAACCATAGATTTAGCATTTATTCCTGTATCTAACCTCTTAAAATGCACAGTCAATATTTAAATATAGCAATAATGTATAATATCTACAATTTATTTACATTTTAAATTTTTTACATCTTGTACTTTTTGACTTTGATCGTAGATATAAGCTTATGTTAATGTTTCAAAATGAAAATTGACTTAATTATAATAAAATTCGCCGAAAATTATGACAGAAGTAGTTAAAGTAATACCGGATAAGTGCCATTACATAAACAAAAAACAGAAAAACTATTTTTAGTATTTGTCGACAGACAGCCGGAGTGTTAATAATAGCATGAAACCCATTGATATAATATTAAACAGATACGATATATTCTAACAAACTGACCAAAAAAACTGTGCCGAACACAGCAGCAGCACACATGCATATTTTTATTCGGCATACATTGGTACAGTGTGAGTGAGATGGGGCGCAATCTAAAGCATAGAGAAGAAAAAGATGGCTAGTGTTTGTCGTTTGCGCTGTTAGTGTTTGTCGTTTGTTTTTACCAGTGTATCGAGAGTGACTAAAGCGAGATACAGGACTTACCTCCTTTTGTACGCTTCATTTTTAGTGCGCTAGTGACATATCTACCTTAGTTTAATATTTTATCAATTCAAATGCCAGTTGATCCTTTTATTTTATGGTCTCATTCATACTTGTATGAGTTTCATTCACAGACAGTTTAGACGCGATTATAAACATGGCGACTAAAAAATAAAAATCCGTCAGGTTACGTCAGGAGCGGAATAATTTGACAGGTCTAAACTGACATTTTATCTTCTGCCCTTTTGTCAATGAAATAGAAAGCAAAAGATGAACTTAACTTAAAATTAGTTTAGTATGTGGACTACAGAATCGGTCCCAGTATCTAAAATTAGTACAGATCAATCTTGAGCCTTAGTGCTCGAGCGTAAAGTTAAAAATCTAGTAAAGCTTGATGTACTGTCTGTGCTACATCATTCCTTGTAGGGTTGACTTTTCCAATATAATTTTCCATAATGTTAAAAGTTGAATTTTCCATAACGTTATACGAGGCATAATTTTGAAATATTGAGAGTTATTATTATTATAACAATATAATTTAAAAATAAATCAGGTCTTAGTAAAATAAAATTTATTAAACATGATATTAAGAAAAGTGACGATTCCTATGTAATTATGTAAACGAAGAAAGATATTATGAATTTATATAAATAAATTAATTATAATCTATGTAAGTTATATAGGATGTTATAACTGATTTTTTTTTACACCCTGTATGTTTAGGATTCAGTGGTCCGTACCAAAAATGCACAAACGTAACTATAAAACTGACTTATAATTTAGTTTTGAATATACAGAGTGGTGCTGATAATACGACAATAAATGGAAACATACAATGCTGGTTCATAGGAAAAATCGAAAATAAAAAAAAATGAAAATTTCAAACAAACTAAATCGCATAAAATTGCAAACGGAATAGAACATCCTTTAAAATATTGGTTCAATGACCTCCGATCAGCGGGCGACAGCGCGGTCCCGTATCTACTTGCCTTTTCCCGCCATTATTATTAAAGTTTAGTACCGCTGAATGCGGCGGTCATTAACCTGTAAGCGCTTCCTTATCAACATGTACATCATGTAGAAAATGTGAAAAATGATTTCCTGTGACTAAACTAATGGATATATTTATATGATTTTTTATAGGTAGATTGAGAATGTGTTGAGGTACACGATGTTTAATTTATTGTCGTATTGTCAGCACCACTCTGTATGCTGACAATTGTGTAGTGCGTGGTCAATCAAAATTCGACATTATTATGTAACAGCATATAATGTGTTCTGTCAATTTGAATTCGCCTTCATTTCTTTACATATTAAAGTTGAAATTTGATTGATTAACTTTGCTCTACGCACAGTTCACAATAATTATACTTTTTTATTATTTTTAAACTTAATATACATGTATTATGTATGTATTTGTAATGTGGTTTGGTGGTAAGCGTTACTGCTGACCATTAAGTCTTGAGTCCGACTCCCGACTCCCGGCTCAGGCAGAATGTTATTAGGGTTATCCGTCTGGTATTTTTAATAGCAGCCAGAGGGTATACTTGTAATTTAAATAATGTACTTTATACCTACAGCACTGCCCAACCCTTCGGGGATTACGGGCATAATGTTATGTCATGTCATGTGATGTTATGTCACATCACGTCACGTCACGTCACGTCATGTGATTTTAAGTTGTCATGTCATGTTATGTTGTTTTATGAAATGTCGCAGGAGCAGCCCGAAGTCACCGATCTCTTATACACTAGATACATATAGTCTCGAACAAAACTCTTATCCAAAATGGCGACAAGTATTAAGCAGTCTAAAGTAGTCAAAATAAATATATATTAATTTAAAATCATCCCTATGTGCAGTGTATAAAGTTCTTATTACAAAGCAGTACAAAAAGCAATTATTTTTTACGACCGAGTCTGACATCAAACCAAATTCAACCTTACACGCATGCATTAAAGTCAGAATTTTAAAGCAAGTACTAAATGAAAGAAGCACCCAAGTGCTGCCTTGTGCGCTTGTTCAGTTCAACCATTGTAAATCTAGTGTATAAGTGATCGATGCCCGAAGTCTAGTTTTGTGCCCAGTTGTTGGCAAAATAGGCTCATTTACGCAGTTATATTCAAGTATGGGACTTGGGAAGTATGGGAAATGTGCGTAACACTCTGCCTAAGCCTTTGGCAGTTACAACCTTGATGTTAAGAAATATTTGACAATTCCAAACGAATTTACATACCTTTTTAAACCGAATTAGAAAGCATTTTGAACTTAAATAATTAATTTTAACTTTATGTAGGATTTACTTTTATTGAAATACACATTGTCTATTGATGTGTTCGGCATGTCCTGGAACTAAGTATTCGAGGACATGTGACTTCTACCAAACCGCGTGGTGGATAATGGCTCACTGCCTCTCATGGAGAGGAGGCTTGAGGTCTCCGGTCTCCGGCAGGTTGGTACAGCGACTTGCGTTGGAGACCTACGCATGAAGCCACTGCTAGGCTCCGTATAAAAATCTTCAATTCACTTTTGTCTCGGTAGAGCGTAGATTGTATATTTTATAAATTAAATTAAGTTCCTTTATTCTCTTTTTTTATTTAAAATATTATTATTTTTCTCTTATTATTATTATTATTTATTAGTTAAAATGAACAAAAGTTACCGAATGAGGCTTTGAAAATTATTAATTTAATTTTTTTTTAAATGTGGTTATGAAATTGAGGAGAGGTGTCATAGAACCAAAAGGTTCTAAGACATGTGGCATCTACGAACCCGCACTGGGCCAGCGTGGTAGATTACGGCCCACTCCCTCTCACTGAGAAGAGGCCTGTGTTCCAGGAGTGGCAACATCATAGGCTGATTATAATACTATTTAGTGATTAGTTTTTTAAAATAATTGTCCATTTTTAAGGCAAGCAATATTATAAGAAGTGCAAAATATAGTACAGACCGATCGTTTCTGTAAAAGTATTACCGTAAAAAGTTAGTCAATAGTGTCAAACCCATAGCAATACAGTAGGACCCCGTTTATCCATTTACAATCAAGGGTCAAAGGTGTATTACCACTTTTGAACTTTATTGCAATAACAATAAGGGTCAAAAGTGGTACTCCACTTTTGACCCTTACTGTACATCAGAACATTCGGCCAGTCAAGATAGGGAACTAGCGGCTACTCCAGGATTTTAGTGACGATTTTGTGATGCATAAAGATACCAGCTAAAAAAATTGTGACAGAATAGTTCGAAAGTTAGAAGCATTTATTTATGACCGAACGTTCGGATATCAGGTCTTTCAGCCATAAATGCTTCTTCTTCGTTGGCCGAACGTCCTGATGTTCCAGGAACCAAAATTCATTTTGCTTTCAATCGGTGGCATTACGCGTAAAAACAAAGCATTGGTTGTTTGTCACAAAATCGTCACTAAATCTTTATTCAATAACAGTTTTTCTAATGTCCTCAGTTAGATATGGAGATTCAAGTTGGCCGGACGTTCTGATATCAGCCCCCTAATCGGCGAACACATTTTTGTCAAATGATTGCGACTAGTTGGCATCGTTTGGACCGAACGGACCAATGGGCGGTCCAAACGATCCCAACTGATCCCAACTAGTCGCAATCATTTGACAAAAATGTGTTCGCCGATTAGGGGGCAGTTGTCGTTCGGCCATTAATAAATGTTTCTAACTTTCGAACTATTCTGTCACAATTTTTTTGACAGGCATCTTTATGCGTCACAAATTCGTCATTAAAACCTGGAGTAGTAGCCAGCTCCCTATCTCGACAGGCTGAACGTTCTGATGTACATGATCATCCGGATCACAGTTAACCGAACGAGTCGGCACTGGCATAAGGTCACGCCACTTTCACAATTAAAGTTTTTCTCGGTGGTGGTTTGGCTGCCGGCAGAAGTTACCACCCACCAGACAAAGTCTTGCCGCCAAGCGATTCGTCGTGTTCCGGCATGATGTCTGGTGAAGCCTTACGGAGGACGGGTCTGAGCAGTTGCGATGTGTGGCGGGTACGATGCGCCAAATGTTGTTGTGTCGGGAGTTTGGTCGTGGAGAGTCTCCAGATCAATCTCCCTCTAGCGCAGCATCGTTTGTCGTGTTGGTCTTGGGTTTAACATTGCATCACCTCGCTCAACTGCCGTCATCCTTCCTATTCCTAAGTTTTTTAAGTGTATAGGCTTAATAAACTAGTGCGCTTTACCATCAACGATTGCATCACTGCTTACCATCAGGCGGGATTGCAGTCAAGCACTTGTTTATATTTATTTAAAAAAAGTACAGTTTCGTAATGTACGTATTTTTTGCTTTTCATAAACACCGGACATTACCCATGTCTACATATCCATGGAAAAAGCCCGCCTTTCTTCATACATTGGATTATTCGGATGCCTACCGTACCGACAACAACTAGTCCGGATAATCGGGGTCCTACAGTTGGTAATATGATACTTTAGCTTGGTTTTCACTGTGAGATAGTTACACCTGCTGTACCCGACGCACCGATTCCCTTAATTCAAGTTCAGTGCATTTTTTCTTACTATTTTATTATGAAAAGAACAGAAAATTCTATTCTATTCATATTTATATAAAATATGAAATATCGCAGCATAGTGGTCACATCATGACTTTTTCTCAAACCTCCCTCGTTGGACGGTTCACGCGGCCGTCTTTTTCGACATGAATAATTCATTACGTTTCATATTTCTGCGATATTTTGCTGCGATTGCATCACTGCTCACCATCAGGTGGGATTGCAGTCAAGCGCTGGTTTAAGATTAATAATATAAAAAAAAATTATGGCAAATGAAACCGATTTCGACTATTCTGCCATTGTCAAAAGTGGATTGGACAGGCAAGAGTGTACATAAAAAATATATATATACGATGCTACATTGGACCTTTCTTTCTTTCTTTTTTGGCTTCGCACGGTTTGTGCATTTAGCCAATGTCACGTAATGAATTATTCATGTCGAAAAAGACGGCCCCGTGAACCGTCTTACGAGGGAGGTTTGTGAGAAAGTCATGATGTGACCACTATGCTGCGATATTTCATTGTTCTTTATGAATTATTTACTGAATGCACTTTTTGCTACAAAAATCACGCACTTTTATTTAGTAAACAACACTATAAATAATTTTAAAAGTCCAACGAAAAATGAGCGTGACACTCTACAGACTCATCTTGACTTTGTACTGACTGCATTGAACCTATACAAGTATACATACAGAAAATAAAATATTAGTTTAATCCAGTTAAAAAAATGTCAAAGTTTACACGTGATTAAAAACATGGCGGCCAAAAATGCGTCAGGCGCGGATTGGACAGCAGTAAAGAAACATTTATCTTCTGTCGTTTTCATAATTAAATTTAGACACACTAAATTAAATTAAGTAGGCAATGATAAATTTAAAACTTAAACTGTTCGTGCGTAATGTAATGAGTGTACAGTCAGAAGCTAAAATATGTATACATTGCCAAGGCTCCAAAAATATGTAAACATCTTCGACTTTAAGACGAAGTGCTCAACTTGAAGAGCATAAAATTGTAGCCACCGGTTCACATCATAAATATGTATGCGCTCATTGCTTCATTAATTTATGAACCAACGCGTGAATACATGCTTTGATGGAAGCATGCATACATAGTATTGTTCCTTTCGTGGTGGGCATAATTTAATGAAGCAATGAGCGTATACATATTTATGATGTGAACCGGTGGCTACAATTTTATGCTCTTCAAGTTGAGCACTTCGTCTTAAAGTCGAAGATGTTTACATATTTTTGGAGCCTTGGCAATGTATACATATTTTTGCTTCTGACTGTACAACCCCTTATGAAATTATTAAAAGATTCTTCAAAAATACACTCCAACATCCTTATTGGGTAAGACACTAGGAACTGCAGTGTAATTGCGAAGCATACCATCAGTAGTTTCATTTTTGTAGGGTTTCATTTTGACAGTTACAACAACATTTATTTATACAGTTGAACAGATACATTTTTCGAGCGTAAATAGTACCTAATGGATTAGCAATATGCTTCAAAATTATTCAAATTGAGAATAATAGTGTCGTTGTATCGTCGAATAATCGCGTAGTTTATGATTCAGATTCTGCAAAATCTGAATCGTTTTGAAGCATGTTGCTAATACATTGCTAGGATTTTTTAAAAATTTGTCTGCTCAACAACTTATATATATATCTCAATAAATGTTGTTGAAGTGTCAAAATTAAAGCCATTGCAATTGTATGTTACGCAATTAAATACCCGCTGGAGTGTATATTTTGAATTAAAAAAAAAAAATACGAAATTGTACTTCCCATTGATAACTTCTTGCCAAATATTTTTAATATTATTTTTTATTTCTTTTTCTTTAATTTTTAGCTAAAATTAAGTAGTACTTACATAGCTAAATTGCCTAAAAAATATTTTTATTTATTTCATTCCTTATTATTATTAACTATTCATTCCTTATTTTTCCAATTATTTCAATTATAATTTCTAAATAAAAATAGGTTAATTTTTTTACAATAACGTAGTTTTTATACTTGTCCAATGTTAATTTTGTATTAAGTAGGCAAATATTAGTCCGTAAGTAACTGATTGTATTTTTAAAATAAATTATGTATTTTTTTGTAAAACTCTCTTTTATTTATAGAAATAACAAAATCAATTTAAGCTACGGTTTCCTAAAAGAGCGGTGACCGCTACATAGCGTCCGCAATTTAATGTAACCTACGTTCATAATCATCATCATCATCAACCTTTTAACGTCCCACTGCTGGGCACGAGTCTCCTCTCGTACAGAAAAGGATTGAGAGTTATCACCACGCCTGATCAATGCGAGTTGGTGATTTCAGACTTATAAAGTCCAGGTTTCCTCAAGATGTTTTCCTTCACCTCCAGTCTGGTCTCCAAGATATACATAGAAAGTACATATAACTTTAGAAAAGTTACATTGGCGATTTCAGACTTAAAGTCTCAACATGTTTTCCTTCGCCTTGTAATCAGTCATTGGTGTCCAATATATAAAAGTACATATAACTAGAAAAGTTACATTGGTACTTGCCTGACCTGGAATCGAACCCGCACACTCATACTTGAGAGGCTGGTGTTTTAACTACTAGGCTACCACGGCTGATTACGTTAATGCCACGTTTATTAGGAAAGTAAGTTAGTGTATTTACTTGGGATACATTTATTGACATTCTGAGGCGCAGGCCAAACATTTAATAGCGTCGGTCGCGTTCGTCGCCGTCGGGTTCATATTCTAATCAAATTTCATACCAAATGTATAGATAGTTTTTTTTTAAATAATTATAAACTAGTGCTTCACTGCAATCCCGCCTGATGGTAAGCAGTGATGCAATCATTGATAGTAAAACGCGCTAATTTATAAAGAACCTATTCACTCAAAAAAACTGAGTGAATAGGAAGGAAGACGGCAGTTGAGCGAGGTGATGAAATGTTAAACCCAACAACACGACCAACGATGCTGAGCCAGAAGGAGATTGGTCTGGAGACCCTCCACGACCAAACTCCCGACACAACAACATTTGAAGCATCGTACCCGGCACACATCGCCACACAATTGCTCAGACCCGTCCTCCGTACGGCTTCATCATGCCGGAACACGAAGAATCGCTTGGAGGCAAGACTTTGTCTGGTGGGTGGTAACTTCTTCCGGAAGCTGATGTTAGGCCTACCACCGAGAAATAATAAAAAGATTAACAATGGAATAGGAAGCCGCCCGACGCCATTTTTATGTGGCCTGAGCCTAATGCACAATTTTGCCGTCAGTCATAAGGAAAAAGGACTCATCTAACATTTTTTTTTAATGCGAAATATAAAAATATTGGTGTATGCCATGTTTTTTACTGATTTAGAATATGCACGTAACTCAATTTGGAAAAAAAATGTTAGATGCGTCTTTTTTCCTTATGACGTCAGAATTGCTAAGAACACTTTTTCTATAAGTTAAAACTGTTCAGCAGATCCATTCTATAAAAATCTGTTCAATCCATACTAATATTATAAATGCGAAAGTAACTCTGTCTGTCTGTCTGTCTGTCTGTCTGTCTGTTACGCTTTCCCGCTTAAACCTCTCAACTGATTCTGATGAAATTTGGCACAGACAATCTTTAGACCCTGAGAAAGAACATAGGCTACCTTTTATCCCGGAAAAATTGATATTCCCGAGGGAAATCTAAAAAGCGCGATATAACCGAACACCACGCGGGCGAAGACGCGGGCGGAAAGCATACGATCTTTAGACCCTGAGAAAGGACATAGGCTACCTTTTATCCCGGAAAAATGTGATGTTCCCGAGGGAAATCTAAAAAGCGCGATATAACCGAAATTTACGCAGGCGAAGCCGCGGGCGGAAAGCTAGTGTATAAATAGTTATTTATGCCGCTGTCAAGCAATGATAGGTATTGTAATATGAGTGTTATTTTAGTAATTGTTTGAGGCACAGTAGATCAGCACGAGTATTACAATAGCTGTTTGCGACAGTGGCATACAAAACTTTTTCTACGACCTTGAAATAAATGCAGATATAAGTTAACAATGGCGCGGCGCACGCTGTGTTATTATAATCCCACAAATGAAAGGCAAAGGCAACCCATCCATACAGCCTAATAATATACGATGTTTAGTCGTGACGCATATACGTGCGCTATTTGGCATAATCATAATGTTGAATTTTTGATGCCATAGCCATAAAAAAAGTTTCATTGTAGTACGGTTTACCCGTGTGGAAATGGTCATTGTAACACGACTTGGCAGGAATGAGTACTATTGAGATATGACTTATGGTTATGTATTAAGCAAATCACCAAATGGTCGTAGAAAAAAAATACTTTCAACACTACAAAATATGCAAAAGGCGGCCTTATCGCTGATGCAATCTCTTCCAGGCAACCAAAGAATGGACAGAGATTCTCCTGGACATTGAATAGGACTGTCTGTCTGATTTATATGCTTTTAAACATATATCAATCGATCAACTTGAACAGCCTCCGTGGTGTAGCGGTAGCGAACGCGGCCGCTGCGCCAGGAGGCGCGGGTTCGGTCCCCGCACACTGCAAATATTTGTATGCTTGAATACGTTGTTAACACCACTACGATCCGGACGAAGCGTTTCGCCTCCTCCTTTATACCGCGTACATCGAGGGACTGGAACAATTTGCCAGCGGCGGTGTTTCCGTCGGACTACAATTTTAGTGTCTTCAAGGCTAGAGTGAATAGGCTCTTAATAAACTAGTGCGCTTTACCATCAACGATTGCGTCACTGCTTACCATCAGGCAGGATTGCGGTCAAGCGCTGGTTTATAATATGTAAAAAAATATATATATATATAAATATTGGCACTGATCTGGTCGTGCCTCAAAAAGCACGTTAAGCCGTTGGTCCCGGTTGCCATATAAACATCTAATGGCAGTCGTTACGCGTTTTTGGAGCCTTCGCAAGTCCAGCAACTTTTCTAACTGCAATGCTTCGCTATCGCCTTCGGGTTTTGGAGCAGTCGCTTCACGGAAAATATCGAAGTTTAGCCAAAATCAGCAGTTAGACTGGTAAAGCGGACCCCAGACTCCAAAGCTGAAAGAGCTTCGGATGCGACTGGGATTAACGCTGAGATGATGATAATCAATTGATCAACTTGTCTTATCACAGTCCCCTGATGAACATGGCCTCTACAAGGCTACGCCACACATTATCCTCCGCCTTCTGCGTTCAGAAAACAAATATACCTACACTCATAATTTTTTTATACATAATCTACAACCTGTCACTACACTGACAACATTAATTTAACACACATGCATTCATTTTATAAGACATAAAATAGTACGAATTTCAAAAATCGATCTTTTATATTCGTATTTTTTTACACGCTCGATCTTAGAAGCATGATGTCGTATGTATAGTTCCGACGACAAACACATACGACCACTTACTTCTAACGTCGAGCTATAGATACGACCTAATGCTTCTAAGGTCGACATATGTTTCCTTTAAACCACCTACTTTCTGCACGTAATTCGTGTAGTTTCATTGGTGCGAAGTTATGGTGTGTGACCACAGCAACTAACCTCTGTGCTACAATTCCCTAAGTCAGGCTGCTCCAGGATGCGTTTAACTTTCATCACATGTGAGACAGTTTCCCAAAAATCGCCCGCTCTTCTCCACTTCCTCGCGCTTTCACCGAGGAGAAATGACTGAAAAAACTCCCCAGCAGCACAGCTATCACTGAAAAACACCACACCATAAATGATGTGAAAAAAAAAACGAAATAAACCATTTTTCATTTCAGCTGGAACCTTTCATCGAAGAGGATGGTGAATTAGAAGATTCCGACCACCCCAAATTAATTTTCACCCCAGAGGAGCCCACACCGACCCCAGACAAACATCCGAACGGATCACCTCCTATCTTCCTAAATCAATCTAACGCAAACTTAGATGAAAACCCGAAGCCGGAGTTCGCAAGATCAGCTAGTGCTGTCCAAGTGGCATATAAAGATGGAGACCGCGACCGACACCGAAAATCAACATCGGTATCTTCAAGACATGGTCTCCAACATATATCAAGTAAAAATCACTTGCCTAGCAATCCTTCGCTGTTGGAATCTGTTCCGGAAGGCAGAGGCAGTAGAGTGAACTCTCAGGAAGCGTTTGGTAAGAAACTAGGGGTGCCCAAGACCCCCAAACGAAGCCCATCAACGTCAAGTTTTCAATACATGTCAACCCCTTTCCATGGTTCGACGCTGTCGGCGTTTGAGAAGCCAAGCGAGTTTGCTTCTCAATTCAGCCTAAAATCTGTAACAGACAGTCTAGCTCCCATTTCCTATTGTTGCGGGTGCAAAAAACGCGCGAAAGAAGACGACTCCAAAAAGGAACCAAATAAATATTTTGACGTGAATCTGTTGAAAGATCCAATTTACTTAGTAATATTAATATCTAACTGCACTTGTGCGATATCCTACACGAATTTCATTATACTAGTCCCATCGTACGCACAAGAATTAGGTTTCGATAAATCCTTAGGAGCGTATCTCTTATCGATAATTTCCGCCTTAGATTTAGTCGGCAGAATCGGAGGGTCCGCACTATCAGATGTAATAGTAACTCCAAAGCGTTATTTCTTTATTTTCGGTCTTTTGTTATCTGGTATTAGTTTGGCATTGTTACCGTTCGTGTCGAGTTATTCGGCTATTTCAGCGTACTGTTCGATCTTTGGTCTCGCCTCTGGTATCAACGTAGGTGTCACAGCACTAGTTATGACGGAAATGTTAGGTACAGAACGACTAATGTCTTCTTATGGTATTAGTTTATTCGTTAATGGTATGTTACAGTTGATAGGGCCTCCTATATGTGGGTTTTGGTTTGAATATACCCATTCTTATAAATCTTTGTTTGTAACCTTAGGTTTTGTATTGATATTTGGGGCTGCTCTGTGGGGTTTTGTTCCTATTATACATAGGAGAAGGAAGTCAGCGCAAAATAAGTTAGACGAAGCTAATGCGAAAGCGTAATATTGAGCGAGGTTGTGTGTTTGGGTCGGTAATTCTGCTTTTTAACTCTGGGTTCATTGTTTCTGTTTATTTGATAAACTTGTTTAAAATTTGGTGGTAGACAAATTCCAAATCTTTACATATGTGAAGAATGTTGATTTCACAATGAATTGAAAGTGTCATTATAAAATAATAATTTGTATTGCAAGTTAGAGTTCATTTTCTAAAATCATGGTTGACAGCTAAATTTCTAACGCAATATATAACTAAATTTAGGTCTAAAAGAGTTATCGACACTAACACACTGTCCTGTCAATTTACAAAAGCCGTATGTTTCAAAAGGTCCAATATTTTTTAGCTGTTCTAAAAAGCGATTTGCGAAATAAACAGTGTTTCTACCGAATGAGGCGAAAAAAGATTTTTTCGAAAGTTACACATACAGATTTTCATTTGGCCGAATATTTAAAAGTTAGTCCGACAGATCGAAAACAATATTTCGTCGAATTACTTTTAAGATGAGTCGAAATGTTAAATAATTACTTTAATAAAAATTTTGTACATTTTTCACGACTCCAAGAAACGTTATTCAATGTTCGAGACGTCTGTAATATATGCTTGTCCATGGTAATGCAAAGAGAGTTCCTTGAAAGAGAAAGAGAGTTCTTCAGAGAAAAAAATAGCGTTATGATAGATCTATACTTACTTAATATACTTAAATTAAATCCACTTTTGCACTCAGTTAATATTTATCGGACAGTTATATTGAACATACGATTAAACGCCCGTATACCAAGATAATAATAATATAATTATGGGTATATTTTTATAATCATAGCAAATATTAATATTACGGCTGGTTACTTCCAAATAGTTTTTAAATCATTATTTTATAAGTCAAACGTTCCCTTATAACGTTTCATATTATACTAAACTGGTGTACGGAAATAGTCTTCTTTTATAAGCGTCCTCTGCGGGAAATAATGTCGGGTATACTTTGCCTATAAGCATCCTCTGCTGAATATAATGTCGGATAAAGGCGTCCTCTGCTGGACATAATATCGGGTAAAGGATTTACCTATAAGCGTCCTCTGCTGAATATAATGTCGGACAAAGGCTTTGCCTATAAACGCCCTCTGCTGGACATAATTTCGGATAAAGGCTTCACCTATAAGCGTCCTCTGTTGGACATAATATCGGATAATGGCGTCGCCTATAAGCGTCCTCTGCTAGACATAATGTCGGATAAAGGCTTCGCCTATAAGCTTCCCCTGCTGGACTTTGCTCCCTCCTAATAATCGTTCGTAACGGATATCCTAATATCGGGGACTGTAGAAAATGAAACCAGTTTATAAGTTCTTTTTTTAAATGTAATTTACAAAATCCACAAAAAATTATGGAATTATATTATTATACACTATAGCAATATTTAAATATTATAAGTTTATAATTTGTATTTTAAAGCATAATCCTTGCATTATGTGTTATACAAATTTATATACATAAGTATTATTATACCTATATTGTCCTATTTAAAATGCATAAAAAAGAAGAAATTACAGAAATATTATTGAGGTCAGCCTCTAATCTAACCGGATATCTGACCTCCCTAACCCAGTTGCTAAATAAAAAATATTGTATAATTTAAGTTTATAATCAGTGAAATCAATACTTAATAAAAATGTGTATTCAGAATTTAAAATATGATTACAATTTTATCTTTAACGAAAATGATTTGAATCGAATTTTGAATCACTTGACATTTAAAAAAATGTATAGGTATAGGTAATATACAGAGTGCATCTGACATCGTAACGCAAACTTCGCGAAAAGGCTAGACCGCATACACCAATAAAATTATGATAGTCATTTATGTCGTTAATGAGCAGTTACTGAAATCACAGTGTTTAAATAAAAGTGTCGGCTACTCCTTTGAACGTTGCAAGCGTGCCGCCGCTCGAGTATAATGTTGGCCCTTGATGTGAACTCTATTAAATCAGCTGATAGGATAGTCTTTCGAGTTTTGTTCACATTGCGCTTTTATGTCTAATTAGCGAATTAATTAATTTTTACTTTAAAATCTTATTGGGTTATAAAAGTATAGCAATTATGAACGGTCTAAAGTGAAAAAATCTGCATTTTTTTTTTAAATGAGGAAAAGCCGACGATAAATTCCACCACTGGGGGGTTCAGAATCATGCACTGGATCCATGGTACTCGTTTGTGCGTCGATGTCAGATACACCCTTTATTTGTAACGTAGCTTCACCTAAGTATTCCTGGAAGTTATACACAGGGATGTATTAAACCATCACTACATTTCGCCAGTCATATTAATAAATTTCTTATGTAATGGTATCGATGCTATTACCAACATAATATAAAAATAATTTATTGAACAATATAATGCATCTATATTTTTATTTCTTATCTTGAATATCATAAACGCTTTATAACAGTCACAATCTTTAGATTTCATTATCACAATACAATAATCATTATTTACAAATGATTTGCATTATATAATAAAAAAATACTGGTTATATCGATAATTATTAATATTAATAAGCTTTATTGAGAAATGAAAACGCAAATCACAAAGAAATAATAATTTCTTCATTATAAAATATTTTTCATTATTTAAATTAAATGTTTATTTATAATTTAGTCAAATCCACGATTCTTATTTTAGTTTAGATTCGGCTGATGATACATGGCAGTTTAAACCCAGCCTCGGAGAACTTTCGTGTGTTTGCTTAAAGAAGGAAAGAAAAAGACGATTATTGGCATGACAGCAAAATAAATACACATTAAAACTATGAAAACAGAAAACAAGAATTATAGTTCCACGAGGGTCTCAGCTCAGCATAATGTCAGAAGACAACACAAGTTGTACCACCTGATGCAGATTTTCAGCTGCAACTTACGAGTGCCATACCGTGGAATAATAAACACAATCTCTAAAACGGCACACGCTACCGACCATAGACTTATACTAATGGACATGCCGAACGCATATAATCGGCAGTAATTTTTTAGTTTGAAAAGAGTGAGCGAGATGGTCTATGCCAGCACTATCTCTTTCCTCATAGATGATTTTGAACGAGATAAATATACAAGAAACTTCGTTTCCTCTTTCTTTTGGAGTGCCACAATTCTCATTTTTAAGGCATGCCCATTAGTGTATGTCGATTCTACTGATAGCGAGCGGTAACGTCACGAGGCGACAGCTGTCAAAAGTTTGTTGTCACCCTCACACCTGGCGGTCGCGGGCAATGTGCGAGCAAGACGTCGTCCGCAGTATTTACGAACGGAAGACAGCTTTCGGCCGCCATAGACTATAGATTCCAGACTAAGCAATTTTAAGCCGACCTCTGTTGAGCAACATTCGGATCCACCATGAGTCATCAGCCGTATTGCATGTACCAGTTAACCGTCGTAGTCTCAAATGTATTTATTTTTAGCTAAATATACATCGACAATAGTTTTAGTAGCTATATTTCATAATCATGTAACAGCTTGTTCTGCCTAACAATCAATGGGTTAGATTCTTATCTAACCGGATGCACCTAAATTCTAGTATTTTACTTGGAGTGACTTCCTATCTGACCTACCTTTGCCGACTCGTGCATATGTTAAGACAGATCACATCATAATCACGGTAGTTCAATTTGGCGGGGTTTCGAACTAGCAGAGTCAATCGTAGCCGACTCTTCAATTGAACATCGCAGCTGTTAATATTTAGGCTAGAACATTTCAAAATTAGGTATGAGCCCCCTTATTCATAAACGCTGCTTAAGTTAACCAGTGATTAGCGATTGTTTAAACATACATTTTTGACGTTTGCACGTCACTTATCTTTAATCATCGTTTATGAATAAACCCCTTAAATACTGTGGTGTTTATTCATAAAGGATGAGTGAGTTAAGTGGTTCTGTCATTGCCGATATCTGCCATTATTGTGAAATAAAATTTTCGAGGAATTTCTATGATTTTTTACACGTGTTATTGGCAAAATTGTGGTGTCTCTTCCACAAGGGCCATAGATCAAGAGTTGAAGTTAAGTGACGTTAAAAGGTCAAAAATGTATGGTTAAAGATTATCTAAACTTTAAGCCGCGTTTATGAATAAGGAGGTATATGTTCACAAAGGTCATTTACCCAGTTATGCTAATAGTATTAATTCAAGTAATACATATAAACACGATTTTAAAAACAATGAGTCTCATTGTCTACCTCTTTTCAGTTTGAAACCTTATTTTTTTTCCACGATCGTCAAACAATTTAATGCCAGTTCACAAATATAAAAGAGTTGAAATTCCAGACATCAATTATTTATCTTGGTCAGTTTTTTTTACTTGGTCACACTTTCGCGTCACGTTCTAGGGTACGGAAGTGAGTTAACCTGTCAAAACCGAATGATAAACGTCATTTTATATATAATATTTATTCGTTGTCAAATGGAAGACCTCATGTCAAAAAGGCGGTTAATATGAGTTCTAAATATTTCCACCGCCTACTTTGTGAATGTTTTTCCTAGATCGTGCAATTGTTTTTCTTTACCATCTGTCGCAAATCTGAAATGGCGCCGATTCTATTTTACGCAAACTAAACTAAATTTAAGTTCAATGTTGCCAATATTTTTATTTCATTAAGAAAGAGACAGAAAATAAATACGAGTTTAGTCCTGTCAAATTAGTCAGCGCCTGACGTATAAGCCCCGCACGATGATATTGCGATTGGCGGCCATCTTGGTGACGTAGTCGAACTCGCACCGTCGGTACCGTTCGCAAGTTCAGTCCGCGCTTACCCACTTACGCACATCGAATGTTTTTGTTAGCTTTTTGTTTTTGTTATCCTGTTTTATTGTTGTTCTTGAGTTTTGTTGTTTAGTTTTGTTAACTGTTACTCGTTAAAATGAGTAAGAAATTAATTAATAGTCGTGCTCGTGAAATTATAATTAAAGTGGACAATTATTTTGTTAAAGAGAAAGAGGATTGTAAGTTATTTCTTGAAAGTATAAATCGTGCTTTAAAAAGTGCTTCGGACATTTTAATACCGAAGCAACTGCTTACAGTTATTAAAAATATTTTGCAAAATTCTATCAAAGTCACGGAGTGTGTGGCATGTGCCACAGGCGTTGCAAAAAAATACTGTGACGAAATTGAGACGAGAGCATGAGTCAGCAACAGCCAGTGGCAGCAAAATGAGAACTCCTACTAAAGGAAAAAGACAAAAGAAGAAATATTTCGACGGGTTTTCCTTAACAGCTTTAAGAAATATTATAGATTCAATGTGAACGGTGAGGAGAGAAATACCCACAATGCGCAAAATCTTGGCGGCTTCAAAAGTAGACCTTAATTATAATGGTAGTGAAACTACATTAAGAAAAATAATTAAATGTGATTTAGGGTACCAATTTAAACGATGCTACAAAAAAGACTGGCCCTAATTCAAAGACCCCAAATTCAAGCGTGGAGGGCTAAATATTTACGACGTATGAAAGAAAATGACTCGCTTGGTAATAACAAAAGACCCGTTATTTATCTCGACGAAACGTGGATACATGCACTCTACACGGTAGAAAAATGTTGGCAAACAGCAACCGATGGAGTGAGACGGAACGACAGCCCCGGCCGCCGATGGATAATAGTTCACGCGGGAAGTTAAAGCGGTTTTGTTGACAATGCCCTTTTAATGTTTAAAGCAGACACCAAAACGGGGGATCAAATGAATGCTGAGTATTTCACCAAGTGGCTTACAGACAAAATAGTACCCAACATACCACGCAACTCCAAAATTGTGATGGACAACGCCCCTTATCACAGTAGGGATGAGAATAAGCCACCAAGTATGAACAATAAAAAACAGTTGATTGTTGAGACTTTCCCAACGACAGTACAAAACCTGAACTGTATTTATTAATTAAACGGCACAGACCGCCGAAAAAATATAATATTGACAATTTATTAGCTGGCAATGGCCATGAAGTCGTTAGATTACCACCTTACAACGGCGACCTCAACCCCATTGAGTACATCTGGAATCTGGTAAAGATGAGGGTGTCAGAAAAAAATGTGGAGCAGTTGGAAAGTCGCATTGAAGCTCTGACGTTGGATTCGTTGGCGTCAATAACTCCAGATGACTGGCGAAAGGAAGTCAATCATGTTAAACGGCTTGAAGAGGAATACCTATTGGAACAAAGATCGAATAATTGACAAGTTATTTGTCATAAATACGGCGACGACAGTGAATCGGAAACGACAGACACAGAAAGCAGTTATGATTCGGTAGACTATATACATTTTTTTACATATTATCCTGGATTTATTTATAAGCTGATAGATGTAGGTAGTAATTAAAACATGACTACTACACAGTGGACTCTGGTTCAATTCCCGCTCGCAAATTAACAGAAATGTAGTTAGAAAAAAATAGTATACATGTAAGAAAGATATACGAATAAGTATATTTTTCTTACGTCTACAAAAATTATTTCCTTGAAATTTTTAATAATGAAAGTTTATTTGTCAGAATATGGGTGAGTAAGTATACCTAAGATAGAATGTTAAATGCAAAATTAATATTAATTTTATTATACATACACTCTTTATAAAGAATGTAATAAAATTATAAAATACAAATAAACCCTTAACCCTAATATTAATTTATACATACACTCTTTATAAAGAGTGTAATAAAATTATAAAATATAAATAAACCCTTAACCCTAATATTAATTTTGCATTTAACATTCTTTTGCTAGCTGTCCTTTTGTGTGACAGATGACGTCACAACGCTGTTATTGTGACAAGGTTCCATCGCAATATCATCGTGCGGGGCTAGTAAACTGACATATTTTACACGCCATGTTTCTAATCACTTCTAAACTGTCTATGGAATATCTTTATTCATAATCTGTGATCTTCCTACCTGTCTATCAATCTGATATTATTATAAAATCTTATATTATTATTATATTAAATACTCTCCAGCGTTTGATGGTTTATTAATCGTTCGCACGTGTTCTTGGCAAAATTGTGGCGTCTCTCCCACAATGGCCCTTAATCAAGAATTGAATTGAATATCTTTATTTGACAAATCTAAACTAAACAATGGCGCCGATTCTGTTGTTCACAAACTAAATTAATTTTTTTTTTATTTCATTAAGAAAAGGACAGAAGATAAAATGTCAGTTTAGACCTGTCAAATTAGTGCGCTCCTGACGTAAGCTGGCGTATTTTTAGTCGTCATGTTTATAATCGCGTCTAAACTGTCTATGGAGTATCTTAATTTGGCAGGATTAAACTTAAATGTTAAGTCATGGTGGCCTAGTGGTTAAGACACCAGCCTCTCAAGTATGAGTGTGCGAGTTCAATTCCAGGTCAGGCAAGTACCAATGTAACTTTTCTAAAGTTATATGTACTTTCTAAGTATATCTTGGACACCAATGACTGAAGGTGAAGGAAAACATCTTGAGGAAACCTGGACTTTATAAGTCTGAAATCGCCAATCCGCATTGAGCAAGCGTGGTGATTACGCTCAATTCTTCTCTGTATGAGAGGAGACCTGTGCCCAGCAGTGGGACTATAAAAGGTTGCTGATGAAACTTAAATGTTATCTTCTATCCTTTTCCTAACGAAATGGAAATAAAAAGTTGCACTTAACTTAAAATTAGTTTTGTTTGTAAACAACAGAATCGGGGCTATTGTTTATTTTAGATCTGTCAAATAAAAAAATTCAATTCAATTGCCATTATTTTGTCTTCTGTCTCTTTCATAATTAAGTAGATAGAAAAAGAGGTAATGAACATAAATACAGTATGTTAAATAACAGAGGGCGTTCCCTTAAACTCGTTAATATATATCATTAATAGATTAAAATAAAAATATCAGCATAGAAAAATAAGCATAAAAAAATCCGAATAAAAAAAAATATAATTGGAAATAAATTTGAAACCTCCTGTTTTAAATCAAAATAGTAGTCGTCATGTATAAATAAATTGCGACGTTGCCGTCTTTCATGTTCGCGTGTACAGTGTGTTTCTTTTACATGTCAATTTAAAATTTTTATTGAATATTTTCTTATTGGAAATTTTTTTAAAACACATTGTTTTCGAATGGAAATATTTTTTTTAGCATGTATGTATGCTATACTATTTCGGGTTAACGGAACGCCCTCTGTTAGTTAACATACTGTATAATTAAATTTGTCAACAAGGGAATATGCATTGATACGATTACATTTAAACGTTAGCGTCCCCCCCACTAGTGTCAAAATTCCATGGAGAGGGGGGGGGGTTACCACCAGCATTGAAGAACTTATCCTGGTACTCCCCCATTCCTGGTTCTTGGTAGTGTGAATTAAGTAACCCTGCTGTATTTTGATCAATGGGCGGTCCAAACGATCCGAACTGATACCAACTAGTCGCAATCATTTGACAAAAATGTGTTCGCCGATTAGGGGATAGATTATGATCAGTAATTCAATCAATTGCCTTTCTTCGCAAAGCAAATCAACTTTTCTAGGGAACAATTTAATACCTTATATGTTACAATTGTCTGCTACTCAAATGTCAAATTGTAACAAAAAATTGTATTTTAATCGTATTTTTTATAAGACACAATAGTTTTAAAATGTGGATTTGTGCTACAATTTGGAAATCACGACTTAGCGTTGACACTTACATACAATGGCTTTCAAGTGACAGTTCAAAACGATTGAATAATCATTTCTTCGGACTGTCAAATGAAAGCGATTGCGATTTTAGTTTGTCATGCTTGAGGATTTGTCTCAGCAAACCAGTAATCTATGTATTTTAATATCCTAAAGCCAGCATTCAAACGCCTTGCTGGATGTGGGTATACCATATAGATTCCTGCTGGGTAATTCCGTAACACACAATCAGTAGCAATGGGTTTCATTTTGACAGGTCAACAACATTCACTGCGTACTTTACATTGTTGACACAGTTTTCCAACACATAGAGCAATGAATTAGCAATATGCTTCAAAATGATTCAAATTGATATTAATACTGTGTCACGCAATTAAGGTGCTGGACATATACCCCCTTATTTATAAGCGTTGTTTAAAGTTAACTAGTGATTCAACATCATCATTATCAACCTGTTTATCGTCCCACTGCTGGGCACAGGTCTCCTCTCATACAGAGAAGGATTGAGCGTAATCACCACGCTTGCTCATCGCGGGTTGGCGATTTCAGACTTAAAGTCCAGGTTTCCTCAAGATGTTTTCCTTCACCTTCAGTCATTGGTATCCAAGATATACTTAGAAAGTACATATAACTTTAGAAAAGTTACATTGGTACTTGCCTGACCTGGAATCGAACCCGCGCACTCGTACTTGAGAGGCTGGTGTTTTAACCACTAGGCCACCACGACTTGTAACTAGGCCTCCTCGACTTGGCAACTAGTGATTGGCGATTCTTTAACCATACATTTTAGACGTTTGCACGTCACTTAATTTTAATCATCGTTTATGAATAAACCCATTAAACACTGTGGTTTTTACTCATAAACGATGATTGAAGTTAAGAGACGTTAAAATGTCAAAAATGTGTGGTTTGACAATCGCTAATCACTAGTTAACTATAAGCAACGTTTATGAATAAGGGGGTTATTGTTTAACCACTATATCAACATTTAAAAACTATTTATATTAGTAATATAATTATTAAGGGTGGGTGTAATATACTGTAGTTGTGATATATAGAATTTGAGGACCTCATTAAATAGTTTTTATACTAACTTAAGTTGTTAATACTACTTAATTTTTAGAGCCCCGTTAAACGTGCACTATCGCAGTATTTATGCCTTATATACACTTAATATTTGCAAAAAAAAATATATGTCGAGATAATAAAAAAAAGTTCCCAGACTCCTCAATCATGTCACCCTCCAATTGTTTGTCTATACTTTTCGGGTTTTAAACGGTCTTGTATTCAAATTCAGAACAATGATAACACCAACAAAATGGCGGACAGGAGTTTTTGGCGGGAAAGTCAAGCTGAGTGTCACGCTCTTTTTTCTTTGGTCCTTTAAAATTATTTATAGTCTACTAAATAAAAGTGCGTGATTTATGTAGGAAAAAGTGAATTTAGTAAATAATTCATAAAGAACAGTGAAATATCGTAGCATAGTGGCCACATCATGACTTTGTCCCAAACCTCCCTCATAAGACGGGTCACGCGGCAGTCTTTTTCGACATGAATAATTCTTAATTACGTGACATTGGCTAAATGCACAAGCAGTGCGAAGCTAAAAATTAAGAAATAATAATAATAATGGCGGACAGTACCTATGTCAGTGTTAAAAATGTATAAAAACTCTTTCTCAAAGACATCCTTATTTAGATTTTTGTAACTTGTAATGGCATTATTGGAGTCAGGGACTGTATTATGAAGCTTGCAAAATATATATTCTGCAATGCAATAAAAACCTAACGAAAACATTGCTCATTTCTTTTACCAATAAAAAAATATTGTACTTAAAAATATATATTATGAACTTACAACACCAAATTATTAAAGTTATCTTAGTTTTTTTATTGTCAACGTTTATACAAGATATTTTCATCTATTGGTTAACTAAGCACACTTAGAAATTTAATCAAATAATGTTAACTTTGCGATATTACACCTAAGCAAATTCGATTCGGTTTGATAACTCTGAATATGGAAGAAGTAAGTTCGCCGATTTAAGACAGGGAAACAAAAGTAAAATCCTTTTTTTGTATCATTTATGAAATGATTTTCGTATCGATGCAGAAGACGTAATTGGCATTTCGATTGTATTTACAAACTTTTTACCATCCTTCATTACTATTTATTTATTAGCTTTCATAATGAGACGCCATTCTAATCGAATTTGCATCGTTACAAAAATCGTTTCATGTCTTCTATAATTTTAAGTTTAGAATAAGATTTTTTCTACTAAATAGATTTATACATTTTTCCCAGTGTGCACTTCCGGACTCTTAATTCAAATAGTTTTAAATGGCCTTAATTTTAAATTTAGAATAATAATGACATCAAAATGGCGGCCCGTATATCAGCTGTTAAACCACATTAAATCTTTTTTAATTGTTTTTAAGCATGTAAATGCAAGGCGTGGTAGGATTTGGGAATCCGGAAATGTATTTAAAATGTTAGTTTATTGCTCTTATTGATACAAATCAATTAAAAAAAAACGCTTACAGTAATGTCAATTGAAGGTGACTGTGCCATGTGGAAAAAAAATCAAATTTTGCCTTACTTATTTGTAACTTAGTTAGTTATTTCTTATAAATATAATATCATTTGTACTATGTGAGTCTATTATTTACACCTCGTCATCAACCTTTTTTATCGTCCCACTCCTGGGCACAGGTCTCCTCTCATACAGAGAAGGATTGAGCGTAATCACCACGCTTGCTCAATGCGGGTTGGCGATTCCGGACTTTCAGGTTTCCTCAAGATGTTTTCCTTAAAGCCTATGTCCTTTCTCAGGCTCTAGACTCTAGAGCCTGAGAAAGGACATAGGCTTTATAACCAATAGGAGCAGAGTAGTAACAAAAAATGTTGCGAAAAGAGGGGCAAACGCGGACGTACATATTACTTCCATTATTTTAACATGCGCTTATTTTATTTCAACACGCGGAAGGAGTCGCGGGCAACAGCTAGTAACAAATATATATGTGACTGTCCCATGACCTCTGTGACCGCGATTGCAACATTTTTTTTTAATTGCCATAATTTATAAATTCGATCATTGCAACCATTATTTGAGTGATTCATCGGCACCTCTAAATATTTAATAAACATTTGTACCTCGTTACACAAAGATATTACCATCCCTGTAATTAAGACGCTTAATGCCGTACAGTATTATTTAGAGATAATTTATGCATGTAGCAAAGTTCATGTTTGTAGATGATTTATAAATATAGATAATAAACTACAATCCTAAACATACTTTAGAACCCTTACAAATTCTTTTGTCATCATCATCATCTTTATCAACCTTTTTATCATCCCACTGCTGGGCACAGGTCTCCTCTCATACAGAGAAGGATTGAGCATAATCACCACGCTTGCTCAATGCGGGTTGGCGATTTCAGACTTAAAAGTTAAAGAAAAAGATGTTTTCCTTCACCTTTAGTCATTGGTGTCCAAGATATATATAAAATTCTTTTGTAATTTTGTTATTAAAATTTGAACAGCGAAGGTGTTTTTTTTTTTTTTACAGAAACGGAACCGTTATGTCCGACAAAAAAAGACGAGTGCCGCGTCAAAATGTTGGTAGCACTGATAGTCATGATGCATGCGATTTTATTATCTATGTCGTACGCCATTATGAGAATTCCTTGAATTTGCGGAACAGCTGATATTATATTTAAAGAAACTTAGGATAGTATGTCCCTTTTCTCTATATTGTTGGTACAAAGCTTAGCAGCAGGTAGTCGAGTTAACGTAAAATTTTAGGCATAACAATGCCACAGTCAGTCATTATATCAGCGCCTGTGCGTTAATAGGGTCGTTAATCATTGCCGTATTTAAAGAGCTCCCAAAGCAAAAATTATTCAGTGTCGAGGAGACTCAGCTAACTGCGAACAACTTAATAATTTGGGCGTGACAGTTCGGAGAAACCAGAACGGTAAAAAATGTCAGTGCAACTCGAAAAATTTAACCCGTATGAAGACGATTGGAAGTTATATATGGATCGTTTTAAAATGTTTTTATTAGTAAACAAAATACCGAGTCAGTTAGAAGTGCCGGCGTTGATCACAGTGATGGGAGCAGCAAGCTACGAGTTGTTAGCGAATTGGTGTGGACCGGCTAAACCAGAGACAAAAACGTTGGAGTACATTAATTCAATAATGGAAAATCATCTGCAACCGCGATCGGATAAATACGTTAATCGTTTCAGATTTTTGAGTCGCAAACAATTGGAAGGTGAAAGCATATCGGATTACGTAGACGTTTTGAAGAAAATGGCGACGAAATGTGAGTTCGGAGAGTCGTATGAATTAAGTTTAAGAGAACAGTTAATTTGCGGGATAAAAGACGTGACAAAAAAAAATTTACTGTCTCAAGAAGTACAGTTAAATTTCATTGAATTGTATAATCTGGCCTTAAACTTGGAGGCGGCAGATAGACTTGAAGAGGAGGTGGCGAGGACGGTGCCTGTAGATAGACAACGTACATTGGGCGCAAGCTACCCGCTCCCGCGGCGTCGGCGGGCCATACCGAGACATCGTGTGTTCCATAATGAGCCGGATCTCATGTAAGATTCGGCGCAACATTATGTGAAACACGCCAAAACTGTCAAAATAGTTGAGTGCGATACAGATAGTGCTATCTAGTGTACTTATAAATTTATACGTCTGTGAAGTGAACACATTTAAAACTACTGCAGATTATACGCGTACGGCATGTCCATTAGAATATGTCGATGCTTAAAACATTGTTTCTAATATTAACTATGGCACGTTTTTTTTTGGCGGGAATGTCAAGATGAGTGTTACGCTCATATTTCATTGGACTTTTAAAATTATTTATAGTGTTGTTTACTAAATAAAAGCGCGTGATTTATGTAGTAAAAAGTGCATTCAGTGAATAATTCATAAAGAACAGTGAAATATTGTAGCATAGTGGCCACATCATGTCTTTACGCTAAACCACTCCTAATCGGCCACACGCGGGAAACGGAAGGAGTTAGATTAGTTAGGATAAGTTTAGGATAAGCTAGGATTAATTAGGATAAGTTAGGATAGAAGTTTACCCAAGAAAATATTTACTGAAGATTGCCTTTTCCGTTCAGAAGAACGGAAAGAATTGAACAAAAAAAAAATAACTATGGCACCAACTGTCGATGTACAGGCACATGAAGCTACTACAGTCCGTCAGATTTCTTTATTAGATTTTCAAGTCTATCGCTACAGCATTAATACTGAAGGTTGAGTGGGAATATTTGACAGATTCGTGTAGCTTGAAATGCTGTCGTCTGTACATGTTTGCCCTTTGCAAATGGACTCTACGACAATCCCTAATTATTATTATTTTTAGCTTATATTAAGAAAGGCTTTTGTTCCTGTATATGTGAAAGAGCCATCAATAGTTATGTACCTGTTAAGTGTGCGGCCAATGCGGCCTTATTGTTATCCAAGACCTATTGTTAAATGAAGGTGTTGTTTTTTTGTATTACTCTCTGAAAATATTTGTAGAAAATAAATGAACATACATATAAAACAGGCTGGTTTTACTTTTAAAATCCTCACTTCCTCAGTAAAACACCTACCTACTTACAAATTTTACTACATCACACAAGTAGTTACTTGTAGGCCAATCGAACCAGCGACACGCGGCGCAGCAGTCGAACGCTCAGAATCTGCACCAATCGTGTCGTCAAATGTCGATTAAAAACGAGTATATCCAAAAATCAATCGAATCAGGAATGACGAGATCCGTAGAAGAACGAAAGTAACGGACATAGCCCGAAGAACTGCAACACTAAAGTGGCAGTGGGCTGGACACATTGCCCGTAGGACAGATGCCCGATGGGGCGACGGGTTCCCGAGTGGTGACCACGAAGCGTGGGTAGGCCCCCGACTGGCCCCGACAAGGTTGACCGATGACCTAGTGAAGGTCGCGTGAAACCGCTGGATGCGGGAGGCGCAGTACCGTTCGTCGTGGAGAACCTTAGGGGAGGCCTATGTCCAGCAGTGGACGTCTTTCGGCTGAAATGATGACTACAATACCGTAAGTTTTCTATACTATTCTATAGTATTTGGCTGATATTTTATCCCCAAAATATAATATCAACTATCTGTTTCGCAACTACTTATAAGTAATTCTCGCAGTTATGCGTACGACCTAAGCAATACAATCGTCGAAGGTTAAGTGGGAATCTATGATTGAGTGTTGTATTTGTAATGTAATGTGACTATGGGTGTATTATTTCTAGTACGAGTCAGTGACAGTCGAATTAAAATGATTTTATAACCTTTTTAAATTATTTATAGTGTCGTTTACTAAATAAAAACGCGTGACTTATGTAGTAAAAAGTGCATTCAGTGAATAATTCATAAAGAACATTGAAATATCGCAGCATAGTGACCACATCATGGCTTTACATCAAATCTCCTAGTAGTCGGCTCACGCGGCCGTTTTTTCAACTGTCATTGGCGATATCCGCCACTATTGTGAAATATTTTTTTAAAGAATTTCTGTAATTTGTCACACGTGTTATTGGCAAAATTGTGGTATCTAACCACAGAGGTCATTAAAGAGTTGAAGTAGTATTCACTCTAAAGAAGAAAAGAAAGAAAGATTTTATAACCGTTCCGTTCCAGGAAACAAAAAACCTTCGCTGTTCAAATTTTTATGACAAACTTACAAAAGAATTTGTAAGGGTTCTAAAGTAAGTATGTTTAGGAATTAGGATAGTACCTAGTTTATTGTCCACCATCTTTAAACATGAACTTTGCTACATATTAATATGAATAATTGATTTGCATCAAGTTTTACCACCGACACCAGCTCCCTTGCTAAGTTGCCAAGACAATTTGTGTTAAAGATGCTGATGATGCTGCCTTTGACGGATGTTTCTTTCTTGCATTTAGGTACATTCATGTCATTTTGAAATTATACGACTGGTCCGTTAAATGGCATAGGTAAACGAACAAATAAACTATTTAGGAAAGGATTTAAAACAAAAAAAAAAGTAAAATTTTTTTGAGTGGAGTAGTGTAGTGCGTATAAGGGTGTGCGAAAGTGTGTAGGTGTGTGTAGGTGTGTGTAGGTGTGTGTAGGTGTGTGTAGGTGTGTGTGTGGGTATATTGTCTCTTGTCACCATCATCATCAACCTTTTAATCGTCCTACTGCTGGGCACATGTCTCCTCTCATACAGAGAAGGATTAAGCGTAATCACCACGCTTGCTCAATGCGGGCTGGCGATTTTAGACTTGAAGTCCGGGTTTCCTCAAGATGTTTTCCTTCACTTGTCAATCAGTCATTGGTTTCCAAAATATACTTAGAAAGTACATAAGTATAACTTACAAAAGTTACATTGGTACTCGCCTGACCTGGAATAGAACCCGCACACTCATATGAGAGGCTGGTGTTTTAACCACTAGGCCATTACGACATCCATCCTTAATGCGCTTAATTAATAGGTAGGATAGTAATATCTACTAATTAAGCGCATTAAGCGTACTAATTATTGTGTAACGAGGTACAAATATTTAGAGGTACCGTTGAATCACTCAAATAATGGTTGCAATGATCGAATTTGTAATTTACGGAAATTTTTATAAATATTATTTAATAGACAAAGTAATTAATAACTAGTTTATATTACTACTAGTCATTAAGACAATGACAGTTGCCTAGATCGAGCTTGGCGACAAATGAAGCAGCGTCATCTACTTTTTTGATCATTGAAATAGATATATTTAGTTTTATCCAGTCCGCAATAGATGTCTCTGTAATAAAATTCTAAAAGCAACAAGATTCATCTAATGTTATATTCAGTGATAGTTTGAATATATTAAAATCTTCATATAATCAATAAATTATATTTATCTATAATATCTTGGATTCTTTTAATATCTCTATTAATATCTGTTTCTTATGTCAATGACACGCTGTGAGTAAAATGGTCACCATAGTCTACGCACCCGCTTGACTATTTCTCGATTGTTTTCTGTGTCTATGCTAGTTTTTGAGATATTTTCGTTATAAACGTCGAGTCGAGATTACTCCTCTGTTTCGGTATAACCCGCGCAGATAAAGAAAATATCTGTAAATGGCGTCCGCTATACTCACACAGTGAAGTAAGCGCTGCAAAAAAATCATCAATCAGGAATTCAGGATTCGCTTTCCAAGCTACTTTGATGCACTCCGGGTTATCGTTATTTTCGTTCCGCTGAAGTCTCTGCTGAAGAACCAAAGTCACCGACATAGCTCTGCGAGTCCCTAAACTCAAGTGGCAGTGGGCAGGGCACATTGCTCGTAGAACCGATGGCCGATGGGGCAGCAAGGTTCTGGAGTGGCGGCCACGTACTGGAAGACGCAGCGTAGGGAGACCCCCAACAAGGTGGACCGATGACCTGGTGAAGGTCGCGGGAAGCCGATGGATGCGGGCAGCACAAGACCGGTCATCGTGGAGAGCCTTGGGGGAGGCCTTTGTCCAGCAGTGGACATCTATAGGCTGAGGAAGAAGAAGAAGAAGTCTCTGTTATTTTATTGTTTTTGTTGATATTTTAGTTTTTGCTGAGTTTGAAAACTTCAAACTCAACAAAAACAGCAATAAAAACAAACACAACCACAAACAAGTAAAATGTCAAATTTACGCTGTAAATAACAGTATTTACAACGTAAATTTGTCATTTTTCTATCTTAGCATTTGGTTTGTGATTGAACAATGGCATGTTTTTCAACCGTACCATAAGTAGCCGCCACCATTTTCAGATCTTTTCTTTATCTGCGCGGGTTGTACCAAGATAATCATTCAGAAACTGTTACACTACTCGCTATACTAGCCCCGCACGATGATATTGCGACTGGCGGCCATCTTGGTGACGTAGTCGAACTCGGACCGTCGGTACCGTTCGCAAGTTCAGTCCGCGCTTACCCACTTACGCACATCGAATATTTTTGTTAGCTTTTTGTTTTTGTTATCCTGTTTTATTGTTGTTCTTGAGTTTTGTTGTTTAGTTTTGTTAGCTGTTACTCGTTAAAATGAGTAAGAAATTAATTAATAGTCGTGCTCGTGAAATTATAATTAAAGTGGACAATTATTTTGTTAAGGAGAAAGAGGACTGTAAGTTAGTTCTTGAAAGTATAAACCATGCTTTAAAAAGTGCTTCGGACATTTTAATACCGAAGCAACTGCTTATAGTTATTAAAAATATTTTGCAAAATTCTATCAAAGTCACGGAGTGTGTGGCATGTGCCACAGGCGTTGCAAAAAATACTGTGGCGAAATTGATACGAGAGCATGAGTCAGCAACAGCCAGTGGCAGCAAAATGAGAACTCCTACTAAAGGAAAAAGACAAAAGAAGAAATATTTCGACGGGTTTTCCTTAACAGCTTTAAGAAATATTATAGATTCAATGTATACGGTGAGGAGAGAAATACCCACAATGCGCAAAATCTTGGCGGCTTCAAAAGTAGACCTTAATTATACTGGCAGTGAAACTACATTAAGAAAAATAATTAAATGTGATTTAGGCTACCAATTTAAACGATGCTCCCAAAAAAGACTGGCCCCAATTTAAAGACCCCAAATTCAAGCGTGGAGGGCTAAATATTAACGACGTATGAAAGAAAATTACTCGCTTGGTGAAAAATAAAAGACAAAAGACCCGTTATTTATTTAGAAAAATGTTGGCAAACAGCAACCGATGGAGTGAGATGGAACGACAGCCCCGGTCGCCGATGGATAAAGAAGTTAATGCGGTTTTGTTGACTATGCCCTTTTAATGTTTAAAGCAGATACCAAAACAGGGGATTACTATGATCAAATGAATGCTGAGAATTTCACCAAGTGGCTTACAGAAAAATTAGTACCCAACATACCACGCAACTCCAAAATTGTGATGGACAACGCCCCTTATCACAGTAGGGATGAGAATAGGCCACCAAGTATGAACAATAAAAAACAGTTGATTGTTTAGTGGCTACAAGATCACAACATCGACTTTCCCAACGACAGTACAAAACCTGAACTGTATTTATTAATTAAACGGCACAGACCGCCGAAAAATTATAAAATTGACAATTTATTAGCTGGCAATGGCCATGAAGTCGTTAGATTACAACTGCGGCCTCAACCCCATTGAGTACATCTGGAACCTGGTAAAGACGAGGGTGTCAGAAAAGAATGTGGAGCAGTTGGAAAGTCGCATTGAAGCTCTGACGTTGGAGGCGTCGGAGTCAATAACTCCAGATGACTGACGAAAGGAAGTCAATCATGTTAAACGGCTTGAAGAGGAATATTGGAATAAAGACCGAATAACTGACGAGTTATTTGTCATAAATACGGCGACGACAGTGAATCGGAAACGACAGACACAGAAAGCAGTTCTGATTTGGAAGACTACATACATTTTTTTACATATTATCCTGGTTTTATTTATAAGCTGATAGATGTAGGTAGTAATTAAAACATGACTACTACACAGTGGACTCTGGTTCAATTCCCGCTCGCAAATTAACAGAAATGTAGTTAGAAAAAATAGTATACATGTAAGAAAGATATACGAATAAGTATATTTTTCTTACGTCTACAAAAATTATTTCCTTGAAATTTTTAATAATGAAAGTTTGTTTGTCAGAATATGGGTGAGTAGGTAACCCTTAACCCTAATATTAATTTATACATACACTCTTTATAAAGAGTGTAATAAAATTATATAATACAAATAAACCCTTAACCCTAATATTAATTTTGCATTTAACATTCTTTTGCTAGCTGTCCTTTTGTGTGACAGATGACGTCACAACGCTGTTATTGTGACAAGGTTCCATCGCAATATCATCGTGCGGGGCTTATAGACGCTATTTTGTGTTGTATTGTGACCACAGAGTACTTTTTGTTGTGACTGCAGTGAATGCTGTTGTTTGTCCGGAAAAATAAAATATGAAGGCGATGATGAAACAAAATTAGCCGCTGTTAATTATTATAATAAGCACAACATTATAAAATACAAAATGAACTTAAACTAATCAGTTGTTTTATTAAAACCCAATTTTGCATTTAGCCAGTATTTTCCGGTACCGAATTTTGTTCTTACTTTCTTGAAGTGAATATTTGATTTCCTAAATATTGGTATTATTACAAAAAAATGATTCACAAGAAAATTAGAACAAAAAAGTTCGGTACTGAGAAATTCAAGGCTTTTAATCCATACTCCATACTAATATTATAATTGCGAAAGTAACTCTGTCTGTCTGTCTGTTACGCTTTCCCGCTTAAACCTCTCAACCGATTTTGATGAAATTTGGCACAGACAATCTTTAGACCCTGAGAAAAAACATGGGCTACCTTTTATCCCGGAAAAATTTGATGTTCTCGAGGGGAATCTAAAAAGCGCTTTTATACTTATGTCATAAAAATTTGACAGCGAAGGTTTTTCTGTTTCCGGAAACGGAATCGTATGACCGGCAAAAAAAAAAAGACGAGAGCTGCGTCAAAATGTTGGTAGCACTGATAGTCATGATGCATGCGATTTTATAATCTATGTCCTACGCATAATTATGAGAATTCCTTGCATTTGCGAAACAGTTGATATTTTATTTTTTAACGAAACTTAGTATAGTATTTAATGTAGAGCGTCCCATTTCTCTATATTGTTGGTACAAAGCTTAGCAGCAGGTAGTCGAGTTGCCGTAAAATTTTAGGCATAACAATGCCACAGTCAGTCATTATACCAGCGCCTGTGCGTTACTACGGTCGTTAATCATTGCCGTATTTATAGTGCTCCCAAAACAAAAATTAATAAACTGGAAATTTTTCCAGATTTGACAATTTCAGTGTTGCGACGTTATGACAAGTATTAAATAGTGACGTTGCGAAATTATTCGATATGGAAATGGGATATTTCCGAATCGATTCTTCTCGTTTATAATTTTAATCTCGTAAACTAAGTACATCAGGAAATTAAATATTTCTGAACCGATAATTTAGTTTTGACGATTAATTAACGATCTGAGACTTTTCTTTTATAATTGTGTGTGAAATAAATAAAAAAATGTGATCATGAAGGAACATGACAAATAAAACAGATGTATCATGGTAATAATATACTGTTACAGGCTAGGGGTACTAAAACACCGGTTAAGTTCTGTGATTTTATGAATAAAATATTGAGTTGTTTTTAGTTAAGTTGTTTTTTATTTTACTTTAGACATTAAAAGTAACAGAAAATCATTATTCGTATCAGTCGTCATTTTTTCCTCAACATAAAATCATTAACTTCCACAAGTTGTCATTATCATCAACAGCGCTTTTTTTTTAAATTTGATTTATCTCCGAAAATATTAACTTTACAATGGTGCCTTTTTTATCAATTTCACTTGCATTGACCAAGAAATGATTCTAGTATAAAATAATTATTGTGCCACATGGTTTTATTTTTTTTTCAATAAAATCGTCGAAAATATATTCCGAACTAAGAATCACCCGCACACACACTGATTGTTTATCGATTTTTGTGTTCATCTCTACACTAATATATGTGGTATCATCATTTCATAAAAGGACAGTAGCTAATGTCAAATCTGGAATCGAATTAAAATTCTTGTCGAGGAGACTCAGCTAACCACAGAGCAAGTAATCACTACGTTTTAAGAGACGGGACTCCACAACAAAAAAAAAAAAATACGAATGTATGAGATACATGGACTGCCTCAATACCAACCTAACGAACCTAACTAAAACCACAGATAATTTATTAGGAACAATTTAATTTCCATTTTTTTTTTGATATGGCATCTCGTAGGTGGCTACTAGGAGACCGTAACTACTTAATCGGACTTTCCTGTGGATGCCTTAATTAAAATTAAAGCCTCCAGCCAGGGGCACTTAAAACTAAATTAAAATTAGGCGACTACGCACTAAGGGCACCCCCTGTGGGGTACGAACCTCGGCTTAGGGCGTCGCTAGAGAGGACAGCAAGGACGGCTGGATCGAATGTGTTCTTAATGGTTTGATGACCATGACGTTTCCTAGTAGGGTAAGGTGGTACACAGTGGTTAACTTTTTTTTCTGATCCTTTTAATTCAGGTTCGGATTATGGTACAATATTGTATTTGATACCAAATTGTAGGGAATTTATCATAGTTTAAGAATGTATGATTTTTTTTTTTAAATAGTGTAATAATAATTTACATACGAGAGTTTAACAAAAAAAAGAAATTTGATCCACTGTGTACCGTGAGGTTTCTACAGTGGCTCATCGTAAAGTACACTGTGGATCATGTAGTACACAGTGAATAATTAGGCTTAGAGCTCAAAAATAAAACAAGCGATATACTTCACAAATCAGTTTTATTCAATGTTGAAAAAACAAACAAAACATAGCATCTTCCGCTATACATAATATCAATAAAGTTGAACACAACAACAGCATCGTAAGAAAAAAAGAAATAAATCTTCTTTGGTATTTAAATCATCCTAAATCTAAGAACAAGAACCAAACGGAAAATAACATAATTAAAATCAACAACCTCAGCTAGTTTAAATGTATTAAATACTTAATATTGAGATCAAACCCTGCCAAACACGCAGAGTAGAGTCTAAAACAAATATTTGTAAACAAAAAAAAAAGAAAATCTAGCGCATATTTAAATTAGACAGGTCAACAGAAAAACTATGATATGATTGCTGGCGTGTAGTACTGCCCGTTATAGTGGGTTTCGGCAATATGAACTTAATGTCATGCTCTTTCACACTTGCAAGATCCGGTACAGCTGGTAAGTGATATTTGTTGTAACTTTTTTTCCTCATAAAACTAACATAATATTCCAAATTGTCATTTCTCTCTTCTAATACCTTACCAACATAATATACTCTTTTCCTCTTGGTGGTGAATAAAACCAAAACATATTCACCTTCTACTGGAACTCGAGGCAAAGGCTCGTCAATTATTTCTTCAGTTAAAACACAATTAGTAACTTCGTTTTCCATATCGTCATCGAACCAATCCATATCATCATCAGATTCTTGGTATATAACATTCGTTACTAGTTCTTCCTCATCTGAATCACTTTGTAATATTCTTTTTGTCACTTTTTTTCTTTTGGGATTGTTTCTTTTCAGTGATGAATCCTTAGCCATTTCTATTTCAGTTTTTTCGGGTGTATCTGTAGCTATTAAACTTCGACCTGGTTTCCTTGTTTTCCGATTATTTTTCCTTGGCGGTGCTTTTATTGGACTCATAAATTCAAATGGAGATAAAAAAGTTTTCTTTTTGATGGGATGAGGTGGAGTGCTAATGTTATGTGTCGTGGAGTCAGTCAATACTTGTGATTTGTGGGAGTTATCACAGTTTTTGAGGATCGATGAAACTTGCTGTGTTCGTGTCGGAGAGATGATGTCGCAAGTATCTGTTGCTGTTGAGCTCGGTATTCGTTTTGACGGAGAGTTATAAATATGCAAACTTGAATCCTCAAATATTGATGGCGAACTATCTCTCAAAGGCTCAGATTGCACAACATCATCTTCACAAACAGTGATATCGGAATCAATGGATTGTTTACGAGTGCGGCCCAAGTCTGTTTGTCGAGAAGTACTAGGCAAATCTGATCTCTGTTCTTGAGCTGGACATGGCCGATCAGTCACAAGGCTAGGCATAAAATCTTCTTCAACAAATACGTTGCGATCAAAAGGAAAAATTCCGCATTTTCTAAACGCATTTGTTATGTTGGTGGGTGTCATTGCCTTTAAAAACGCACCTCCAGCAAGCTCCCCAACTTCATAAATAGAAACGGGTCTGCCTGGGTTTCGTAATAGCCAGGAATCTATGGCTGCATTGTAGTATGTTTTGAAAGGGCCAAATATACCCACGTCCAACGGCTGGAGCTTCGCTGAAGTGTGCGGGGGCAATGTCAATACATTGACGCCTGCAGCTTTGGCCAAATTTAAGGCTTTGATGGACAAATGAGATTCATGATTGTCCATAATCAAAATGCTCGGATTTTCAGGTGTAGAATTTGTGTGTTTGATGAAGTGTTGGATAACTTCGGGGAATATTTCCGAATTCATCCATCCGCTTGGTGCTGCTAGACCTAAAGTACCAGCAGGAGTATTTTTGGTCATGTAATTCTTAAAATTTTTGCGAGGAAACACCATGACTGGAGGTAATGCTGTTCCACTAGAACTTACTATACAGCAAGTTGTCACTAATGTCCCTCGTTCCCCACTAGTGACTTTACTTACATTTCGACGGCCTTTGAGGGCAATAATACGCTGAGGTTTTTGGACTGTCATAGTAGAAGTCTCATCGAGATTATAAATTCGTGTCCCATCTGCGAATTTTGGGTTTCTGTCGTACAGTTTTTCGAGGTTGTTGTAAAATGTTTCGATGTTAACTTTGTTAAAAGCAGTCGCTCTGGCTAGACTACATGGTTCTGGTTTTCGAAGACTGACATCTTTGTGTCTACGCCTAAAGCTCCGCAGCCATTCCTTTCCGGCCATTTCGTTTTCTATCCAGTTTTGAGGCATCTTTATATTGTTGGTCTTCGCCATTTGGTATGCGACTCTTCGTGAACCCTTCTCAGTCAAACCATAAAATATCAAGGAACAATAGACGTAATATTCTTTGAGCTCTTTTTCTTGCTCTTTATTAAAGATCTTGTTGACCTCATAATTTGGCACCAGACGCATTGCCTCTAAATTTTCGACATTTTTCGCTTTTAAATAGTACCTTCTCAAAGTAGTAAATGGAATTTTATATGTTGTTGATGCCTTTCTTATTGTCATACCACTCTGTATATGTCGCAAAGCCTCCAACATGTCTTCTTGGGTGTGGTCTCCAATAGACCGAGGCTTTTCGGGCCGAGGCATTCTGTAATAATTAAATGATAAAAACAAGTGACAACCTTTAATAACATACAAAGTACACAGTGGCTCATGATTCACTGTGAACCATAATGGAATGATCCACTGTTAACGCGGTCGCCATTTTAAATTGAGCAGCACACTACAACTGCTATAACCTACAAACTCAGAGACATATTCGTGCAAAAACATTCTTGAATATGCCTACTATACGCATACTTTATAGACAAAAGAAACATATTTAAGAAAAAATAGTTAGCACAGTTTATATCTTACCTTCAAATTGTTTTTTTTTTCGGTAAAAACAGAAAATAGTTCATCACCCAAACAATTCGTGTCGCGGACGCCGCGCAACTAGACTGAACACGTTTGGGCTGCGAGAGCTACCGATGAGTGAAAGAGACGTGTCTATATCTCTGTTAGTTTGGCGTAGATAGCTGGTGCGCCACTGTTCCTGCTATAGCCACTGTGTACCACCTTACCTACTAGCTCTGAGAAGAAACGCCGAAACAAACTCAGAGGTCATTGATGGGACATTATGATATTACTGGCTCAGCTGCGGCGCGGGCTGGCCTTCATCGGACAAGGGACGGGGGAGGGGATTACTACGTGGAGCGCGGCGCGATGGACCTCGGCGGCGAGGTCGGTAGGTCGGTCTGTTTTTGTGTTATGTGCTGGTGGCCCTATTGGCCTCTTGGAGGAGGGTAATGGGGTCATCGGGGTCTGTGAGGGCATGCCGAGGGCGGCGAAGTCGGGAGATAGTGAAGGGAGTGTAATTGACAACCGCTGCTATAAGAGGATTGCGGTGCTTGGCAGCAGTGTCAAAGAAACGCTTGGAAAGGCGTTTTATGAACTGCTCGATGGTGGGGATTTTGAGATCAAGATGGAGGATCTCATTTCGAACGAACCAAGGGGCGTTTGTGGCTTTACGGAGGAATCGGTTTTGGACTACTTGCATCCTATGGATATGACGTGGCTTGGCATGTGCGAAAACTGGACAAGCGTAGGTCATAATCAGGCGTATGCAAGCTTTGTACAAGCGCATTTTGCACCTGAGCGATAGCTTGCTACGCGGGTTGAGGACGGGGTGGAGTCGACCTAGAGCGAAGGCGGCGCGAGCGCGGACCTTTAATTTCCACACATCAATGTCGCCAACATGAAGAAAAAAAATAGGGATGTAGCGTTATCGATAAAATGGGATCGGTAACATTAGTAATAATATTTGATTTTCTCAAATAAAAAAAAATATATAAAAAATCAGTTTATTTTATTTTTAATACATTAAAATAAATAATATTTAATGAATTAAACTGCCGCATTTTCGGCCGCCACTGAACGATCTGGACTCCGGGTGTGTTGTTTCTGGAAGTTCTGCAACAAATATGGAATATATTTTGAGTATGTTTGTATTGAATAGGCTTCGAAACTGATAAATCGAGTTCATAAATTCATTAAATACTGCCGCATTTTCCGCCGCTACGGACTGATCTGGACTCCGAGTGCGTTGCTGTTGTTTCTGGGAGTTCTTAAACAAATATGGAATTTTATTAATGAAATTAGGGGCATCATTTGTAGGTATTGGTTTTCTACAGCTTCTTTAGCTATATGGCGCGGGAAGTCATTCAATATGTCATCGCTCAGGGGCTCGGCCATAATTCATATACACGGAACAGCATTTCTTCCAAGCTGTCTTTTTCTTTGTAAAATCCCTAAGTAGAAAATGCTTTCCAGAAATATATTTCAATTGGTGCAATTTTTCTATAGGCACATAGGCAAAGTCCTCTTTACCCGTTATTTTTACCCATTGTTTGCACCTACAAAGTAAAATAATTGATGAATACCATTAATGCGAAAACTATTTCTATTTGTCACAACTCAGTCGCTGAACTGATTTTAATGAAAAATGAATTTAATGATGTCATGAACTTATAAATACCACTGATACAAAAAAAGTATTTATCGATAGTCGATAAAAAATTGCACCACCCTAGTGTTTACTAAGAAAAACATATTCGCAGATTTATTTTCAGAAATATGTCCTAAAATTCCATATATTATAAGTTAAGTTGATTTAGAGTATAGTCAATTCGTAAAATGTACTAACCGATCTTCATATAGTGAAAATTAAACCATAAATGTTGGGTTTTGTTTTCCACACGACTTGTTCTCACTTCACATATCTAACACGTTACAACTGGCAAGTTTATAGATAAAAACTACACAAATTAAAAATAAATAAATATAATACGCAAATTAAAAATAAACAAATATAATACGCAAATTAAATAAATAACTTAATTTTAAAACAGCAGATTCAAACAACAACAGATAGCTGGTAATTAACTAATAACTGACATTGACATAATTTTACTTTTTGACTTTGACGGTGACGAATCGCTTGCAAAAATGGCCGCGTTATTATACGGCTAAAACAAGAGAATCAGAGATGTCACAGCAACCATTTGAATGTGTACTTACTTCCCTACTTTGACGGATTCTGCCGCCATTAAAATTTCCATGCATTTCATACTTCTATGTTTTTGTTCTAAGTTGCGCCAGTTCTGCGAACAACTTAATCATTTAGGCGTGACAGTTCGGAGAAGACAGAATGGAAAACAAAATGTCGGTGTAACTCGAAAATTTTAACCTGCATGAAGACGATTGGAAGTTATACATGGATCGTTTTAAAATGTTTTTATTAGTAAACAAAATACCGAGTGAGTTAGAAGTGCCGGCGTTGATCACAGTGATGAGAGCAGCAAGCTACGAGTTGTTAGCGAATTGGTGGACCGGCTCAACCAGAGACAAAAACGTTGGAGTACATTAATTCAATAATGGAAAATCATCTGCAACCGCGATCGGATAAATACGTTAATCGTTTCAGATTTTTGAGTCGCAAACAATTGGAAGGTGAAAGCATATCGGATTACGTAGACGTTTTGAAGAGAATGGCGACGAAATGTGAGTTCGGAGAGTGGTATGAAGTAGGGTTGTAACGGAGGCTTGTTAGTGGAGGCGGATGCGGAGGCGACGAGTCTCACCTCCGCGGATGCGGAGGTTAACGGAGGCGGAGGCGGAGGTGAGTGAAGTACATATAGAAAAAATTGAAATTTATGGTTAATTAAAACAAAATTTTTATTTTAAATACGTACATTAATTGTAGTATACTTGAATATTAACTTCTTGTAATGAAAATTAAGGAGAAACAAATTGTGTTTGCCGCATTCCCGCCTCGCAAGTCGCGGTCAAGAATCAACTAGTGATTCTTAACCATTTCGCGCCCAAACGCGGCCGGACCGTTGTCGAGCGTCGCAGCTTGCGCGTTATTTATTTTATAAACACGTAAATAAACCTCCGTTATAACTCCGCAGCCGGAGGTGGAAGCGAAGATACGATTTCTTGCGGAACTTCCGCAGTAACGGAAGCGGAGGCGAAGCTCCGTTACAACCCTAGTACGAAGGAAGTTTAAGAGAACAGTTAATTTGCGGGATCAAAGAGGAGGCAAAAAAAAATTTACTTTCTCACGAAGTATAGTTAAATTTCAATGAATTATTTAATCTGGCTTTGAACTTGGAGGCGGCAGATAGACTTGAAGAGGAGGTACTGGTGGCGAGGACGGTGCCTGTTGATAGAAGACGTACATGGGGCGCAAGCTTCCCGCGGCGTCGGCGGGCCATGCGGAGACATCGTGTGTTCCGTATTCAGACGGATCTTATTTAAGATTCGGCGCAACATTATGTTGGGTGTGAAACAAGCCCAAAACTGTCAAAATAGTTGAGTGCGATACAGATAGTGCTATCTAGTGTACTTATAAATTTATACGTCTCTGAAGTGAACACATTTAAAACTATCGACATACTAATGGACATGCCTTAGAGATGAGAATTGTGGCATTCCGAAAGAAAGAGGAAACGAAGTTTCGGTCTATCTTTATCTCTCTCAAAATCATCAATCATCTATGAGGAAAGAGAGTGCTAGACCGAAAGCATTGGCCATCTCTCACTCTTTTCAAACCAAAAAAAAATACTGCAGATTATACGCGTACGGCATGTCCATTAGAAAATGTCGATGCTTAAAACATTGTTTCTAATATTAACTATGGCACCAACTGTCGATGTACAGGCTACAGCACATCAAGCTACTACAGTCTTTCAGATTTCTTTATTAGATCTTCAACTCTATCGCTACAGCATTAATACCGAAGGTTCAGTGGGAATATTTGACAGATTCGTGTAGCTGGAAATATTGTCATCTGTACCTGTTCGCCCTTTGCAAATGCACTCTACGACAATCCCTAATTATTATTTTTTTAGCTAATATTAAGAAAGGCTTTTGTTCCTGTATAAGTGAAAGAGCCATCAATAGTTATGGACCTGTCGAGTGCGCGGCCAATACGAGCTTATTGCTATCTAAGACCTTTGGCTTATTGTTAAATGAAGGTGTTGTTTTATTTTGTATTACTCTCTGAAAATATTTGTAGAAAATAAATGAACATACATATATAACAGGCTGGTTTTACTTTTAAAATCCTCACTTCCTCAGTAAAACACCTACCTACTTACAAATTTTACTACATCACACAAGTAGTTGAATCAGGAATGACGAGATCCGTAGAAGAACGAAAGTAACGGATATAGCCCGAAGAATTGCAACACTAAAGTGGCAGTGGGCTGGACACATTGCCCGTAGGACCGATGCCCGATGGGGCGACGGGTTCCCGAGTGGCGACCACGAAGCGTGGGTAGGCCCCCGACAAGGTGGACCGATGACCTGGTGAAGGTCGCGTGAAACCGCTGGATGCGGGAGGCGCAGGACCGTTCGTCGTGGAGAACCTTAGGGGAGGCCTATGTCCAGCAGTGGACGTCTTTCGGCTGAAATGATGACAACAATACCGTAAGTTTTCTATACTATTCTGTAGTATTTGGCTGATATTTTATCCCCAAAATATAATATCAACTATCTGTTTCGCAACTATAAGTAATTCTCGCAGTTATTCGTACGACATAAGCAATACAATCGTCGAAAGTTGAGTGGGAATCTATGATTGAGTGTTGTATTTGTAATGTAATGTGACTATGGGTGTATTATTTCTAGTTCGAGTCAGTGATAGTCGAATTAAAATGATTTTATAACCTTTTTAAATTATTTATAGTGTCGTTTACTAAATAAAAACGCGTGATTTATGTAGTAAAAAGTGCATTCAGTGAATAATTCATAAAGAACATTGAAATATCGCAGCATAGTGACCACATCATGGCTTTACATCAAATCTCCTAGTAGTCGGCTCACGCAGCCGTTTTTCAACTGTCATTGGCGATATCCGCCATTAATGTGAAACATTTTTTTAAAGAATTTCTATAATTTGTCACACGTGTTATTTGCAAAATTGTGGTATCTAACCACAGAGGCCATTAAAGAGTTGAAGTAGTATTCACTCTAAAGAAAAGAAAAGAAAGAAAGATTTTATAACCGTTCCGTTCCAGGAAACAAAAAACCTTCGCTGTTCAAATTTTTATGACAAACTTACAAAAGAATTTGTAAGGGTTCTAAAGTATGTTTAGGATAGTACCTAGTTTATTGTCCACCATCTTTAAACATGAACTTTGCTACATATTAATATGAATAATTGATTTGCATCAAGTTTTACCACCGACACCAGCCCCCTTGCTAAGTCGCCAAGACAACTTGTGTTAAAGATGCTGATGATGCTGCCTTTGAAGGATGTTTCTTTCTTGCATTTAGGTACATTCATGCCATTTTAAAATTATACGACTGGTTCGTTATATGGCATATGCAAACGAACAAATAAACTATTTAGGAAAGGATATAAAACAGAAAGTATTATTTTTTGAGGGGAGTAGTGTAGTGTGTATAAGGGCGTGCGATGATGTGTGAGTGTGTGTGAGGGTGCGTGAGTGTGTGTATATTGTCTCTAAGTCATCATCATCAACCTTTTAATCGTCCTACTGCTGGGCACAGGTCTCCTCTCATACAGAGAAGCATTAAGCGTAATCACCACGCTTGCTCAATGCGGGTTGGCGATTTTAGACTTAAAGTCCAGGTTTCCTCAAGATATTTTCCTTCACTTGTTAATCAGTCATTGGTTTCCAAAATATACTTAGAAAGTACATAAGTATAAGTTAGAATAGTTACATTGGTACTTGCCTGACCTGGAACAGAACCCGCACACTCATTTGAGAGGCTGGTGTTTTAACCACTAGGCCATTACGACATCCATCCTTAATGCGCTTAATTAGTAGGTAGGATAGTAATACCTACTAATTAAGCGTACTAATTACAGGGAAAATATCTTTGAGTAACGAGGTACAAATATTTAGAGGTACCGATGAATCACTTAAATAATGGTTGCAATGATCGAATTTGTAATTTACGGATTTTTTATAAATATTATTTGATAGACAAAGTAATTATTAACTATACCATCGCCTAGCTCCATAAAGAATAGAGGTAAACAAACCAATTTAGGGTTATCACAACTCACGTTTTACAAATCTCCTGTTATTTACATGATTATCGACTTTTACATGCTAGCTATTTATTAACAATTCCTATCGCACCATATTTCAATAGAATCACTAAAATAGCATGCATAATAACTTGGTATTTCGAAAAACCATTAAAAAGTCGACATTAATTTTACGTGATAGCCCTATAAAAAAACAAAGATGGATGAAATCCTGGTATTAAACACATTTTGTGGAATTCAACGAATGAATAAAGTTGAGGCATTTGTCAATACAATTTTGCATATTTTACCTACTTTCAAATAAACTACATAACACATGCATTGTAATACTTTCAAGTATGGACAAACTATAATTACATATATCAAAAAAATTAACTTATTAGGAAATTAGCTTACATGTGTGTCATATTTCATTCAAATCGGTTAAGCGTTCTATGCAAATCATAAATATCTAAACATAAATGAACTGTTTAGATTAGTAGGAAGTAGGATTATTACTTTTGTGAAAATCATCTATGTAGAAAAGGTTGTTAATATCTGTCTTTTAGGCGTAAACTACTCGTTGCCTAGCAACGGTTTGTTTACCTCTATTCTTTATCGAATTTGGCTGAACTATAGTTTATATTACTACTAAGTCATTAAGACATGGGGGAGGGGAGGGGGGGGGGGCACAGTTACCTACATCGAGCTTGGCGACTAACTTTTTTCATCATTGAAACATATATTTATTTATGTCCAGTCCGCAATAGATGTCTCTGTTATAAAATTCTAAAAGCAACAAGATTCATTTTTTATAGTGATAATTTGAATATATTAAAATCTTCATATAAACAATTAATTATATTTATCTATAATATCTTAAATTCTTTTAATATAAAGGGAATAATAACAGGGAATAATATAATGGTTTTATATTGACAGTGCACAGTGCAAGTATTTGTATACAATTAATATGAATATTTGCACTGGTCTGGTCGTGCCTTGGAAAACACGTTAAGCCGTTGGTCCCGGTTGCCATACGAACATCTAGTGGCAGTCGTTACGGGTTGTTGCAGCCCTCAAAAGTCTAACAATTGGTCTAACTGCAATGCTTCGATGTCGCCTTCGGGTTGTGGAGGTCAGACGGCAGTCGCTTCACGGAAAATGTCGAAGTTTAGCCGAAATCCGCAGTTAGACTGGTAAAGCGGACCCCAGACTCCAAAGCTGATAAGCTACGGATGCGACTGGGATTAACGCTGAGATGATGATGATGACCTAAGCATTGTAGTGTAGACCAATTGTTAGACTTTTGAGGGCTCCAACAACCCGTAACGACTGCCACTAGATGTTTGTATGGCAACCGGGACCAACGGCTTAACGTGCTTTCCGAGGCACGACCAGACCAGTGCAAATATTCATATTCATGCATACAAATATTTGCACTTTGCGGGGATCGAACCCGCGCCTCCTTGCGCAACGGCCGCGTTTGCTACCGCTACGCCACGGGGGCTGTCAATTTCCTAAATATTGGTATTATTACAAAATAATGTTCCACAAGAAAATTAGAATAAAAAAGTTCGGTACTGGGAAATAAAAGGCTTTTAATCCATGCTAATAATAAAAATGCGAAAGTAACTCTGTCTGTCTGTCTGTTACGCAGTTACGCTTTCCCGCTTAACCCTCTCAACCGATTTTGATGAAATTTGGCACAGACAATCTTTGGACCCTGAGAAAGAATATAGGCTACCTTTTATCCCGGAAAAATATGATATTCCCGAGGGAAATCTAAAAAGCGCGATATAACCGAACTCCATGCGGGCGAAGCCGCGGGTGGAAAGCTAGTTATAAATAAATCTAATATCAATATTACATACTGTGTTGTGGGTAAACCTGTGCGTGTGAGCGTGTGTGAGTGTATAATAGATCGATAGTTCCTTGTTCAGAAATACAGATGGAGCTTCAAACTTGTCATGGCTAAAATTCACGAGAGTGGGCACTGTTTTCCTTTTTATATTCTAGTACTCTGTGTTGTACAATGGGCCTTATAAGAAGGCTCAAAGTCACTCAAAGGGCAATGGAGAGGGCTATGAGGAGATCCGCAGAAGAACGAGAGTAACCGACATAGCTCAAAGAATTACAACACTAAAGTGGCAGTGGGCTGGACACATTGCCCGTAGAACCGATGCCCGATGGGACCGACGGGTTCTCGAGTGGCGACCACGCACCGGAAGACGCAGCGTGGGTAGGCCCCCGACAAGGTGGACCGACGACCTGGTGAAGGTCGACCGGTCGTCGTGGAGAACCTTGGGGGCGGCCTATGTCCAGCAGTGGACGTCTTTCGGCTGAAATAATGATGATGATGATGACTCTGTGTTCAGACACTTCATAGACAATTTAGATGTGATTAAAAAATGGCGCCAAATATACGTCTATCTCTAAAGCATTAAGACTTAAAGTTGATTGAGAATATTTGTCAATAAAATAATTATATCATTGTCGATCTTTTTGGTTGACTGGTTTTGTTTTGGATAACGAAAATTTAAACACTGGCGATATCCGCCATTATTGTGAAATAAAATTTTTAAGGAATTTCTATAATTTGTTACACGTGTTATTGGCAAAATTGTGGTATCTAACCACAGAGGCCATTGAAGAGTTGAAGTAGTATTCACTCTAAAGAAAAGAAAAGAAGAGAATATTTGACAGTTTCGAGTAACTTGACCTGCAGTGTCGTCCGTACCTATGGGTGTAAAGTAAAAGCAACTTATAGAAAAATAATAAAACACGTAAAGCATATTAATATTTATTTATTGTATTGCATACAAAATACATATCACTTGTTATTGTAACTTAAATCTTGCAACACCATCTGAAAATAATGCAAAAAATAAATATTATTATTAATTGATTTTAACTAGAAAAAGATGGTTTCGTACGTATCATCATAAGACTAAGTTAAACACAATCCATACTAATATTTTAAATGCGAAAGTATCTCTGTCTGTCTGTCTGTCTGTCCGGCTTTCACGACAAAACTACTGAACCGATTGTAATGAAATTTGGTACACAGATAGTCTAGAACCCGAGAAAGGACATAGGCTATAAAACATCCCGCTATGACCAATAGGAGCAGAGCAGGAACAAAAAATGTTGCGAAAACGGGAGCAAACGCGGACGTACATATTGTTCCCATTATTTTAACAGGCGTTTATGTTATATCAACTGAGCTCTTTCGGTTAGAAGCTTACGCGGGTGAAACCGCGGGGCACAGCTAGTTAAAAATAAAAACAAGTTATATACAACGTTATTTTTTCTTTATACGAAGCCTGAATATAGTTTGTTCAGAATAAGCAACTGAATCGATTCCAATCATTTTTACACCATGTTATATTTTTTCCCAAATACATTTAGAAATTATTGCAGTGTGGTTACCGAGCGCATAACACAACAGACAGACAACAACAGAGAGACAGGCCAACCCAACTTTTTGTACGTCAGTATTACATAAGACAGTCTCCCAAAACGCCTACCCATCGACACTTCCAAGTGCTTCCGCTGGGAAGAAGAAGTGATGGAACAAACTCCCCAGCAGCACAGCTGTCTGTTCAGAGAAAAACACTTCCTTCAAGACAGCCCTTAACTATCATTTATCTTTTGTCTTTTTCTTAATGAAGTGGATAAAAAAAGCTGCGTTGAGGACGGGTCTGAGCAGTTGTGTTGCGATGTGTGCCGGGTACGATGCGCCAAATATTGTTGTGTCGGGAGTTTGGTCGCGGAGGAACATCAGTCTCCCTCTGGCGCAGCATCGTTGGTCGTGTTGTTGGGTTTAACATTGCATCACCTCGCTCAACTGCCGTCTTCCTTCCTATACACTAAGGTTCTTGAAGTGAATGGGCTTAATAAACTAGCGCGCTTTACCATCAACGATTGCATCACTGCTTACCATCAGGCGGGATTGCAGTCAAGCGCTAGTTTATAATTATTAACAAAAAAAAGTTTGTGGATAAGGCTATCGCCATCACTGACCAGTTTGATGTCCTGTTCATTGGTGAACATTCCTGTTGGAGCCAGTTCAGGTCTTCATCAAGTCCTCGTTTCTTGAGTATGGGGCCCAAAGTGTCGAAGACACGCTTATGGTAAGCATTGATGTAGGATAACTGAAAAAATTAAAAGCATTAGCATCATCAACCTTTTTATCGTCCCACTGCTGGGCACAGGCCTCCTCACATACAGAGAAGAATTGAGCGTAATCACCACGCGTACCTATTTAATACGCGTGGTGATTACTAATATATAAAGCTGAAGAGTTTGTATGTTTGTTTGTTTGAACGCACTAATCTCAGGAAGTAATGGTCCGATTTGAAAAAATATTTTTGCATTGGATAGCCCAGTAATCCAGGAAGGTTTTAGGCTATATAACATCACGCTGCGAGCAATAGGAGCGGACCATAACTAAATCCACGCGAACGACGTCGCTGGCGGCCGCTAGTAAATAATATATGTTACAGCCAGTAGAAGTATTTCCTGCATCGTGGATGCGTTTACTAACATATAAAATTACATACACAAACAAGCAAACTCTTAACAGCCTCCGTGGCGTAGCGGTAGCGAACGCGGCCGTTGCGCAAGGAGGCGGGGGTTCGATCCCCACACAGTGCAAATATTTGTATGTATGAATATGAATATTTGCACTGGTCTGGTCGTGCCTCGGAAAGCACGTTAAGCCGTTGGTCCCGGTTGCCATACGAACATCTAGTGGCAGTCGTTACGGGTTGTTGGAGCCCTCAAAAATCCAACAATTGGTCTAACTGCAATACTTCGATATCGCCTTCGGGTTGTGGAGGTCAGACGGCAGTCGCTTCACGGACAATATCGAAGTTTAGCCAAAATCAGCAGTTAGACTGGTAAAGCGGACCCCAGACTCCAAAGCTGAAAAGCTACGGATGCGACTGGGATTAACGCTGAGATGATGATGACACAAACAGGCAAACTCGGAACAACTACTTGTAGGCCGTGTTCCGTGTGGGAATCTAACCCGCAACATGCGGCATAGCAGTCCATCGCTTAATCACTTTTTTTTAGTTTCTGGCGTGGAAAATCCTCATGGATGTCCACCACCCTGGGGCTGCCGACGGGGTTATGTAGGGTAAATTTATAAATTGAAAGTTATACCTCAAAATCAGAAAGCATGGTCACATCAATACAGTCTTTTTGATGTGGTACCAGAGTGAGTGTGTTGAATCCAAGCACGCCACGTCCGTCGTAGTCACCTTGAAGACCACTAGCCTGGAAATAAGCATAATACATCAATAGGGATGTATCATAGGTATGAAAATCAAAAAAATAATTAGTCCTAAAGTAAATAGATAATAAAAAAAATTAAGACTCGGTATTTTTTATTTGGTCGAAATTACCAAAAACTACCGAGATATAGCGTACTAAAGTTACGGAGTGGGGGCTAATTACGTCACGCCGTGGTATATTTTGTACCACGGCATAACGTCATGCGACATTTCAAATCAATATATCTTCCTAATTATTTGAATGAAAGAAAAATGAAAAATACGTGTTCAATATTTTTTATAAATCTATCTGATGGACATTAAATTATTTTTTAGGATACAACCCAATTAACATAGGTGGCTACATTATTGCAGCAGCATGCGTGGAACGAAGGATAAGTTACATTTGTCGAAGTCAATTTATGGATGGGTCACAAGGTATCATACGGAGCCCTGACAACCGATCTTAGTAAGGTGTATCGCACAAAATTTTTCTTCGATCCTTTTTTACTAAAATAGTAAAAAAAAGACGCACTTAACATAATTTAGTTTAGTTTGTGCAAGATTGGCGTCGACAACTGTCAACGTACTGTACGTATATTACCTTGGGATGTTTGGTGTCTTTAGTAACATGGATGACCTCCACTAAGTCCTCATGACGAATACCAAAATCTCCCACCTTGTAGTACCCTGGCTCTGAAAATATAATAAACAATATTTTAACTATTAATCATCATCATCTCAGCGTTAATCCCAGTCCCATCCGCAGCTTTTTTTTTTCAGCTTTGGAGTCTGGGGTCCGCTTTACCAGTCTAACTGCTGATTTTGGCTAAACTTCGATATTTTTCGTGAAGCGACTGCCGTCTGACCTCCACAACCCGAAGGCGATATCTAAGCATTGCAGTTAGACCAATTGTTAGGCTTTTGAGGGCTCCAACAACCCGTAACGACTGCCACTAAGATGTTCGTATGGCAACCGGGACCAACGGCTTAACGTGCTTTCCGAGGCACGACCAGACCAGTGCAAATATTCATATTCATGCATACAAACATTTGCACTGTGCGGGGATCGAACCCGCACCTCCTTGCGCAACGGCCGCGTTCGTTACCGCTACGCCACGGAGGCAGTCTATATTTTAACTATTAATATAAGGAAGAGAATAGAACACACTATATTATGCGTAACGTATAAAAATCAGAAAAACTGGTAAGCGCAATATGTAGCGACATCTAGCGGCAAATGGTGGAATGAATCAGCAATCGGTACCATGGGTTCGTATAGATGGCGTTGCTTACTAATCGATTTCTTTAAGATAATAACAATATAATGGATGCATTTATTGATGCAGTAATAAAACGACTAAAAAGGGTGTTTTACTTGGCAGGTAATTAAAGTTTAACATTGTGAAAAATAGGTATAATAGTCTGTGGTCGTTAGATATGACGTTTAGACTTTCAAGAAAAGCTGTGGCAGAAAGTCCAGGCTGTATGGCGAATCATGCCTTTGCCTTTTCCGTTCAGAAGTAGTACGGAAAGAAGAGAACAAAAAAAAAAAAAGCTGTGGCAGCAGTCTATTTTTTTACATGCTTTTAATTAGCTTCACTTGTATGTTTGCTTGCTTGTTTGTTTGTTTATCCGTCTCTAACTCTTTGGACTACAGTGAGCGGCTCATTAATGTAAAATGTCCCACCGTTTTCAATACGCTCGTTCGTTCGTTTTTTTTTTAAAGAATTTCAAATTAAAAAGTTGAAAATAAATATAGTTTAAAAAATTAAAAAAAAAACATGCTTTTAAAAAATATCAAACTAAAAAGTTAAGAATAATTTTTAAAAAAGCGTGCGGCGCTTTGTGGCATAATTCTTGTATATTAAGCGCCTCGCGCTTTTTTTTTTTTAATTATTTTTAATTATAAAAAATGCAGATTTTTTTAAACTATATCTTTAAAGAGAAGTTTTAAAGAAATGTAATATAACAATTGAAATATATTGAATGTCGCGTGAGAGGAAGAGAATCAGCCCTAAAATGAAAAACAGTGTTAGAGACTGGACCATGATGTGTACGTATAATGTCGATTTAACTCTTAGCATAATACGGTGGAAACATGTACATTGGGAAACTCACATATGATTTTTCGTGTTAACTCAATTCAGTCAATTAACTATTATAATAATTTATTTTAAAGAAAATAAGGTCCCCTCAAGAACTCCCCCTCAAGAAAACCCTCAATGCGGCTGTGCATACGCCTATTGATCATCATCATCATCTCAGCGTTAATCCCAGTCGCATCCGAAGCCTTTTCAGCTTTGGAGTCTGGGGTCCGCTTTACCAGTCCAACTGCTGATATGATATGATATGAAGCGACTAACGTCTGACCTCCACAACCCGAAAGCGACATCGAAGCATTGCAGTTAGACCAATTGTTGGACTTTTGAGGGCTCCAACAACCCGTAACGACTGCCACTAGATGTTCGTATGGCAACCGGGACCAACGGCTTAACGTGCTTTCCGAGGCAGGACCAGACCAGTGCAAGTATTTATATTCATGCATACAAATACTTGTACTGTGCGGGGATCGAACCCGCGCCACCTTGCGCAGCGGCCGCGTCCGCTACCGCTACGCCACGGAGGCTGTCGACTTAGGTGATGCTACGTTACAAATAAAGGGTGTATCTGACATCGACGCACAAACGAGTACCATGGATCCAGTGCATGATTCTGAACCCCCCACGGGTGGAATTTATCCTCGGCTTTTCCTTATTTAAAAAAAAAAAATGCAGATTTTTCACTTTAGACTGTTCATAATTGCTATACTTTTATAACCCAATAAGATTTATATATACGCGTATACGCCTATTGATAGTTTGCAATATAGAGGTGAGGCAAGAGGCACATGCGAAATCGATAAGGATCCACAGGATGGAGATGATGTCTGCGACGTCGAGTCCATGGATTGGTCTACATTGGGGTAACAACAAACATTGTAAGTGTTAATCTGAACCATCTTATGAAATACTAAAATCATAGTGTCAGACTAGTGTATGCCTTGTATCTATTAAAATTTTTGAGAGGACTAAATCCCAGATTTTCGACTTTATCTTTAAAGCGTTAAAGCTCAAGGTTGATTGGGAATATTTGACAGTTTAGGGTAGTTTGATCTGCTGTCGTTCGTACACCATGTAAATTACAGAATATAAAGATTTTACAAAAGGTGATACAATGGCGGTGTTATCGCTAAGAGCGATCTTTTACAGACAACCTTTGGATGGAATACCAAGGGGAAGGAGAGAGAAATAATGTAGGTAGTCTACAGTGTAACTGTATTATTAAAGTAGTATTATTAGTAAACCCTGTCTGATCCGTGAAGGTATTGTAAGGTATCGTTAACTGATTCTAATAAAGCCTACAAAGCCGGGCTAAACTTAAAAAAAAATCCTCCTAAAAATAAATATTATTAGTATTAATAGGCAACACGTTAGGCATACATGCGCGGGTGAAGGGGCAGGGCAGGCGGCACGTGGTCGCAACGCTATTCGCTCCGTCACAAATGGTGTTGACACCCAAATTTTGGCGAAGTTAAAATTAATTCGCGGAAAAAGATTATTTCAAAATTCATTAGTATTGCCACTATGATGATTACGTAAAAGGAGATGTTTCATGTTGGGCCACCACTATGTACGCTACATAGATAAAAAGGAAAAAATAGAAGATTTTCATAAAAATACTACTACATTAATTTGAATAAAATTACAAGTATATGTAATTAATTATTTGAAAAGTTTTTTTAGTGAGTTCCAATTTTTTAAGGTAGCCATGACACTAGTTATGACGTTTGATTGGCGACTTTGACAGTTCTATTTTCCCGTTGTGTTCGTGTCGAGTCTTGATTTGAGTTGATTGTGTTTATTTAATGGGCCGTATGTTCGGAATTCATGTTTTGTTTTTTTCGCAGTCATATGGTAGGTAATATATATACGATAGCCTTAGATACATGACACGTCAATCAAATGTCACTGTCAAAATCTTATTTCGCTTATTGCTGACCACCATATTTATTAATAGTTGTGTTGCACTCCTTGGTCGAGTTAAATTGAATCTGTATAAAAACTAAGCCAAAATATAGGAAATTAACATTAAAAACAGTTAACTATACAGTAACTATACCTAGCATTAAGTGTACAATGTGCTGGCCCAGGCTCCATACATTTCTGAAACATCTCCTTTCATATTTTATTTGGTCATGTGTTTACCTAACATTTATTACCATTTTGGGTCGGACGGGGTTTTGCATTTTGGGTCGGGGGGGGGGAAAGAAACCCCCCATACCTATATAGTGTACATAATAAAGACTATTCTATTCTATAGTGTATCATACGTTAAACTTTGTTGATTGATGCCCGCGCCCAGGGTGTACCGGCCTAGAGTCTGCTCGGCCTCAAGGAAGCAAGAGGACCAGCAGCCACTGAGCACTCGGGGAGGTTTACAGCCATGCACCCCAGTAGCTTAACCACTGCACTACCGCACAGTTAAGTGCGCTAACTATACAGGATGTCTCTGACATCGTAACGCATACTTCGCGAAAAGGCTACACCGCATGCCACTAATAAAATTATGATAGTCATTTACGTCGTTAATGAGGGGTTACAGAAATCACAGTGTTTAAAAAAAATGTATCGGCTCGGCCTTTGAACGTTGCAAGCGTGCCGCCGCGCGTTTTCGTAGGTATGATGCTGACCCCTGATGTGAACTCTATTAAATCACCTGATAGGATAGTTTTTCCAGTTTTGTTCACATTGCGCTTTTTTGTGTTAATAGCGAATTAATTATTTTTACTTTAAAATCTTATTGGGTTATAAAAGTACAGCAATTATAAACGATCTAAAGTTAAAAAAAACTGCATATATTTTTTTTTAAATCAGGAAAAAACCCGACGAAATTTTCCACCACTGAGGGGTTCAGAATCATGTACTGGACTCATGGTACTCGTTTGTGTGTCGATGTCAGATACACCCTTTACAGTTTCGCCACAGACACTTGGGACTGTCCTACTCTTGGTCGTTTTGGTCTAATTGCAAAGCTTCGATATCGCCTTCGGTGGAGGTCAGACGGCAGTCGCTTCACGGAAAATATAGAAGTTTAGCCAAAATTAGCAGTTAAACTGGTAAAGCGAACCCCAGACTCCAAAGCTGAAAAAGCTTCGCATGCGACTGGGATTAACGCTGAGATGATGTCTTGGGAATGTCCCACCTATTTTTAATGGGACAAAACCCGCCACACATTATCCCACCCACTGCAACTCCTGAAAGCCAAAATCAACAGTGGAGACCGCCAGAAAAACTCCGAGCAATGAAGCTCGACGAGTCGCGGAGAAACGATTCAACTGTCTTGGGTCCCGCAACGAAATTAATCAGAAAAGATTAACGGAGGAGTAAGAGAAAAGATATTTTTTCCACTTCCATCCATAACAAGTAGGAGACAAAACGGAACTAGGCCAATCGGCACAAAGGGACATTATTGCAACTGGGAGAAGCCCAGATTGCCAAGCACCACGGAATAAAATTTGATTAAGTTAATGGGTCCTAAGTAGGTATGTGCTGTTACAATTGATTCCAATAATAGGTATGGCAAAAGCGCCTGAACGCACGGAAATTGGTTCTAGTTTCTACAAGGTCCGTATAATAAACGGCTATCGTACTACATACCATTGCTAAGTATTTGTCCGGCATTTAGGCCAGGGTCGTGAGGGTATGGTCTCCAGGAAATGCCTGAGGGACCCTCGTGAACGTTAAGGAAGTGTCCCACACCATGTCCAGTGCCGTGAGCGTAGTCCAGACCAACTTCCCATAGAGAGTGACGAGCGAAGCTGTCCAGGACATTACCCTAGAAAGATTAGCAAAATATAATATTATTATTTTTTTTACAAATCACACAGATTGAGCTAGCCCCAAAGTAAGTTCGAGACTTGTGTTATGGGATACTAACTCAACGATACTATATTTAAAATAGATACTTATATAGATAAACATCCAAGACCCAGGCCAATCAGGAAAAGATCGTTTTTCATCATGACTTAGAAGAGTGTCCATGGAGTTTCTTGCCCTTTCTTCTCCTTATGTACCTACTCTTTGGAATGAGCGACTAGCTTCACCTTACTGACTGACCGATCTTCTGACAATTCAAAAGTGCCTGTAACTGGTTTATTTGAAATAAATGCTTTGACTTGATTTGATTTGACCTGGCCGGGGATCGAACCCGGGGCCATGCAGGCGTGTTGACCGCTGCGCCACGGAGGTCGGTTAAAAAAAATACTGTGTAGAACAAAATACTGTGTAGAAAAAATACTGTGTAGAAAAAATACAGTGTAGAAAAAATACCGTGTAGAAAAAATACTGTGTAGAAAAAATACTGTGTAGAAAAAATACTGTGTAGAAAAAATACTGTGTAGAAAAAATACTGTGTAGAAAAAATACTGTGTAGAAAAAATACTGTGTAGAAAAAATACTGTGTAGAAAAAATACAGTGTAGAAAAAATACCGTGTAGAAAAAATACTGTGTAGAAAAAATACTGTGTAGAAAAAAATAAACAACGTTATTTTTCGTTTATACGAAGCCTGAATATAGTTTGTTCAAAATAAGCAACTGAATCGATTCCAATCATTTTTACACCATGTTATATTTTTTCACAAATACATTTAGAAATTGTTGCAATGTGGTTACCGAGCACACAACACAGTTGACGTTAGATCATAGTACTAGGCACGGGCCCCGCGACTTGCCGCTGCAGTCGTGGCCGTGCAAGCGGTGCGTGAACCATATTTTTGTTGGGACAACCAGGTATGATAACAAGCTCATAACCTTGTAGTTTTTCTTGATGTCTTTTTTAAAATTTGTACATAGATTCTTTACTTAAACCTTGTAGTTTTGCTTGATGTCTTTTTTAAAATTTGTACATAGATTCTTTACTTAAAATACTGTAAGTTTTCGTGTTTCAAATAAACGAAAAATACCGTTGTATAATGTTCTTCATAGTTTACAGAAACAAGGATCAACGATCTTACAAATGTTTGATTTTTTTTTTTTATAATTATAAACAGTGCTTCACCGCAATCCCGCCTGATGGTAAGCAGCGATGCAATGGTTGATGGTAAAGCGACTAGTTTATTAAGAGCCTATTCACGACGAGGAGAAAAGCTTCGTCCGGTTCGTAGTTGTGTGCCGTACGATGCGGGAATAAATCATGCAATTCCCTCGCACAGAAATCAGAAATATTTTATTTGTGATACATAGGTACAGTGGTTAGGTATTCATATTTGAGGATAAAGTGCGCTATGATCAGCCTATTATAGGCATACAAATACAAAAAATAAAATAATAAAATTACATTATACAGATTACATTATAATAGCGATAATTAAAGTCAAAAAGTCATAATAATTTTTAAGTTAACGTCAAAACCATTCTGATTTAAATACAATATGGTCAAATGAGCAAATCCCATAATATTATCATAATGAAGTCAAAACAATTAATCAAATATATGTCAAAATAATTTTGGACTTAAATAATACAAAGTCAAAGAAAAAAAAATTACAATTATACAATGTCAAGATTTGTCCAATAAAAAGTCCGATACACTATAATAACATTTTTGACACAACATACTTCTTAGTTTTACTTTAAATGAATTTATAGGCAATTTTTTTAGCTCTTTCGGTAATTTATTATATATAACTGGTGCCATGTGAAATACACTTTTATACATTAAGGCAGTATTCGTTCTTGGAATACACAAACGACTTTCGTCCCTTTGGGTCCGATTGAGAGCTACAGATACTAAAGTAAACAAATGAGGATTTTGTTTAACGAAAGCATCCTATAGATAGAAAACCGACAAACTGGCTACTCTTCGCCTGTGCTCCAGGCTGTGGAGACTGTTTTACCTTGACTCCCTTCGGGAACAGAGCGCTGCCGACCATCATCTGTCCTTTGAGAACTCTGGTGAAAGCTGACTTCTCCTCGGTCGTGGGCGCGCGGGACATGTGACGAGTACGAGTGATGTCTGTCGTGCCATCCCTGAGAAAAACAAGAGAAAATAATATCAGTTGTGACAAACCTTTTCTTCCACCAACGCTATCTATTTTACAAGAGGGAAACTAAAATAGTACCGCTTCTACACACTAGATGGCGATGTTAGGTTACGTAGCTTTTCTGAATCGCACTGTTAAGATTCTCCGAGGTCTAATGATGTCAGCTTCATTATTTGATCTTATTGAGGCATACCCAGCGTTGGATACCTGCGTAATGTCCAGATTGGAATAGCTCATGGAGCAAATACCTATGGAGAGGAGATGTTGTAATTAGAGTTCTCTAAGAAACAACGCGTGACAATTTGCGGGATGAGGGGTACAAAAACTGGGCGGGATCTTGTTAGATCCTGCCCCCTTTTTACCCGACTACGGCAAAGCAAAAGGAGGGTTATGATTTTGACAGGCTATGTATGAATGTATGTGTGTGTATATGGTTCATCTGTTCCCTCGTAACTTCTAAACTACTTATCAGAATTCGACAAATGACATACCATTAGAAGCGTCTTAATATCCGCTGGTTATAGGCTATATGGAGTTTCACAAAATCTAATGTGGCGCCCTCTAGCGGACAAAACATACAGAGTAAAAAAATAAAGTTAAGATAAATATGCCGTGTTTGGTATTATTTGAAAGCGCTTTACTTGTACATTTTGAATATATATATATATATATTACTAGCATTTGCTTGTGACTTTACCTGTATTCATGGGCTGATGGCATATATATAATTCACATCTTTTCGTTCATAGCTTCTTTACTACTTATCAGAATAAGACTACTGCAGTACCATTAGAGGGGCCTTGATATTCTGTTGGTTATGAGCTATAAAGCTTGTCACCAAATTTAGTATTACGCCCTCTAGCGGACAAAAAGTTCTATGTTAATATAAAATTAAAATAAATATACCGTATTTGATATCACTTGAAAGAGCTTCGCGAGTACTTTATGTTTGTACATAATTCCGAGTAATGCTTCGTAGAAATTTGAATGTAAGCCAGGGTTTGGTAAACGGAGCGATGGGAGTGGTGAAGGCCTTCGAATGGCCTGCTCTTCGGCGCGATCAGTTGGAACAGGGAGAACAGCCAAGCGCTGTTCTCATACAATTTGACGACGCATCCATTAAAGCAGATATTAACGGACTTCTCAGAATCGAGCCTTGCCTCACTGAATTTGACGGCTTGAGGGGGTCTTGGCAAATTCAGCGTAAAATTCTCCCGCTGATTCTTTCTTGGGGTTGTACTGTACATAAATTACAAGGTTATACTCTAGATAAAGCAGTTATCGATCTAGGAAAGTCATTGTTTGCTAAAGGGCAGGCCTATGTCGCTCTCAGTAGAGTCAAAACCATAGAGGGATTGTTTATAAGTGCCTTGGATCTTAATAAATCCACATGACAGTCGATCGTTAGCAGAATTAGATAGATTAAGAAATCTTCCCAGGTCCTCTTAATATATGAAACATCCAATCTATTTATACTAACGACCTCATCCACTAATTCATGACCCATTCGCTGCCATCGACGCAAATGTGCGTCGCTACTACGAAATACTGGGAGCTTCATACGGGGAAACCATTGCTATACGCGCTACGATCCACGTGCTACGAAATAGTAAAATAGGATATCTCTACATATTACTATACGCCGATACATAAGTCAAAAGAGATGTCGTATGTTAACTACCTAGTTTTTAGTTCGTCAATTTAACTTTTATTAATATTATGCGCCACAAATACACTTTTACACCAAAATAGTACAAATAATAAAAAGTAAAAAAACTAAAACCCAACTACGACAAAAAACGACGCTGAAAAAGTATAAAACAAGATTTTCAGAATACTGAACTGAACAAAGTTGCTAATGTAGTTGCAAGTAATTTATCTCTACATAGTGAATATTGCATACTTCAGAATAGTATTGTATGACCTTATTGTCAATTTACAACGGAGGCATCTTGGTAGTCTACTGTGACCATTTACTTGCAACTACATTAGCAACTTTGTTCAGTTCAGTTTTAGTTTTTTTACTTTTTATTTGTTTTCCATCTACCGGTCAAAACTGTCAATAGCAAAACTGCTTGCTTCTTTTTGAATTTGATGATACTACGTAGTTTAACTACCTCACACTAGATGTCATCAGGGGCGTGCACAAAGATTTTGTATAAGGTATGCATAAATACACTACTGAAATCTCTGATGGTAAAACCTAAAAAACATAACATAAACTTAGTTTCAATTTAGCATAGGTCAAATAAATGAAATCCGTGGGATGTCAAGTTTTTTTTTTGTCCATATGAATACAATGAAAGGTTATTAATATATTACTGACTCAACTGTAAATAAGTAATAAATTATTTCACAAAAAATAAAAAATATTATTTTACTGTCTAGGTATAAATTAAATCAACCAGTCGACAAATCTGTGAGTCTGCTTCGGCCCTTGGAATTGGAATCATAACATAATTTGTAAACTTCAGGAAAATTATTACAATATGAAGTATAGTATTCAAATTCGAAAGCAAGTAGGTAGGTTGAAAAACTTAAGGTCTTTTAAGTTTTTATAACAACTATGACACTCGTTCAAGACGTTATCAATAACATTTTAAAAGTTTTAAATTAATAGTTTTAAAATCTTAAAACTTTTGAGTTAAACCAAAATCGCGAACACGCAGAGTTTTATATTTTTCCTCAAAACTTAACGTAGAATATTCATATATTATATCCATATTCTAGAAAGAAAAAATTTTACCAAACTCAGTAAATGAACATTCAATTACACTTAAAACAACCAACATATTTATATTACCAAATACACCAATATCGAAACAATATAAGCTGATAAAATAAAAAGGTATTTGAACGAGCAACAATGATGCTATATTTGTTAACTTCTTCAATCGGTCGGATAGGATTAGAAGCAGAGCTTACATCGCCTTGTAAACTCAAAGAAATTACATGCATACGTACGCAAAGTTAACGCACACAATCAAATAATTTTATTCACAGACAGGACTACACACGCGAAAGAATAATCACATTCATTTTGTGCCTTCGCCGCTAGCCGGCTCTGGCGCTGGTAACGCAAGCGGCTAAGTGGTTCGCGTAGTTCTCTCTAGCCTCCATAGATGGCAGTGTTATCAATATGTAACTTTGTTTTGATATAAATTAATTAATACGATTCGGATATTCCGAATTCGAAAATTATTAGGGTATGCAGTGCTTATATGCCTATATGAAGCGCACGCGCCTGGATGTCATAACATCCACACACACACACACACACACACACACAAACACACACACACACACACACACACACACACACACACACACAGGGACGTACTCAGAACTTTCGTACCATTACCTATTATGTAAACAAGTAATACTTTCCTAAATCAAAAGTAGCATGATGCGAATGAAGCTGTGTGTGTGTGTGTGTGTGTGTGTATGGTCAAGTAATGTTAATTTAGGTATGTCAGTAGAACAAATTTTTGTACATATAATTATTAAAGTATATTAATACTGCTCTATATTTCTATGACATAAAGTGTCGCCATCTATTATCAAGTAGAATAAGTATAATTGAAGACGCCCACAAGATAAGAGATTTTTGTAGAACTATTCTATTAAATCCATACTAATATTATAAATGCGAAAGTAACTCTGTCTGTCTGTCTGTCGGTCTGTCTGTCTGTCTGTCTGTCTGTCTGTCTGTTACGCTTTCCCGCTTAAACCTCTCAACCGATTTTGATGAAATTTGGCACAGACAATCTTTAGACCCTGAGAAAGAACATAGGCTACCTTTATCCCGGAAAAATTTGATGTTCCCGAGGGAAATCTAAAAAGCGCGATATAACCGAACTCCACGCGGGCGAAGCCGCGGGCGGAAAGCTAGTTATGAATAAAATTACTTACACGTGAAATGTGATGCCTTTCGTAGCACCAGAACGTCTGTCCGAGTATTTTTTCAAAACACACACACAACATTTCATCCTTTTTTACTTAATAATATGAAATGAACACGTAAAACCTCCGTTGTGCACAGAACGGACGACGACAGTACACTTTGTTCAGTGTAGTGTCTGTTGCTGTGTCGTGTGTGTGTGTGTGTGTCTGTCAATAGGCCCTGACGTCATCATAGTGGGCGTGGCCTGAATAAAGGCCACGCCCACTATGATGACGTCAGGGCCTATTGACAGACAGACAGGGCCTATTGAGAATCACAGTGCACAGGTACTTAGGCCGCCTCCTCTCTATATTTGCTCCATGGAATAGCTACAGAGGACTCTGCGAGACTGCGAATAAGTCTCTAAATAAACTGTTTTCCAGTGTTGCCAACCTAAATTTTAGAAAATTGTTAGATTATGTGTCAAAAGTCGGTAGGAATTGGTAGAATGTAAAATTCAAAATTACCACCAGTAACTTATGTCAGTTTTCGATGTAGAATGCCCAAATAACTTCTTCATTCCCTTCTGCAGCAAAGCAATATGCTTCAAATTGTAAATAGACTGTTACGCGAATAGGGTAGGTTTTTTTTAACCCTTCTTTCTTCTTCTTCTTCAACCTATAGAGGTCCACTGCTGGACAAAGGCCTCCTCCTCCAAGGCTTTCCACAATGACTGGTCTTGTGCTGCTCGCATCCATCGGCTTCCTGCGACCTTCACTAGGTCATCGGTCCACCTTGTTGGGGGCTACGTTGCATCTTCTGCCACTTTTAACCCTTATTTAAGCAAAAACCATTAAGTTTTTCCGCCGTACTCACTTGTACTGTCCACCGGAGTCAAGTAGGAACATGTCATTGTTCTCTATAACCTTCTGCACACCATTCCTGGATGGGCTGTAGTGTATTATGGCACCGTTGGCGCCCGCGCCCGGTATGGTCTCGAATGAGGGACCCATGAAGTGAGCTTCCTCTCTATAGATAGAGAATAATTGATTATCTATCTACGAAGTTAAAGGAAAAAATATTAATAATAGGCTATTTGACAGATTTATAATTTCTATCTTGAATTACTTGGTTGTGGTTAAGAAGTTCACCGAAAGTATTTTTTTTTTTAATTTTAAATACGTATTACGTAAGAAACATGCAATTAAACATTCAAAATTCAAATAAGCCGCCGAAACGCTTTGTACAGCATAATGGCGTCGCGCCATGTAAGTGACGTCACAAGCATATACAGTATGTTAAATAACAGAGGGCGTTCCCTTAAACTCGTTAATATATATCATTAATAGATTAAAATAAAAATATCAGCATAGAAAAATAAGCATAAAATAATCCGAATAAAAGAAATTATAATTGAAAATAAATTTGAAACCTCCTGTTTTCAATCAAAATAGTAGCGCGGAATAGTATCTACCTAACGTTGCATTGCCCAACACACATCAATCAATTAGATCTTAGATCGCCGCCGCATACGCGGCTCGTCATTCATAAATAAATTGCGACGTTGCCGTCTTTCATGTTCGCGTGTACAGTGTGTTTCTTTTACATGTCAATTTATAATTTTTATTGAATATTTTCATATTGAAAAAATTTTAAAACATTTTGTTTTCGAATGGAAATATTTTTTTTAGCATGTATGTATGCTATACTACACACATCAAAAGTGTCTAGGGATCAACATATATTTTTGCAATAACTTTTCTCCTGATTGATATTAATTAAAATTTTCTTTAAGGATTCATCAAATAAAGTGTTTTCGTTTGTCACAGTAACGATAAACCAAGTCACCTTTGCATTAATAAAGAAATTTGCCATTTTCCTAATAAAGGGATATTTGACATTTGAATCACTAACACAAAAGTTCGAAAAAAAGACTGAAATAACAGTTTTCTCTAAAATTTTATTGGGTAACTTAAACAATTAATAATCCGTGTTTCTACCGCGAACACTAACAACACAAGAACATCGGTTTGGCATACTCAAAATGAGTTCATCCAAATCACGCTGTGGAATGGCCGCCCATGTTCGTTGCAACAACAAAAAAAGGTCTTCTTGCGACTGGATACCCTCCATATTCGGCAGAGCTCTTCTCTGTAGCATATCCCATGCATGCTCAATCGGGTTCAAGTCTGGCGACTGAGCAGGCCAGGGCAGGACATTGATGTTAGCTGCGGCGAGAGTCTGTCTTACAACTCTTGCGGTGTGCGGTCGTGCATTATCATGCATTAACTGAAATAAGGGACCGATTTGCACTTGTAGAGGAACGATGACGTCTGATACAATCGTTTCAGCATAAATTTGAGCGTTGAGGTTGCCTCTGATCCAAATCAACTCAGTTCTTCCGCCGATCCAAATACCCGCCCATACCATGATGGTTCCACCACTATAAGGATGGACTTCCTGGCAGGATTTTAATCGCTGTTGGCGTCCAGGGGTTCTCCAGTGTCGTATACGTCTTGTATCCGGTCTCATACCAAAACGAGACTCATCAGAAAAGCACACGAAACGCCATTGTTCTTCTGCCCAATTTCTGTGTTCAAGAGCCCATTGATATCGAATCCTACGATTGTGCATTGCTATAGGTGGTACCCGTAGCGGTCTTCGGGAATGAAGGTTCACTTCATGCAAGCGGTTTCTGACTGTTTGGTCGCTAATTAAGTTCCCTGAAGAGTGATGAAGCCTCACGGTTAACATCATGGCGGTTATTGTTGGAGCTCTTCGAGTTAAGATTTGAATGTATCGGTCTTGTCTCCGTGTGGTGCAGCGATACCGTCCTCCATGGCGCTCAGCCACGGTACCAGTGCTTCGGTAACGTGTCCAAAGTCGACTGATAACACTCTGACTTGTATTCAGAGCTAAAGCCACAGTACGTTGCCGGGAACCAGCTTCTATCATTCCCACGGCTCTGAGCATTTCTTCCCTGCTTAAATGACGTCGCTGCTCCATAATAACGTTGGTTTTAATCAGTAGTAGGGAAACAGTAGCACTAATAATGTCTTCAATGCGTTGTATGTTTTTATAGGGAAAATATTGACAGCTGATTTTCATCTTTTACTCGAATTTGATTCACAGTTCCTGATTCAAATTATGAAATGCACCAAAAGGATCCATATAAATTTATAAAATCATAAATTTATTACAAAGCCACATCTCAATCTCAAGAAATCCGCATAAAAATGCTTGATCCCTAGACACTTTTGATGTGTGTATTTCGGGTTAACGGGAACGCCCTCTGTTAGTTAACATACTGTATATAAACGAATTTCGGTTCCGCAGTGGTGTTTGTATTTATCTGTTATTTGTTGTTGTTTATCTAATAAAATGGTTTACAACTGGTGTGCTGTACCGGGTTGTACAAATACACCGATAAAACACCTGAGAACACAGAACAACAACAAGTGCTGATGCGCGTATGACATCATCGTGACATTAGCCAATCCGGATCTTTTCACAATATGTGGCGCGAGATACAAAAAGTCAAACATATGTTTGTGTTTTTGGATATATTCATTGTTATTATTTTTATTAAAACTCATGTAAATGACATAAAGAACCCTCATTTTATGCATTTAAAGCAAATAATCATAAAAAATAAATTCATACTGTCAAATAGCCTATTCAGATGAACAATATTTTGTGCAATTGATCGAACTCGAAATATTGACACTATGGCGAGGCTGAAAAATTTTATATTGATTCAAAACTAAACTGATCTTTTTCTTTCTATTTAATTAAGAAAAGGATAGAAGATAAATGTTAATTTGGTCCTGTGAAATTTATTTTTCTATATTTGATATCTTAATTTGATAGAACTAAAGGAAAATTTATCTTTAGTCATTTCTGTCGTAAATTTAGTCGGGATCACTGTCTACAGAGTTTTGTTACGAATACACCTTATGTCGATGGCATAAGGCTCAATATTGCGTAACATGCCATACGTTACTTTTAAGCCCTATATCTTGAAACCTAGGCATTGCAGAGGTACGATATAAAAACCCATTGCTAGACCTAGGATTGCCTATCGAATGGTACAGGTTTCATCAATGTTGTCAACGAAGTGTCGACATCGCAAAATCGCAATCACTAGAAACTCAAGTACCTGTAGGTACCTGCTGAACTACTCGAAATTATGCGCTATTGTAATTTTGAATGTTTAATTGCATGTTTCTTACGTAAGTAAGAAACATGCAATTAAACATTCAAAATTCAAATAAGCCGCCGAAACGCTTTGTACAGCATAATGGCGTCGCGCCATGTAAGTGACGTCACAAGCATATACAGTATGTTAAATAACAGAGGGCGTTCCCTTAAACTCGTTAATATATATCATTAATAGATTAAAATAAAAATATCAGCATAGAAAAATAAGCATAAAATAATCCGAATAAAAAGAAATTATAATTGAAAATAAATTTGAAACCTCCTGTTTTCAATCAAAATAGTAGCGCGGAATAGTATCTACCTAACGTTGCATTGCCCAACACACATCAATCAATTAGATCTTAGATCGCCACCGCATACACGGCTCGTCATTCATAAATAAATTGCGACGTTGCCGTCTTTCATGTTCGCGTGTACAATGTGTTTCTTTTACATGTCAATTTATAATTTTTATTGAATATTTTCATATTTAAAATTTTTTAAAAGATTTTGTTCTCGAATGGAAATATTTTTTTAGCATGTATGTATGCTATACTATTTCGGGTTAACGGGAACGCCCTCTGTTAGTTAACATACTGTATATAAACGAATTTCGGTTCCGCAGTGGTGTTTGTATTTATCTGTTATTTGTTGTTGTTTATCTAATAAAATGGTTTACAACTGGTGTGCTGTACCGGGTTGTACAAATACACCGATAAAACACCTGACAACACAGAACAACAACAAGTGCTGATGCGCGTATGACATCATCGTGACATTAGCCAATCCGGATCTTTTCACAATATGTGGCGCGAGATACAAAAAGTCAAACATATGTTTGTGTTTTTGGATATATTCATTGTTATTATTTTTATTAAAACTCATGTAAATGACATAAAGAACCCTCATTTTATGCATTTAAAGCAAATAATCATAAAAAATAAATTCATACTGTCAAATAGCCTATTCAGATGAACAATATTTTGTGCAATTGATCGAACTCGAAATATTGACACTATGGCGAGGCTGAAAAATTTTATATTGATTCAAAACTAAACTGATCTTTTTCTTTCTATTTAATTAAGAAAAGGATAGAAGATAAATGTTAATTTGGTCCTGTGAAATTTATTTTTCTATATTTGATATCTTAATTTGATAGAACTAAAGGAAAATTTATCTTTAGTCATTTCTGTCGTAAATTTAGTCGGGATCACTGTCTACAGAGTTTTGTTACGAATACACCTTATGTCGATGGCATAAGGCTCAATATTGCGTAACATGCCATACGTTACTTTTAAGCCCTATATCTTGAAACCTAGGCATTGCAGAGGTACGATATAAAAACCCATTGCTAGACCTAGGATTGCCTATCGAATGGTACAGGTTTCATCAATGTTGTCAACGAAGTGTCGACATCGCAAAATCGCAATCACTAGAAACTCAAGTACCTGTAGGTACCTGCTGAACTACTCGAAATTATGCGCTATTGTTATTAATTCTAGACAGATCTGGAATGTTCGGTCAGCTGAACTATATAAAGCGCCGTGACGCCAGCGCGCAGTCATCCATCAAATCGAAAAAAAAAAATCGATCCAGCCGTCCCTTGCTGTACACTCCAGCGACACCCTAAATCGAGGGTCGTACCCCACAGGGGGTGCCCTTAGCGTGTAGTCGCTTAGTTTTTAGTTGTCCTGGCTGGAGGTTTTAAATTCATTTAAGGCAGCCACAGGATAGTCCGGTTAAGTAGTCACGACCTCTCAAGGTCAACCACGATATGCCAAATTAAAAAAGAAAAACAGCGCGCAGTCAGTCTGCATTTGATTATCGAAGCGATACAAGCAATTAAGAAGAAGAGATCTTTGAGAACATCTACAACAACAACCGCAACAAGAACTTTGAGGACTACGTGAAGTAACATCTGTAGTGTTATTGTGTGTTTACATATAATACGGACTTCGTGGACGTAAGGGGAGACTTCGGTGCGACATCCGCTACGTTCTACTTGTCATTGCCACGCATGCTTGTCACTACCTACTGTACCTTCGTTGCCAATAAAATGCGTAACCCTCAACCGGCATTTTAATACCCCTAGCCCGTAACAGTATTTAAAGGGGATGTTTCAGAAATGTATGGAGCCTGGGTCAGCACATTGTACACTTAATGCTAGGTATAGTTAACTGTTTTTAATATTAATTTCCTATATTTTGGCTTAGTTTTTATACAGATTCAATTTAACTCTGCCAAGGAGTGCAACACAACAACTAATAAATATGGTGGTCAAAATAAGTAAAATAATATTTTGACAGTGACATTTGATTAACGTGTCATTTATCTAAGGCTATCGTATCTATATTATCTACCATATGATTGCGAAAAAAACAAAACATGAATTCCGAACATACGGCCCATTAAATAAACACAATCAACTCAAATCAATACTCGACACGAACACAACGGGAAATTAAAACTGTCAAAGTTGCCAATCAAACGTCATAATCACTGTCATGGATACCTTAATAAAGTGTTATCTAGTGAGATAGGTATATATAATTAATTATTTGAAACGTTTTTTAGTGAAAAAACGTTTCAAATGATTAATTATATACACCTACGTGTATTTTTATTCAAATTAATTTATTAGTATTGTTACGAAAATCTTTTATTTTTTTCCTTTTTATCTATACAGGAAAACTTTTTTTCGAGTGGGCAAAAAAAAAATGGGTGGCTCAGAATCAATAACAGTACAAATCTGCATTATTAGTTTAAAATAAAAAATCATGTTTTTGTCCGCCCTAAAATCAGCAAATGAGAGACACCAATTATTCATACCAATATCGTAGTATTAATTAGCATATGGCCGCGTAGTGAACATGCGGGCGGCGCGGGCGCGCGGGGGTCCTGTGATGTTCCCGCCGTCCCCACTCCGCCGACCATGAATGGGACCGCGTGCGGTGACCATAACATCGATTTCATAATATACATCTTTCGTTATCAATAACTATTTTTTTTGTACTAAAACATATCAAAGTAATAATATTTTTATCTATAAAACTTATTTAGCTATAAGTTGATAAAGTTTGCGCACTGGATAAAATTTTATCCTGTATAGCGTACTTAGTGGTGGCGCAGAATGAAACATCTCCTTTGACAGGATTTATAGCGCACGGCTAGTGTGACCATATGAACTTACTTCCGAAACTCCAACAGTTTATCAGCTGCTTGTATTTCAGTGATGGTCTTCCCGCCATCGATCTGGTCGTGCAGCCACTTGAAGAGGCGGCTTACTGCTATGCCATCCCGAATGTGGCATTGACGGAAACCCTAAAAGTCAGGTTATGTTTATATTCAGTTTTTTATACCACGTACATTGAAGGACTTGAACAATTTACCAGCAGCGGTCTTTCCTTCTGACTACAATCTTTTTATCTTTCCCCTTATTAACCATACGTTTACAAAACACCACAAAGTTTAGTCATAAACAATGATTAAAGTTAAGTGACGTTAAAACGTCAAAAATGTATGGTTAAAGAATCGCTAATCACTAGTTACTAGTACAGTCGTGGTAGCCTTGTGGTTAAAACACCAGCCTCTCAAGTATAAGTGTGCGGGTTCGATTCCAGGTCAGGCAAGTACCTATGTAACTTTTCTAAAGTTATATGTACTTTCTAAGTATAGCGTGGTGATTCCGCTCAATCCTTCTCTGTATGGGAGGAGACCTGTGCCCAGCAGTGGGATGATAAAAGGTTGCTGATGATGAATCACTAGTTAACTTTAAGCAGCGTTTATGAATAAGGGGGTTTATGTAGTAGCTTGATGTGCTGTCGTCTGTACCACCATGACCCTGTGCTGTCGTCTGTACCACCATGACCCTGTGCTGTCGTCTGTACCACCATGACCCAGTGCTGTCGTCTGTACCACCATGACCCTGTGCTGTCGTCTGTACCACCATGACCCTGCGCTGTCGTCTGTACCACCATGACCCTGTGCTGTCGTCTGTACCACCATGACCCTGTGCTGTCGTCTGTACCACCATGACCCTGTGCTGTCGTCTGTGCCACCATGACCCTGTGCTGTCGTCTGTGCCACCATGACCCTGTGCTGTCGTCTGTACCACCATGACCCTGTGCTGTCGTCTGTACCACCATGACCCTTTCATGGTGGTACAGACGACAGCACATCAAGCTACTACATAAACCCCCTTATTCGTAAACGCTGCTTAAAGCAGAAAAGTTACATTAGTACTTGCCTGACCTGGAATCGAACCCGCACACTTATACTTGAGAGGCTGGTGTTTTAACCACAAGCCCACCACGACTATACTAGTAACTAGTGATTAGCGATTCTTTAACCATACATTTTTGACGTTTTAACGTCACTTTAATCATCGTTTAAGACTAAACTTTGTGGTGTTTTGTAAACGTATGGTTAATAAGGGGAAAGATAAAAAGATTGTAGTCAGAAGGAAAGACCGCATTTGCAAATTAAAATATCTTTATCTTAACCCCGTTGACGGAGTCTTGTCAAAAACAAAAGAGGCGCGTCTCGTGTATTTTTAAAGGAAGCTTCTAGAATGTTCTAGAAGCTTCGACTCGGCTTCTTTGGCCGGACGAGAACAGTTTCAGAAAGGTTCGCGGCATACTAGAAAACGTAACATCAATCATATATTTTAAAAAGAAGCTTCTAGAATGTTCTACAAGCTTCTAGAATGTTATAGAAGCTTCTAGAATGTTCTACAAGCTTCTAGAATGTTATAGAAGCTTCGACTCGGCCTCTTTGGCCAGGAGGGAACAGTTCCAGAAAGATTCGCGTCATAATTCTAAATATTGCTTACCTCTAGTTCCACGTCATTTTTGATAAGCTTCATCAACGCTACGGGAGATATTTCTGATATCAAATTCAAAGGAGTCTCTATGACATCCATCTGGAAAGAAAAAACAACAGGAATTATTATTATATTATTATTATAAAAGTTGGAAGAATGACAAGGGGAGAAATTTAAATACTTACTATGTAAACGGTTCATGCAAATATGAACCTTATTTTGACATAAAATAATGTTCATAGTCGAATGTGTACCAAGTGTTTTATACAACATGTAAGTACCTTTGTTCAGAATTTTTTTTATTTTTTTTTATTAGTTATAAACTAATAGTGCTTGACTGCAATCCTGCCTGATGGTAAGCACTGATGCAATCGTTTATGGTAAAGCGCACTAGCTTATTAAGCCTATTCACTCAATAAAACTGAGTGAATAGGAAGGAAGACGGCAGTTGAGCGAGGTGATGCAATGTTTATCCCAACAACACGATCAACGATGCTGCTCCAGAGGATGATCTGGAGACCCACCACGACCAAACTCTCGACACAACAACATTTGGCGCATCGTACCCGGCACACATCGCAACACAACTGCTCAGACTCGTCCTCCGTACGGCTTCAATGATAGTTCACTTGAAAAAGTAGATACCTATAAATACTTGGGAATGTGGCTTGATAGCTCGTTAAAATGGAGTAAACACATAAATGAAATAGTTCAGAAAGTTTTAAAATTCAACAATTTGTTAAAAATAATGGCTAGTTCTTCATGGGGACTACACCACAATCACTTGCGAAAGATATATATTGCTATTGTAAGAAGTAGATTAGATTATGGAAGTTTCTTGTATAACAATTGTTCTAAAGCACTACAATACAGATTAGAGAGGGTACAAAACCAGGCATTAAGAATAGTGGGTGGTTTCATTAGAAGTACTCCAATACACGCTATGGAATGTGAGCTCTGTGTTCCTCCACTGCATTTAAGAAGAAAATGGTTAGCTTTTAAGTTTTGTTTAAAATCTCGCTCCATAACAAAAAATTTAACGAATAACTTGTTAGACGAACTGTGCACTCTTGGTCGCGTTAGATATTGGTCAAAAAAGGAAATGCCATTATTAGCTACTACTTTTTAGTTAGTAAAAGAAGAAAATATTGACTCTAAGCCTACCCTAGATATGTTTAGTTTACGTACATGGATTACCAATTTTAACATTAAAGACCTGATTGTACTTAATTTAGATATAGTCAATATGCCTAAGAGAATGTATGATCCCACCTTTCTTCATTATTCTGTAGTCAATGAACTACGTGAAAAATATTCAGAATATTATATAATTTTTACAGATGGCTCGAAAAGTAACATAGGTGGAGGTGCTGCATATTATGACCCTTTAAATCCGAATCGTAGCAGCTCCTATAAATTAAATAAGTGCTTTAATATTATGTCATTGGAACTCATTGCAATTTCGGAAGCGTTATCTTATGCTAAAACTATTGCAAGTAATAAAATTTTGATATGCGTAGATAGCAAGAGTGCTCTCCAACATATAGCTCGATGCGCCTCTGGTGTCAGAGGTGTACCGATAGCTTATACTATTATTTCTGAAGTAGATAAAATGACCAGCTATGGAAAGAAACTGAAATTGCAATGGGTTCCATCACATATAGGCTTAAGTGGTAACGAGAAGGTTGACAGTCTGGCGAATAAGGGAATTTTAGAAGGCAAAGATTTAAATTATAAACCAGATTTTTCCGAATTTTTGCCAAAATATAAGAAAAAGTGCCACCAAACTTGGATAGAATATTTTAATTTGCGGTCAAAATCTAAGGGTATCTGGTATAAAACGATAGTCTGTGAACCTCCTCATATACCATGGTTTTCAAATTATAAAATGAGTAGGAAATTGTTGGTAACAGCTCTCAGGCTGAGAACCGGACATATGCCGCTTAACAACTTTGCCTTTTTAATGAAAAAATGTGCCTCCCCCAACTGTGAGGAATGTGGTATGCTAGAAGACGTTTTTCATCTTTTAACGGAATGTGTCCGGTTTCAGGATGAGAGGGATGTATTATTTAATGAATTAGGTTTAATTAAAAACAATGTAGGTTTATTTAACGAAATTTTATCTGCACCTTTATCTTATGCGGCCAAGAAGTTGTATAGTTTTGTAAGTCTTCGTTTTGTCAAATAGATATAAGGATTATGTTTGTTTCACTTAGTGTGTTAGCTTAAGATAGTATTATAAGGTACAATGGGACTGCCATGTATTTATATACAAAAGTCCCTAAATAAATAAAGAGAGTAAAAAAAAAAAAAAAACTCCTCAACACTTGTGCGGAGTCGGAGGTGGAAGCGAATATACAATTTCTTGCGGAACTTCCGCAGTAACGGAAGCGGAGACGAAGCTCTGTTACAACCCTATTGTATAGTTAAGAATATGTAAATATTTACCCCAGCTGCAGCCCTGTGTATGGCCTCGCTAGCGTCACTGGAGAGCCAGATAGAATGCTTCCCGTCTCCCGTCTGAGAAAGCTGTTTCTGTAACAATCATATTTTATTACTACATATTATAAAACAAAGTCACTTTCTCTTTCCCTATGTCCCTTCTTCTTCTTCTTCTTCAGCCTATAGATGTCCACTGCTGGACAAAAGCCTCCCCCAAGGCTTTTCACGATGACCGGTCTTGTGCTTGTTGTGGTGGCCTAGTGGTTAAAACACCAGCCTCTCAAGTATGAGTGCGCGGGTTCGATTCCAAGTCAGGCAAGTACCAATGTAACTTTTCTAAAGTTATAATATGTACTAAATATATCTTGGACACCAATGACTAAAGGTGAAGGAAAACATCTAGAGGAAACCTGGACTTTATAAGTTTGAAATCGCCAACCCGCATTGAGCAAACGTGATGATTATGCTCAATCCTTCTTTATATGAGAGGAGACCTGTGCCCAGCAGTGGGATGATTAAAGGTTGATGATGATGTGCTGCCCGCATCCATCGACTTCCCGCGACCTTCACCAGGTCATCGGTCCACCTTGTTGGGGGCCTCCCTATGCTGCGTCTTCCAGTACGTGGCCGCCACTCCAGAACCTTACTGCCCTATCGGCTATCGGTTCTACGAGCAATGTGCCCTGCCCACTGCCACTTAAGTTTAGCGACTCGAAGAGCTATATCGGTGACTAGGTTCTTCTGCGGATCCCTATGTCCCTATGTATGATTAAATCTATAAAACTACTCAACGGATTTTGATGCGGTGTTTTTTTTTTACTAGATAGTGTGACTAAAGAGGAAGGTTTATAAATGTATAATAACATCCATTAAATTGTGCGGAAATACTATAATTGATGAGGTTTCTAATGTGATGTAGTAAATAATTAAATTTTTTTCTGCGTTTGCAGTGAAACGCAGGCTGAACCTTACGAGATACAATATGTAAAGAAAACCCTGTCCGACCCGTAAGGATAATAAAGGTTAGGTAAACACATGACCAAATAACATATGAAATTTTACATAATCATCATAGTAACAATACTAATGAATTTTGAAATAACCTATTTTTCCCGCGAATTAATTCCAACTTCCTCTAAAATTTGGTAATTTTTTAAAAGTGACAACATTATTTTTGACGGTATAATTCTGAGCGAATAGCGATGCGGCCGCGTGCCGCGTGCCCTGCCCCTCTTCGCCCGCGCCTGTATGGCATACTGCACATGTTTTAAGTTACCTCTTTTTGCGAAATAATATTTATTTTTTTAGGGGGATTTTTTTTTCAAGTTTAGCCCGGCTTTGTGGGCATTAGTAGAATCAGTTATCGATACCTAACAATACCTTCACGGGTCGGACAGGGTTTTCTTTACATATTGTATATCAAAATAATGTACTAAAAATTGTACACACTGAAATAGTACTACAAAAAAGTCCGTCATGGTATATGTCTATCTCTTATTGATATCCCACGATAATTTTTTTTTGTCATTTGGTTCCGACAACTATTGGCTAATGTTCGAAGCTATTTTATCCTTATCCATTACAGCATATGATTTAAATCAATATTTTCGAAGATATTACAGAATTAAAAATTGCGGGGCGTCGCGTTTGCGGCGGTACCGACCGGCCTGGCAGCGACGGCGGGAGCGACGGACCGCTATGTTTTTTTATACAACGTTCACAGTTTTTCTGTAGTGTATTTAGTATCAACATTTTACCCTTGCGAAGCTGGGGCGGGTCGCTAGTATAATCATCATCATCATCTCAGCGTTAATCCCAGTCGCATCCGAAGCTTTTTCAGCTTTGGAGTCTGGAGTCCGCTTTACCAGTCTAACTGCTGATTTTGGCTAAACTTCGATATTTTTCCGTGAAGCGACTGCCGTCTGACCTCTACAACCCGAAGGCGACATAGAAGCATTGTAGTTAGACCAATTGTTGGACTTTTGAGGGCTCCAACAACCCGTAACGACTGCCACTAGATGTTCGTATGGCAACCGGGACCAACGGCTTAACGTGCTTTCTGAAGCACGACCAGACCAGTGCAAATATTCATATTCATGCATACAAATATTTGCACACCGCGGGGATCCAAACCGCGCCTCCCTGCGCAGCGGCTGCGTTGTGCTACGCCACGGAGGCTGTCACGGCGGGTCGCTAGTATAATATAATATGAGAATCCATATTCACCTCGTCTTTTATACTGACTGCGAGCAGTACTCTTAGTTTAAGGCGGTCGTGGGTGTTAGCGGTAGCCGCCAACCTAGACCGCCGGCAAAATATTGCCGACATATGCTTAGGTATGTAGAGCGCTTTACACTTACAGCCATCTCATGCAGATGTTTCTCCACATCTTCGTATGGAAACCGTTGAATTTCTACTGCCTCAGCAGCCAAGTGTTCTTTAACAGCTGGACTTAATTCACTGGCTGTAAACAGTAGCACGGAAGATGGCGTGATGATGAGGTAGGAGAAGAACACTGGGTTGTATTGGATGTCACTGCCGCGGAGGTTCAGGGTGTCTGCAAAAGGAAAGCTGGAATTAGGACACTGCTGGAAATAGGCTATATTTATAAACCAGTTTATTATAAACCAGTGCTTGACTATAATCCCGCCCGATGGTAAGCAGTGACGCAATCGCTGATGGTAAAGCGCCCTTGTTTATTAAGAGCCTAATCACTACAAAAAGAAACTGAGTGAATAGAATGGAAGACGGCAGTTGAGCGAGGTGATGCAATGTTAACCCAGAGGGAGATTGATCTGGAGACCCTCCACGACCAAACTCCCGACACAACAACATTTGGCGTATCGTACCCGGCACACATCGCAACACAACTGCTCAGACCCGTCCTCCGTATGGCTTCACCAAACATCATGCCGGAACACGACGCATCGCTTGGCGGCAAGACTATGTCTGGTGGACAAAGGACACTGTTAGTCCGCCGATTCCCTTATTCACAACAAACTAAACTAAATTTAAGTTTAGTCCATCTTTTACTCTCTATTTCATTAAGGAACAGAAGATAACTTATTAGTTTAGTCCCGTCAAATTAACAAACTCCATAGACAAATAGATGTAATTAAAAACATGGCGACTATAAAAACTTTTTTACAAAAAAACAACCGACTTCCAAAAACCACTACAAAGTGAAAAATAACTAATTTCGGAAGTCGGTGTCTTTGGTTCTGTATATTCGTTTTTTGACACCGACTTCCGAAATTAGTTATTTTTTAACCGACTTCAAAAACGAGGAGGTTACTCAATTCGACCGTATATATGCTTTTTTTTTATGTTTGTTCGCGCATAACTTCGTCGTTTATGAACCGATTTTGATAATTCTTTTACTGTTGGAAAGAAGACTTTCTTAAGGTGGTCCCATGATAAGGATATCAGGATTTGATGGTGGAAGACCAGAGAAAGCAAGGGGAACTTTCAAAAATTGCAGGGGCGACTAGTGCATTTCTTAGCATTTTCATTAAGTATTTTAAAGCACTACAATTTAATAAAGGTCTGGAGTAGATCTGATGATGGAGCCGGGAGACATTCGAAGGAACTCCTCAACAATTCACAGCAGCTACATTGTGTTTGGGCTCGATTAATTTGTATAGATAAGAACTTTACACCTAGATGGGTTGTGAGGTTGTGACTGTCATAAGAGCTCTCATGACGAAGACAAAGGCCAGTTCCGGGAATTCCTCAACGGTTTTTTACAGTAGCTACTGTTGGACTTCATTCATTTATATTGATGAGACCTTTGCATCCATTGGGTTAAAATAATGGTCTACAGTAAATTTGATGACGAAGATCATAGGCAGTTGAGGGAATACTTAGGTACGGGTAAAAATTAAAGTAAACAAAATTACGTCGTTTCCCAACTATATTTGCGTCAGCTTCCAGTCTGACCGGATGCAACTCAGTACATACCTAGTACTTTTAACAACTAAAAAGTGTAAAATAAAAACTTTTTTACAAAAAAACAACCGACTTCCAAAAACCACTACAAAGTGAAAAATAACTAATTTCGGAAGTCGGTGTCAAAAAACGAATATACAAAACCAAAGACACCGACTTCCGAAATTAGTTATTTCTCACTTTGTAGTGGCTTTTGGAAGTCGGTTGTTTTTTTGTAAAAAAGTTTTTATTCACTTTGTAGTGGTTTTTGGAAGTCGGTTGTTTTTTTGTAACAAAGTTTTTATTTTACACTTTTTAGTTGTTAAAAGTACTATATATTCAGTTGCATCCGGTCAGACTGGAAGCTGACGCAAATATAGTTGGGAAACGACGTACCTAATTTTGTTTACTTTAATTTTTACCCGTACCTAAGTATTCCCTCTACTGCCTATGGTCTTTATCATCAAATTTACTGCAGACCATTATTTTAACCCAATGTGGGTGCAAAGGTCTCATCAATATAAATGAATGAAGTCCAACCACAAAGTAGCTATTGTAAACCGTTGAGGAGTTCCCGGAACTGGCCTTTGTCTTTAGATGTAAAGTTTTTGTCAATATAAATTAATCGAGCCCAAACACAAGGTAGCTACTGTGAATTATTGAGGAGTTCCTTCAACTGTCTCCCGGCTCCATCATCAGATCTACTCCAGACCTTTATTAAATTGTAGTGCTTTAAAATACTTAATGAAAATGCTAAGAAATGCACTAGTCGCCCCTGCAATTTTTGAAAGTTCCCTTGTTTTCTCTGGTCTTCCACCATCAAACCCTGATATCCTTATCACGGGACCACCTTGGGAACGTCTTCTTTCCAACAGAAAAATAATTATCAAAATCGGTTCTTAAACGACGAAGTTATGCGCGAACAAACATAGAAAAAAAAAAGCATATATACAGTCGAATTGAGTAACCTCCTCCTTTTTGAAGTCGGTTAAAAACTACGTCAAATCACGTCATATTTTTAAATGATACAATAAATTTTTTTTAAGTAATTTTATCCGCTGTCGAGATACAGGCTCGTCGTTTATATTATGTAGAAAGAAAAAGATGTACTGAACCTTAATTTAGTTCAGTTCTAAGTCCACTGCTGGACATAGGCCTCCCCAAGGATTTCCAAAAAGAACGGTTGGACGCGGCCTGCATCCAGCGCTTCCGTGCGATTGTGATCAGATCATCTGACCACCTAGTCGTTGGGCGTCCGACGCTGCGCTTGCCGGTACGTGGTCGCCATTCAAGAGCCTTTCTACCCCATCGGCCAGTTGCTCTACGAGCTATATGCCCCGCCCACTGCCACTTCAGAGAGCTAATCCACTGGGCTATGTCGGCGACTTTTTTTTTTATAAATTATAAACTAGCGCTTGACCGCAATCCCGCCTAATGGTAAGCAGTGACGCAATCGTTGATGGTAAAGCGCACTAGTTTATTAAGAGCCTATTCACTCTAGCCTTGAAGACACTCAAATTGTAGTCCGACGGAAACACCGCCGCTGGCAAATTGTTCCAGTCCCTCGATGTACGCGGTATAAAGGAGGAGGCGAAACGCTTCGTCCGGATCGTAGTGGTGTTAACAACGTAAGGGTGGTAACTCGCCAACGGAGATGGGGGAATTAAGTCATGCAATTCCCTCGCACACTTCCCAAAATGCATCCTATAGAACACCGAAAGGCTGGCTACTCTACGCCTGTGCTCTAGGCTTGTACTTTAGTTCTTCTACGAATCTCATCATTTCTGATTCGATCCGATCCGATTAGTTTGTGGGACAAATCACTACATATTATAAAACAAAGTCACTTTCTCTTTTCCTATGTCCCTTTGTATGATTAAATCTTTAAAACTACGCAACGGATTTTGATGCGGTATTTTTTAATGGATAGAGTGATTAAAGAGGAAGGTTTATATGTATAATAACATCCATTAAATTGTGGAGAAATACTATTATTTTTGAGGTTTTTAATGTGATGTGGTAAATAATTACATTTTTACCGCGTTTGCAGTGAAACGCAGACTGAACCAAAATAATGTACTAAATATTGTACACATTGAAAAGGTCTACAAAAAAGTCCGCGATGGTATATGTCTATCTCTTAAGGATATCCCACAATAATTTTTTTTGTCATTTACTTTTTACGACAAATTCCGGCTAATTTTCGAAGCGATTTTAACCAATACAGCCCCAAATCCAATCCATATCCAATTTAATACCTCAAATACATTGTTGATTTAATATAGATCTATATCGCCCTTTACAGCATATGATTTAAATGGATATTTACGAAGATATTACAGATATTTAAAATTGCGGGGTGTCGCCTTTGCGGCGGTACACGGCACGACATCAAATATTTAAGAATTTAAAAAGTAGTTCGATACTCACATGCGACTTCGTCCAGAGCTGTGATGATGAGCGCAGAAGCCTTCTTCTCAGCCATCTTCTGACGAAGCTCTGTAATCTTCAAGCCAGCCGTCTTACCTAGAACACAAATAATATAAAGGGTGTATCTGACATCGACGCACAAACGAGTACCATGGATCCAGTACATGATTCTGAACCCCCAGTGGTGGAGTTTTCGTCGGCTTTAACCTGATTTAAAAAAAAATGTTGTTTTTTTCACATTAGGCCGTTCATAATTGCTATACTTTTATAACCCAATAAAATTTTAAAGTAAAAAACTAAAAATTAATTAATTCATTAATTACACAAAAAAGCGCAATGTGAACAAAATTCAAAAAAGTATCCAATCAGCTTATTTAATAGCTTATTTATCAGGGGTCAACGTCATACCTACAAAAAACGCGCGGCGGCACGCTTGCAAGGTTCAAATGCCAATCCGACACTTTTTTAAACACTGTAATTTTTGTAACTGCTCATTAACGATATAAATTACCATCATAATTTTATTAGTGGCATGCGGTCTAGCCTTTTCGAGAAGTTTGCGTTACGATGTCAGATACACCCTGTATGGGCTTAATAACCAAGGCAGTTGGTGTCCTGCCAGGGCTGCACGTTGTTCGAAAGATATACCGTGGCCCTGCTGGTGCACAGGCAAGTGAAGGAACACAGATGGGTTTTAGTCAGTAAAAGTCTGACACGCCCGGAATGACTCGTCCGGAAGCCGTGCTCAAAGTCTGTCCACTTTTAAAACTATGATAAACAAGCACTTCCTCTCTCTTTAAATTTTTTTTTTTTTTTTTTACAAATTATAAACCAGCGCTTGACCGCAATCCTGCCTGATGGTAAGCAGTGACGCAATCGTTGATGGTAAAGCGCACTAGTTTATTAAGAGCCTATTCACTCTAGCCTTGAAGACACTCAAATTGTAGTCCGACGGAAACACCGGAAAAATGTAAAAAATAAAAAAAATAAAAATATAATGTAAATGTATGTGTATTGTTGTATGTAATGTCTCTCTTTAAATGTGGGATATATTTATAGAGAGAGGAAACAAAATAAGCGTGGGGCGCTTAGTGCCATAATTTGTGTATATAAAGCGCCTCGCGCTCTTTTAAAAAATATTTTTAACTTTCTAGTTTGATATTCTTTAAAAGCATGTTTTTTCAGTTTTTAACCGACTTCAAAAAGGAGGAGGTTACTCAATTCGACCGTATATATGCTTTTTTTAATGTTTGTTCGCGCATAACTTCGTCGTTTATGAACCGATTTTGATAATTCTTTTTCTGTTGGAAAGAAGACATTCCCAAGGTGGTCCCATGATAAGGATATCAGGATTTGATGGTGAAAGACCAGAGAAAACAAAGGAAACTTTCAAAAATTGCAGGGGCGACTAGTGCACTTCTTAGCATTTTCATTATATATTTTAAAGCACTACAATTTAATAAAGGTCTGGAGTAGATCTGATGATGGAGCCGAGAGACAATCGAAGGAACTCCTCAACAATTCACAGCAGCTATCTTGTGTTTGGGCTCGATTAATTTGTATTGATAAGAACTTTACACCTAGATGGGTTGTGACTGTCATAAGAGCGCTGATGTTGAAGACAAAGGCCAGTTCCGGGAACTCCTCAACGGTTTACAGTAGCTACTATGTGGTTAGATTTCATTCATTTAATAGTCTGCAGTAAATTTGATGATGAAGACCATAGGCAGTTGAGGGAATATTTACGGGTAAAAATAAAAGTAAACAAAATTACGTCGTTTCCCAATTATATTTGCGTCAGCTTCCAGTCTGACCGGATGCAATTGAATACTTTTAACAACTAAAAAGTGTAAAATAAAAACTTTTTTACAAAAAAAACAACCGACTTCCAAAAACCACTACAAAGTGAAAAATAACTATTTTCGGAAGTCGGTGTCAAAAACGAATATACAAAACCAAAGACACCGACTTCCGAAATTAGTTATTTTTCACTTTGTAGTGGTTTTTGGAAGTCGGTTGTTTTTTTGTAAAAAAGTTTTAAACTATATTTATTTTCAACTTTTAGTTCGATATTCTTTAAAAAAAAAAAACGAACGGAAGAGCGTATTGAAAACGGTGGGACATTTTACATTAATGAGCCGATCACCCGTCGTCCAAAGAGTTACAGACGTACAAACAAACAAACAAGCAAACATACAAGTGAAACTAATAAAAAGCCTGTAAAAAAGAAATATATCCCATATTTAAATATATCCCATATTTAAATATATCCCATATTTAAATATATCCCATATTTAAATATATCCCATATTTAAATATATCCCATATTTAAAGAGAGAGGAAGTGCTCCTTCTCTACGCTAGTCTACTTACCGGTATACTTCACAGGTAGCGAAATTATAGTGTTGTTAGGTCTCTTTGGCGACGGATCACCCAACTCGATCCTCGCTTCGTCGACCAAGTTCTTTGACACTGGGATCAGTTGCATGTTGTGTTTTGTGAGTGCAGTCTGTTGGCAAAATAATGTTTTATTTAGATAGTTTTAATAAAACCGTCGCAGTGACCTATTGACAGCCTTCGTGGCGTAGCGGTAGCGAACGCGGCCGCTGCGCTAGGAGACGCGGGTTCGATCCCCGCGCTGTGCAAATGTTCTCAATGGTCTGGTTGCGTCTCGGAAAGCACGTTAAGCCGTTGGTCCCGGTTGCGATACGAACATTTAATAGCAGTCGTTACGGGTTGTTGGAGCCCTCCAACAATTGGTCTAACTACAATGCTTCGATATCGCCTTCGTGTTGTGGAGGTCAGACGGCAGTTGCGGAAAATATCAAAGTTTAGCCAAAATCAGCAGTTAGATTTGTAAAGCGAACCCCAAACTCCAAGGTGGAAAAAGCTTCTGATGCGACTGGGATTAACGCTGAGATGATGATGATGAGTCGTGGTGACCTATTGTTTAAAACACCAGCCTCTCAAGTATGAGTGTGCGGGTTCGATTCCAGGTCAGGCAAGCACCAATGTAACTTTTCTAAAGTTATATGCACTTTCTAAGTATATCTTGGACACCAATGACTGATTACAAGGTAAAGGAAAACATCTTGAGGAAACCTAGACTTTAAGTCTGAAATTGCCAACATGAGCTAGCGTGGTGATTACACTCAATCCTTCTCTGTTTTAGAGGAGAGCTGTGCCCAATAGTGGGACGATAAAAGTTTGACAATGATGAATAAAATTAAATTTAATTTAATTTAATTGCTTCCTATTCCTTCTATTTAATTATGAAACGAACAGTAGATAAATATTATTTGCAAATTACTCATCAATTTTTGTTCAGTATTTCTGTAGTACTAGTGTAATTATACAACAATATTTTTTGTTTATGGGAAACTCGAAACACGTGTACAGTATTTTAAGTAAAGAATTTATGTACAAATTTTCAAAAAGATATCATGAAAAATCACAAAGTTATGAGCTTGTTATCCGACTTGGCTGTCCCGACAAAAATATGGTCACGCTCGGTTCAGCGGGCGGGCGGGGCGTTGACCTCTGGCGTCAACTGTTGCGACGGCGCGCACAATACTAAAAGATCTACCGGGCGTGCTCGGTAAACACACTGCAACAATTTCTAAATGTATTTGAAAAAAAAAAAAACATGATGTAAAAATGATTGGAATCGATTCAGTTGCTTATTCTGAACAAACTATATTCAGGTTTCGCATAAACAAAAGATAAGGTTGTATATGCCTTTTTGATTGGTATTCTCTTGGTATAATTCACGAGGGGGATGGTGCTGATAGCCGAAAATATACAGACTATGCCTAGTTCGGCTACAGCCGCTGAACTCTATTCTATTCTATTTTTTAATTATGGCAACTAAAGTCGATGGATGTCGACTATTCATCGACTCTAGTTGCCATAATTAAAAAATAGAATAGATATTTCAATTTAAATTGTTGCCACATGTCATATATACTAGTACTAAGCTTTTGGAAATAAACTATTATATTATTAGTACTTACAAAAAATGACGTTGTACATGTAATAGACAAGTCTATTATTTACCTGCAGGGGGGTCCATTCGTCCCTCGTAAAGGTGTGAGGATCCACGCCGACCACGGCGCCCGCTTGCAAATGATGGGTCAGCCATTTCTCTATAGTTGGAGTGTCGGTAAGGGCTGTGGATAAAAAACAAATCTGTTGTCTGTAAATTCGATTCACTGACGATAGTGGAACGTGTCAATATCGTAAGAAAATACTGACGGAAAGGTTGCAATTATTCAAAGTTACATCGTCGCAAGTATCGTTGCTATAAAAAATTAAAAATATAATACGAGCCCCTTTCACCGACTATAAAACTCTTTTGTTGGGCTTGGTGTAACTTTTTATAATAAGATACCTTCTGCTTTGCTATACTTGCCTTACTGCATTAAAAGCAAATTTAGAAGTATAGTCTGTCTATATAAATATATACGGACAAATAACACAGACTAAGCTAGCCCCAACGTAAGTTCGAGACTTGTGTTAAGGGATACTAACTCAACGATACTATATTTTATAATAGATCCTGTAACATAAATGGTATATACATACCAAAGACATGGCATCTTTAGATGATATCAAACGATATGGGCAGGGTTTCAACTCAAAATAAAATACTCAAAAATTGATAGCCGGTTTCGTGTGTTTCTTAAAATCAAATAATAACGAACGTGGCACTACACTACATACGTTAATAACTACTCGTTACACGTCACATTACTTGGAAAAATCCGATAAATGTCTTCAATAATTCTGTGCGCCTAGTATGGTAGTAGCCTATCACAGGCGATGTTTTTCCTCATAACTTCCTAAAATAAAGAAATAGGATTAAAAAAATCCCAATATCGATTGATATTGTGTAAAGGTGCCATGCCTTTGTTATGTATATGCCCTTTTTGTTACACATTGTATAGATCAACATCCATGATCCAGGCCAATCAGGAAAATATCGTTTTCCGTCATGACTTGGCCGGGAATAGAACCCGGGGCCTCCACGTCGCAGGCAGGCGTGTTGACCGCTGCGCCACGGAGGACGATATTATAGTGCGACTAGCAGTTTTGATACCTTAGGTGCGCTTGGACTATGACTTACACTGCTTCATAAGAGTCCACAGCTTCAAATCGGCTTCCTTTTCAAACTGCGTATAGTAGCGGCCGTCAGTCCAGACGAGCGCTGCTGATGACGTCACCACAGCTGTGCCAGCTGAGCCAGTGAACCCGGAGATCCATTCACGTCTAGCGTCCACGGGAGCTATGTATTCAGACTGTAAGAAAATATGTGACATTAAATTCGTTGCTGGAACTGCACCATCGGGCTTGCTGGTAATCAGCCTATTAAGTACCCAGCTCCCACTGTTGGGACATAGGCCTTTGGGAATCCTTACTAATATTATAAATCAGGAAGTGAGTTTCATTATTTGTTCCGCTTTCACGCCGGAACCGATTGCTTTGACATTTTGCAGACGTAAAGTTAGAAGGCCGGATTAAATAATAGCGTACTTTTTATAATATAGAACCCTCTGAATGGGAGCGTTTGGCAGCAAAACGGTCAGAATGGCGCAGAATGGTGTACGGACAAGTACGCGAGTTTGAGGAGCAGCGCAAGGCTAACCTCGATGCCAAACGAGACCAAATAAAGGCTCGCCCACCTGCTGCCATCACATACAACAACGTCGACGGCGTGCTTACGTGCCCTCAGTGTGCACGAAGTTTCGCCGCCAAGATAGGCTACATAAGCCATCTTCGGGCGCATGAGCGCCAACTCATCGGCTAGGAGTCGAAGTGGTCGCCGATCACTTTTTATCTCGAAAAAATTTAATATTCCCACGGGAAAACAAAAATACCGTACTACACGCGGGCGAAGCCGCGGGCGGTAAGCTAGTTTTTCATAATTTACTAAGCGAGCCTGGTGCTGGTCTGTGAGTTTGTTTTTTTTTATATCCATACTAATATTATAAATGCGAAAGTAACTCTGTCTGTCTGTCTGTCGGTCTGTCTGTCTGTCTGTCTGTCTGTCTGTTACGCTTTCCCGCTTAAACCTCTCAACCGATTTTGATGAAATTTGGCACAATCTTTAGACCCTGAGAAAGAACATAGGCTACCTTTTATCCCGGAAAAAATTGATGTTCCCGAGGGAAATCTAAAAAGCGCGATATAACCGAACTCCACGCGGGCGAAGCCGCGGGTGGAAAGCTAGTAATTCATAAACTAGTGCTTGACCGCAATCTCGCCTGATGGTAAGCAGTGATGCAATCGTTAATAGTAAAGCGCGCTAGTTTATTAGGAGTCTATTCAATCGCCTTGAAGACACTTAAATTGTAGTCGGACGGAAACACCGCCGCTAGCAAATTGTTCCAATCCCTCAATGTACGCGGTATAAAAGACGAGGCGAAACGCTTCGTCCGGATCGTAGTAGTGTCAAGCATACAGGGTGTATCTGACATCATAACGCAAACTTCGCGAAAAGGCTAGACCTCATGCCACTAACAAAATTATGACAGTCATTTATGTCGTTAATGAACGGTTACAGAATACACAGTGTTTGAAAAAAAGTGTCGGCTCGGCTTTTGAGCGTTGCAAGCGTGCCGCCGTGCGAGTTTGTAGGTATGACGTTGATCCCTGATGTGAACTCTATTAAATCAGCTGATAAGATCGTTTTTGGGGTTTTGTTTTCATTGCGCTTTTTTATGTAATTAGCGAATAATTTAATCTTGACTTTAAAATCTTATTGGTTTATAAAAGTATAGCAATTGTGAATGGTCTGAAGTGAAAAAGAACTACATTTATTTTTTTTTTAACTTGAAAAAGCCGACGAAAAATTCCACGACTGGGGGGTTCAGAATCATGTACTGGATCCATGGTACTCGTTTGTGCGTCGATGTCAGATACACCCTTTATAAATCACCAAATCCCGCTCTGGGCGGAGCAGAAGAACGTGTCAGAATTTTACTGACTAAAACTGACCCATTATCTGCCTAGCTTTAGGTCAACTACGTTGGAATTGGTTGATGTACTTGTTGGCGGTCAAGGTTAGACAAGTGGAAACAACATTTATAAGGCAGATATTTATTTGTAGCACACACTGCACTGTTTCAACTTGAAGACGCCATCCGTTGCGTCCCGTCTCATCATGGCGGAGCCGCGCAACCCACAACAATATAGAGTATTTTTTTTTATATACAACGTGTAACAAAAGGGGTATATATACATACCAAGGGCATGGCATCTTTAGATGATATCAAACGATATTGGAAGGGTTTCAACTCAAAATAAAATACTCAAAAAATTGGTACTAAATTTTCGGTTTCGTGTGTTTCTTAAAATCAACTCATAACAAACGTGGCAGCACACTACATACGTTAATAACTACTCGTTACCCGTCACGTTACTTGCCAAAATCCGATAAATGTCTTCAATATCTCTGTGCGACTAGTATGACAGTAGCCTATCACAGGCGGTGTTTTTCCTCATAACTTCCTAACATAAAGAGATAGGATTAATTAAAAAACCCTTCCAATATCGTTTGATATCATGTAAAGATGCCATGCCATTGTTATGTATATACCCTTTATGTTACACGTTGTATATATTATAAACTAGTGCTTGACCGCAATCCTGCCTGATGGTAAGCAGTGACGTAATCGTTGATGGTAAAGCGCACTAGTTTATTAAGAGCCTATTCACTCTAGCCTTGAAGACACTCAAATTGTAGTCCGACGGAAACACCGCCGCTGGCAAATTGTTCCAGTCCCTCGATGTACGCGGTATAAAGGAGGAGGCGAAACGCTTCGTCCGGATCGTAGTGGTGTTAACAACGTAAGGGTGGAAATCAGACGTACGACGGGTCGTCCGGCTGGATGTTCCACAAACAAAACATCTACAAACCTAGTGATGTACACATTGCTACTTCAACAGTACTCACATTATGGGCGTCAGCAGTGGGCACGATATAAGCAGCGAGCGCTTTGGGATGATTGGCCATCAACCCCCGCAGGGTTGTCAGCCGCTGAAGAGACATCCTGTGGAAGACTGAAAGAAAAAATATTACTTCATTTGTTTTGAACTAAACTCCGTCGTGGTGGTCTAGTGGTCGTGGTGGTCTAGTGGTTAAAACACCAGCCTCTCAAGTATGAGTGCGCGGGTTCGATTCCAGGTCAGGCAAGTACCAATGTAACTTTTCCAAAGTTATATGTACTTTCTAAGTATATCTTGGACACCAATGACTGAAGGTGAAGGAAAACATCTTAAGGAAACCTGGACTTTATAAGTTTGAAATCACCAACCCGCATTGAGCAAGCGTGGTGATTACGCTCAAACCTTCTCTGTATGAGAGGAGACCTGCGCCCAGCAGTGGGACCATAAAAAAAATAAAAAAAAAAGGTTGATGATGATGAAACTCCGTCAGCAGCACCGAAATCGGGTGACACATTATTCAATAGGATGTATAAGGTATGATAATCAAAAAATAATTTGTCCGTCTTAAAGATAACTAGCTTTCCGCCCGCAGCTTCACCCGCGTGGAATTCAGTTTTATCGCGCTTTTTAGATTTCCCTGGGGAACATCAATTTTTTTTCCAATAAAAGAAAGCACATAGGCCCTTTCTCAGGGTCTAAAGATTGTCTGTGCCAAATTTCATCAAAATCGGTTGAGAGGTTTAAGCGGGAAAGCGTAACAGACAGACAGACAGAGTTACTTTCGCATTTATAATATTAGTATGGATATAAAAAAATTAAGACCTGTGCTTTTTATTTTGTCGATATTACCAAAAACTACTGAGACATAGCGTATTAAAATTACGGAGTGGGGGCTAATTACGTCACGCCGTGGTATATTTTGTACCACGGCGTGAATCATGCGACATTTCAAATCAATATATCTTCCTAAGTATTGAATGCAAGAAAAAAATAAAAAATACGTGTTAAATATTTTTTATAAATCTATCTGACGGACATTAAATTATTTTTTAAGATACAACCCAATTGGAATCATTTTGTAGCACATTGCTCCATATGTACGAAAAATATGTCTGCTCAATAATGTAAATATCGCAATGAATGTTGTTGAACTGCCAAAATGAAACCCATTGATACTGAGTGTGTTACGTAATTTCCGTGCTGGTTGTATCTCAAGAACCTGAAGAAGAAGAAGAAGAAGAGAAAGCCAGGCAGTTAAAATTTGCACGGTTAATGACGTATTTCTATGGCCACTAACACAATTTAAAAAAAACATATACAATATGTTAAGAAAACCCTGTCCGACCCGTAAGCATAATAAAGGTTAGGTAAACACATGACCAAATAAAATATGAAATTTTACATAATCATCATAGTAACAATACTAGTGAATTTTGAAATAACCTCTTTTTCCCGCGAATTAATTCCAACTTCCCCATAATTTGGTAATTTTTAAAAAGTGACAACATTATTTTTGACGGCATAATTCTGAGCGAATAGCGAAGCGGCCGCGTGCCGCGAGCCCTGCCCCTCTTCGCCCGCGCCTATATGGCATACTGCACATGTTGTAAGTTACCTCTTTTTGCGAAATAATATTTATTTTTTTAGGGGGATTTTTTTTTAAAGTTGGCCCGGCTTTGTAGGCATTAGTAGAATCAGTTATCGCTACCTAACAATACCTTCACGGATCGGACAGGGTTTTCTTTACATATTGTATACAACGTGTAACAAAAAGGGAATATACATACCAAGGGCATGGCATCTTTAGATGATATCAAACGATATCCGAAGGGTTTCAACACAAAATAAAATACTCAAAAAATTGGTACCAAATTTTCGGTTTCATGTGTTTCTTAAAATCAAATCATAACAAAACGTGGCAGCACACTACATACATTAATAACTACTCGTTGCCCGTCACGTTACTTGCCAAAATACGATAAATGTCTTCAATATCTCTGTGCGACTAGTATGATAGTAGCCTATCACAGGCGGTGTTTTTCCTCATAACTTCCTAACATAAAGAGATAGGATTAACAAACCCTTCCAATATCGTTTGATATCATGTAAAGATGCCATGCCTTTGTTATGTATATACCCTGTATGTTACACGTTGTATATTATAAACTAGCTGTGTCCCGCGGTTTCACCCGCATAAGCTTCGAACCGAAAGAACTCAGATGATATAAAATAAGCGCCTGTTAAAATAATGGGAGCAATATGTACATCCGCGTTTGCTCCCGTTTTCGCAACACTTTTTGTTCATGCTCTACTCCTATGGGTCATAGCAGGATGTTATATAGCCTATGTCCTTTCTCAGGCTCTAGACTATCAGTGTACCAAATTTCATTACAATCGGTTCAGTAGTTTTGGCGTGAAAGCCGGACAGACAAGACAGACAGAGATACTTTCGCATTTATAATATTAGTATGGATAGTATGGATTATAAACTAGCGTTTGACCGCAATCCCGCCTGATGATAAGCAGTGACGCAATCGTTTGTGGTACTTAAAGCTCACTAGTTTATTAAAAGCCAATTCACTTTAGCCTTGAAGACACTCAAATAAATTGTAGTCCGACGGAAACGCCGCACCGAAAACACTAAAAACAATAGAGAACAATAAATATTAAAGGTGCTCCTTTAATATTTATTGTTCTCGATGGTAAGCCATAGCATTGTGGAGGCTCCACCTCAATCTCCCTCTGGCCGTGGCGCAGCATCGTCGGTCGTGTTGTTGGGTTTAACATTGCATCACCTCGCTCAACTGCCGTCTTCCCTCCTATTCACTAACATTCTTAATAGCGCGTTTTACTAACAATGATTACATCACTGCTTACCACCAGGCGGGATTGCAGCCAGGCACTGGTTTTTAATTACTGATTTTTATAAATAGTGCGTACGGCCGACAGCAGGTCAAGCTACCCAAAACTGACAAATGTTCCCAATCAACCTTGAGCTGTAAATCTTAAAATATAAAGTTGAAAATGTAATGAAGAAATCTGACAGATTGAATAGGATTTTTCTTTTATGATTATAAACTAGCGCTTGACTGCAATCCCGCCTTATGGTAAGCAGTGATGCAATCGTTGATGGTAAAGCGCGCTAGTTTATTAAGCCCATTCACTTAAAAAACCTTAGTGAATAGGAAGGAAGACGGCCGTTGAGCGAGGTGGTGCAATGTTAGACCCAATAACACGACCAACGTTGCTGCGCCAGAGAGAGATTGATGTGGAGAACCTCCACGACCAAACTCCCGGCACAACAACATTTGACGCATCGTACCCGGCACACATCGCAACACAATTGCTCAGACCCGTCCGTCAGAAGCGACCGCCAACGGCTCCGACTCTCTTGTTTACAAGCCAAACTAAATTTTAATTTAGTGATTCTATTTGTTAAGAAAAGTATAGAAGATAGGAAGGAAGACGACAGTTGAGGGAGGCGATGCAATGTTAAACCCAACAACACGACCAACGATGCTGCGCCGCTGAGACCCTCCACGTCCAAACTCCCGACACAACAACATTTGGCGCATCGTACCCGCCACACATCACAACTGCTCAGACCCGTCCTCCGTACGGCTTCACCAGACATCATGCCGGAACGTCTGGCGGGTGGTAACTTCTGCCAGCAGGCGATATGATGGCCTACCACCGAGATTCCACCACCGGATTTCATCGAATTCATCTTTAATCCCTTATTTTCAACACCACATTCTTCAAATATATAATTATAACTCATTATCTTTGAATAAACACTTCACTCACCTTTATCTCCAACAGTCTGTCTGTTATCGTCATGCGCTCTCGAGTGGGACTTCGCGGCCAAACTGTAGACAACAATTAAATTACATAAAACATCTGTTTTGTTTACAATACTGCGATAAATCAGGAACTATACAACGTTATTTTGTTATTATATGCGAGCTACCCGGTAGCCTCCGTGGCGTAGCGATAGCGGGCGCGGCCGCTGCCCAAGGTGGCGCGGGTTCGATCCCCGCACAGTGCAAGTATTTGTACGCATGAATATGAATATTTGCAGTAGTCTGGTCGTGCCTCGGAAAGCACGTTAAGCCGTTGGTCCCGGTTGCCATACGAACATCTAGTGGCAGTCGTTACGGATTGTTGGAGCCCTCAAAAGTCCAATAATTGGTCTAACTGCAATGCTTCGATATCACCTTCCGGTGGTGGAGGTCAGACGGCAGTCGCTTCACGGAAAATGTCGAAGTTTAGCCATATCAGCAGTTGGACTGGTAAAGCGGACCCCAGACTCCAAAGCTGAAAGGCTTCGGATGCGACAGGGATTAACGCTGGGATGATAAAGATGCGAGCTACCCGGGTCGCTATCAAGCACCGTACGAGTATCCAGAATCTACTTGAAGCCACAGCAGAGGATATCCAGGCATCGATAGCGCAACTGGAATCAAAAATCATCCGACGTCAGAAAGTAGAAAGGAAGAAAACACACCAATCTATACTCATAAGTAATATATAAAGCTGAAGAGTTTGTTTGAACGCGTTAATCTCAGGAACTACTGGTTAGATTTGAAAAAAATCTTTTTGCGTCGGATAGCCCATTAATCCAGGACGGCTTTAGGCTATATAATATCACGCTGCGTCCAATAGGAGCTGAGTATAACTAACTCTACGCGAACGAAGTCGCTGGCGGCCGCTAGTATATTATAAGACAAGAATAATTAGAATAATTTACTGCATAAGTTAGACATAGAAGATAATACATTATCATTATCATCATCTCAGCGTTAATCCCAGTCGCATCCGAAGCCTTTTTCAGCTTTGGAGTCTGGGGTCCGCCTTTACCAGTCCAACTGCTGATATGGCTAAACTTCGACATTTTCCGTGAAGCGACTGCCGTCTGACCTCCACAACCCGAAGGCGACATCAAAGCATTGCAGCTAGACCAATTGTTGGACTTTTGAGGGCTCCAACAACCCCTAACGACTGTTTATCTGTCAGGCGCAGTCACATGTTGTCAAGGTGCTACGGTAGGTAGGTAAGTATAGGTAACGTGTGACTACGCCTTTCCAACCATGAAGATTTACATCTACATAGTGAATATTGCATACTTCAGAATAGTATTGTATGACATTACTACTGTGTCCATTTAATTGCAACTACATTAGCAACTTTGTTCAGTTCAGTATTCTGAAAATCTTGTTTTATACTTTTTCAGCGTCGTTTTTTGTCGTAGTTGGGTTTTAGTTTTTTACTTTTTATTATTTATGGTAATAAAAAAAATTGGTTTTATCGAATTCTTTGATTTTACTGATTAAAAGATCGTTAGTTACATTGCAAAAAGTAATTTGAAAAAAGATTTCAGACAAATCGATATTTTAGACCTCGATTTTTTTGTGAATCGATTCATCAGGTCACGGCACGAATCGAATCGATTTAAAAATCTATCTTTTTCCGTGAGAATCGCCATCCATAGTGCAAGGCCGTGCAACGTGCGACCCGTACCTATCTCAGTTCTCATGTTGCATCTTGCTTACCTAAGCACCGAACCCACAATCGTCCTCTTGTTAAAAAAAGTTAAAAGTACAATATAACTAGCGACCCGCCCGGCTTCGCACGGGTGCAATGCTGATACTAAATACATTACAAAAAACTGTTAACGTTGTATAAAAACATAGCGGCCCGCCGCCCAACCGGCTGGTACCGCCGCAAATGCGACGCCCCACAATTTTTAAATTTGTAATATCTTCGAAGCTATTTATTTAATCATGTGCTGTAAAGGGCGATATAGATCTATATTTAAAAAAAATTAGGGGTGGATTACCCTTAACATTTAGGGGGATAAAATATAGATGTTGTCTGATTCTCAGACCTACCCAATAAGCACACAAAATTTCATGAGAATCGGGAAAGCCGTTTCGGAGGAGTTTAACCACAAAGACCGCGACATGAGAATTTTATATATTAGACTAGCTTTCCGCCCGCGGCTTCGCCCGCATGGAATTCGGTTATATCGCGTTTTTTAGATTCCCCTCGGGAATAAAACTAATTAAATGACGATTGATCAGTTTTCGACCGGAGATGAAAGATTATTAAATTACTAAAATGGCTATTAAAAATTAAGGGTTGATCTTAGAAGGGTGAAAATTTAGGATTATATGTATTTTTGTATGTTGTATCATAAAAAATAGAAACTAAAAATTATGTCTAAAAAAAAAAATTAGGGGTGGACTACCCCTAACATTTAGGGGGATGAAAAATAGATTTTGGCCGATTCTCAGACCTACTCAATACGCTTACAAAATTTCATGAGAATCGGTCAAGCCGTTTCGGAGGAGTATGGGAACGAAAACTGTGTCACGAGAATTTTATATACAGAGTGGTGCTGACAATACGACAATAAATTAAACATCGTGTACCTCAACACATTCTCAGTCTACCCATAAGAAATTATATAAATATATCCATCAATTTAGTCACAGGAAATTATTTTTCATTTCTCACATTTTCTACATGATGTACATGTTGATAAGGAAGCGCTTAGAGGTTGATGACCGTCGCATCCAGCGGTACTAAACTTTAATAATAATGGCGCGGAAAAGCAAGTCGAAACAGGAACGCGCTGTCGCCCGTTGATCGGAGGTCATTGAACCAATATTTTAAAGGATGTTCTATTCCGTTTGCAATTTTATGCGATTTAGTTTGTTTGAAATTTTCATTTTTTATTTTTGATGCTAGGTTTTTTTCTATGGTTCAGGATTATTCCTATGAACCAGCATGGTCTGTGTTTTCATTTATTGTATCACTAGCTGACCCGGCGAACTTTATTCCGCCTTAAAGGCAATATCACATGATCACAATTTTTACTTTTTAAATTAGGATCATTGTAAATAATAAAATGTAATTATTCCATGATTCTTTATTTGCTATTTGATGATGATGATGATTGTAGCACCTTGTAGTACAAATGATGAATTTCTTCGTGTGCTTCGTAAATTACCTAGCTGTTGATCTCTGAGATTTGCTCGACGATTTGGCATTGCCAACCGAGCCGTTTCACGGGCTGCCTTGTTGTGAGTGAGTTTTATTTTGCCTACTTTTTATTATTAAATCATACAATACATGAAAGAAGCTTTATTTTGCCTACTTTGTGGAAGTGCAAGGTACCAGGATAGCACAAAAGTGTAGGAGAAATCGAAACAATGAAGCTTATCATCATCATCAACCTTTTTTATAGTTCTACAGCTGGGCATAGGTCTCCTCTCATACGGAGAAGGATTGAGCGTAATCACCACGCTTGCTCAATCCGGGTTGGCGATTTCAGGCTTAAATTCCAGGTTTCCTCAAGATGTTTTCCTTCACCTTGTAATCAGCTAGCTTGTAATGATGGAGCTCATTTCATCGTGAAATCATAATCAATGACACTCAATTTACCACCGAAACTAACCGCCGCGTCCGTTGACATAAACGTTTTTTTTTTTGTCTAAACATTTCGATAACAAATTTTGTTGAATGGTTAGCATGTGATGTTATATGCCTTTCTTATTCTTTTACCTACAGTCTGTGTAAGTAAGAGTAAGAAAGGTATACTCTAACTCTAGACAGGCAATATTTGGCATTTGATCCGACCCGATCCACGAAATCTCCAGGAGATTCCCACCAGACGCGCGTTTTTTGACACAAATCTCCTGGAGATTTATTAACAGACGGGAGGATTTTCCCTACTTTGTGGAGGTGCAAGGTACCAGGGTAGCACAAAAGTGTAGGAGAAGTCGAAACAATGAAGCTCATTCATCATGATCAATCATAATACATGGAAGAAGTTTTATTGTGGCTAGTTTGTGGAGTTGCAAGTTACCAGGGTAGCACAAAAGTGTAGCAGAGGTCAAAACCAATGAAGCTCATTCATTCCCACGGGAACGATGGGACTGTTTAGCATGTGATGTTTTAATTTAAGCCTTTCTTATTTTTTTACCTACAGTCTGTGTAAGTAAGAGTAAGAAAGGTATACTCTAACTCTAGACAGGCAATATTTGGCATTTAATCCGACCCGATCCACGAAATCTCCAGGAGTTTCTTTCCCACCAGATGCGCGTTTTTTGACAGAAAT